>CP137673.1:28131818-28591818 GCA_037976565.1 Mesocentrotus franciscanus
ATGCGAGTTTTGTTGGTAAGGAGTAGAAATCGGATTAGAAAGATAGATGTGCCTGATGTCTGTACAGGAACAAATGTAATCAAAGAGTAACGAAAATTAGATACTTTGGAATTTAATTGATGAATACCTTGACTGGAGCAAGTAAGCAGATAAGCTTAAACAAGACGTAGGGAAAAGTCTGTATTTACTCAAAGAATTCGTCCATTTATATCACAACAGACAGCATTGGTATTTTATAAGAGCCTAATACAAAGCAAATTTGACTATTGTGATGTAATCTGGGAAAACTTAGGAAAGTACTTAACGACCATCTACAAGACTTCAAAATAGAGCTCTTCGTTGTGTATTAGATGTTGATTGGATGTATCCGTCTGAACTATTATTTACAAAAACAAAACAAATTAATTTGTTTGCTAATTTTGCTTTTTAACTTTGTATATCATCTTATGTTAAGGCTTTCTTGCCCACCTATTATTATTGTTACGTCCTTCACTCAACCATTGCAACCACTTCACTCAAATATAAGTTTTATTTAGGGGAACCTATAATCTACAAGCTTAGCTTTTTAATAGGTTCCCCACATTTCACCCTGTATAACCTACTATTCAATACAATTAATTTCGACGTCTTTACAAAGATTTGATTGTAATAATGTGTTACTTTTAGTACATCTCATTATGTTCTAATCTTGTCAATTATGTAAATTCTTTTTTGTGAAATGTGAAATAAACTTGAAACTTGAAACTTGAAACTTGAATGCTCATCAACGTACTCTGATTATCGACATAATGTCCGGGCCAATATGTTTGTAAATTTTCATGTAAGGAAGTTGTTTGTCTAGTGTTTCATCATAAATTTATCATAATTTCATTATGGAGGAAGGGTACAATATTGTGACTGGGGTAGCTAGGAAAAGAGTCACACGATTTGAGCATGATTCATTATTTACCCAAGCCTTTAGCCATCGTTCTGCTGGCGGGCAAGGCATCGGGGATGTAGGTCTGCATTCTGCGATACTATCCCATGCATTTCTCCTGTGTGATGGCGTCAACGTTTCGCCTGGCTATACGACAAACGATGTCTACTCGCCACTTCTCCATCGTCAGTCCTGCCTGTTCAGCAGCTTCCCGATCGCCTATTGCGTGCTGCATATCAGGACGCCAAATCCTCTAAAGCCCCCATCACACCAAACTAGTTTTCACTACGTTTTGGAAACGTCCTAGAAAATCGTAAAACGAGTTGTGGTCGGAGTAGAATTTGTAAAAATGTCTATAATACGACCCTAGTTCGTTCATAAACAGTCCCCAATACGTCCATCTCACCTGTACCCCGTCCACAGTCAGTTCATATCAAGTTCAGATCGGGTAAATTTGCCATTTCCAGGCAGTTCAAGCCAGTCCGTAGTCAGTTTATACCCGTTATTAACTAGTTCTACTTCGTTCCCAATACGACCAAACCCATTCTAACAAGTTCAGAGACAGTTCAGCTCGTCCTCATCTCGTTCTTAGTGCGTTTGAACGCGCTCCTAGAGCGTGTGGAATCACGTCCTGGCTCAAGGGTTATAAAAACCAAGCGCGTTCTTGCCATTCCTTATTCCCGTTCAACTTCAACGATTCAAGCTGTTCAAATCAAGACATTCAAGTGAAGCCCCCGTCACACCAAACTAGTTCTCAGTACGTTCTGTAAAATGTTGCCAAAAGTGCTCAAACTGTGTACGAACGGATTGAACGTAGAAGCAACTGTTTACGATCTGTTTAAGAACTTTATGGACGGGCTCGGACTGGCTTGGACGGAAAGGGTGCTCTAAAACTTTGAGCCTGTTCAAAATTATCCCGTCCTGCAATTAGACGGACTGACAACGTACTTAAAACGAGATGGACGTACCACGAACGGAATTGCCGTACTTCGGTCCTACTATGAACGTGCTACGAACGTGTTACGAACTAGTTAGAATGGATTGGACGTACTGAGAACGAGGTAGAACTAGTTAAGAACTGGTTTAAACTGATTACGGACAGGCTTGAACTGCTTGGAAATGGCAAATTTAGCCGATCTGAACTTGATTTGAACTGACTGTGGACGGGGTACAGGTGAAATGGACGTATTGGGGACTGTTTATGAACGAACTAGGGTCGTATTATAGACATTATTTACAAATTCTACTCCGACCATTACCAGTTTTTAACGATTTTCTAGGACGGTTCCGGAACGTAGTGAGAACTATGAATCACCAGGGGCGTGGTATGATGCACAAAATTGGTTAGTTTGTTGTTTTAAACAAAACATAAAGACTACATTTATGGTAATTAGAAAGTGGCATATTTATTCATACAAACAGATCCCGAGAATTCAATTTCCTGACCAGATTAAAGAATATTCAGTAAGAAAAAGGAGAAAATTAGCTCATTTGAGTTTTGAAGATTGATCGTCAAATGCTAGGATAAAATGTTCATCATCAGACTTTTGAGTTGACATGGTGTCAACCTCTTAACCCCCTTCCCCTCTCTCTCTCTCTCTCTCTCTCTCTCCGTCTCTCTAAACCGACGCCTGAATAAGGGGCTTCCACTGACAACAACTGTCATTTTTGGTAGACAAAAAAGATACACGTATCCTCAGGAAACATCCAGGGCAGATAGGCCGTGAGGAGTTTGGGAGATTTTCCCGACAAGCCGCTTTTTTATTTTTGGCCGGATCAAGTCCAGTCGATTTGTGGTCTGTGAGCCACTTGCATTGATATATGCATCTTATATATTGAGTGGGCTGATCGCAATAAGCTTTCAAAACCAATTTTCAGTCCCAGTCAGCCCCTAAAAACATCAAAGGAGTTTTATGTCAAAGACATGATGTAGAACATATAGAGACCTGTCTATATGCTGTAGTCCTATTGTGATCTGGGTATTTGATATTTCGACAGAGCTGTAATAGTTTGAATTGCTTTAGCACCTAGTGGATAGCCAATATTTTTTAAATTTGATTTTACCTCATAGAAATGGCATCCGAAGACATATTAATTTTGATAGTCAACTTGTGCTAGTGTGATCGGAAGTCGGCCCGAACCCTCATTTCAAAACTACAAGAGGGCCAAGTGATTCCCGGGCGGAAAAATTCAGAAATGCAAATGGGAAATTCATTCCCCACGCCCACCTCTTCGGAGCATGTAACTAAGCTTTCGGAGTTATGAATCTTCTTTCATTTTAAGAGTAATGGACGCAATGGTATAAGAAGTGTTCTTAATTATTTTCCTCAAAAAATGAACATTTAATTACGTTTCACTGAAACAAATTAAATAATGAATCCTTATATCAACTGATTTTGCTGAATGGTTTGTCAAATGGAAGAAAATCTATGCGTTTTAAGGTCTGAAAACCCGTGAAAACCCAAATGCTTCAGGGGCCCCTTGACCCACGCCGTATAACGCTCCGCTCGTTTCGCTCGCTACGCTCTACTTGGACACTCATATTTCAGTGCCCCCAATATAAAACTGATTGACGCCCCTGGTCTTAATTGATCTGTCAATAAACAATGGCCTAATGTAAGCTTAAACTTAAACAGAATGCAGATCACCAGTGAGTCACTCAACAAACGGATGAAGCTACGCCCATTTATTATATTGGTATCTCTATAATGAGCATCCACTAACACAGACTTGGTATAATTCAACACCTTTACTTTCATTGGCTAATATATTTTATGCCACTGATGTCATGTTTCTTATTGCGCATGTATGAATGGTGTTTTTCCTTATTGTTGCTAAGGCTCAATATATTAATCTCCTTATTCCTGGAATGATATTTCGGTAGGGATTATCATTGCCAACGTCATACGTCTTTTGTTGCACCATAATATCAACCTCCGGTTTTGCGAGCGAGCAAAAGACACTTCATTTCGAGGAAATGGGTAAAATTAAACATTTCCTTAGCTAAATAGATAATAACAGAGAGAAATTTTCGAATTATTCGCTATTCCTTAAATTCCATTTAATTTTTCTACAATTTCCCGAAATTTCCTTCACAAAGCCCACATTCGGAAAAAATGGAAACAATTATACCATGGTTCATTAAACACTCGATTGTCAAAGCGGTCGGGGTGGGCACGGCGGGAATGTGTCAAGTGTTCCTCGCGCTGATTGGTTACTTGAGATGGGCGTGTTTCGCTACGCAGACCTTCCTGATCAGGGTGGTTGCAAGCTGCGACATCCGTATATTGGATATAAACCCGTGAAAGTTGGCGTTAATTTCGAGTGTGTCGGTAGACGTGTTCATTGTTTCTCATTTCGCTGTCTAAACAGAATTAGGCAATGTGTATTGTAAACATCAGGTTCATTTCGAAAAATAAATAAACAGACTATTTGTAATACTGGATCTTTTATTCACGTTTTTACTTCCTTTTGAGGAGTTCGGGAATAAAGACAACATTGCCAGACAAACTTTACAGAAAATATTATGCTGCTGGATGAACAAGTGTCGTATTTGGGTTATAGAGACAACACAGCGAGGAAGATGAGCAAAATCTTTCGACAACCTAAAGTGTAGTGTTCTTGGATGTTTGCTTCACGTTTTCAATTCATTTTGTCTTCTGAGAGTTTACTGTATTTGAGATGTAAAGACAACATCGCAGGAACAAAATACAATCAATCAACCTTAGTTCGACTGGATTTTATCGAATAATTTGGATTTCTATTTCATCGGTCAAAATGGTGAGTCCTCAGAATGTGCCATAGAGTATCTTAAGGTTCAAAATTTTCCGGGGCCCTTAAGCGGGCCCCAGACCTCACGCCGTAAAGGCTTCGCGCTCGCAATTTCGTACATTTCACGGCCCCTCCATTTTGGAAAATCCTTAAGATTCATATCTGGATTCAAGAAGAATCGAAGTAGCTTTGTGTAGTAACAGCTACTCAATATTTATATCACCATGGTAACAGGTTCCCTATTTCTATACCACTACAAAGAGATGGGGCATGGGGCATAATGCCCATAATTTTATAAGAACTAACTGTGCCCTGTTATTAAATATAATAGTGCTCGTTTTCAACGCTATCAAATGCCCCTGCTCTTAATAGGTTACCATGACAAGATGTTTTTGTCACCCTAGTCTACCCCTAACACCAGATATGTCATAGCCTCCCTCACGTGTGTTCCCTAATCTAAGCATCGAGACCAGTATTTTCCTTTCAATTTCCGCTTAGCTCGCTCGCTATGCTCGCTAGCATTCATAATTAGTATAATCATGTAACGTTAAAGGTTTTGTTCATTCTTTATTTTGAGAATATGCTTAAAAAACCACATCAGGATTATTTGTTCTTTGTATTATAGTACGATCTCGTTGATCGTAATGCGACCTGACAAGATATTCAGATCACACATAATGGCAAATATGATTCTATAGCAGTATTTTGGGCCACGTAAAGAGAGAAACGACAAATTTTTTTAAAGATGATCCTTGATAAAAATATTAATTGGAATGTAGGGGTATAAACCCATGTCTCAAAGTTTTATTTTTCGCTTTGGGAAGCCCCTTTTAGGTGCCCCTTTTTCTATGAAAAAGAGCCCTTTTTGTTGAAATCTCAACTTTGAAAGATGCTCCGCCACCCTTGCAAACATGACGACATTGCTGAATAAATGAAAGGAAAATGAATCAACTATTACGTTGATCTGAAAATAGCTAAACATACATTTGCTCGGTATGAGTGGTACAAATGTGATATCGATTTAAGAAATTATTTGAAGGTACTATGTTTCGTTTGCAGGCCAAAAACGGCATTTGAAAGATCGACATAAGTGATTGCAATCACTTAAGTAAATAGTCTGATTTTCAGACCCTTGTACCGAATGGTCGTATGTTTTGTGCTGCGCAAAAACTCAATCAGTTCAATTTTGGCCATTACAAGAAGTGGGTTATTGATGTAGACAAAATGCTGCATAACCTGTTACAGCTCATTTATGTATGTTATTACCAAAGAAAAAAAGAAGTCAGTCACTCACTCAATAGTGTCTGACAGTGAAGTCTAGAAAGTAAACGGGTTTCCTTGCATAATTTTAACACTAGGACATTGCTAACATTTAACTTTCACAGATAGGACATACATGACATATTCATAATTCCTGCAAAGTGCTACAGAATTTGATGTTGGCTGCAAAGGGACCTTTAAAGATCGTGATAAATACCTCGGCTGTTTTTCTTTTCCCGTTTTTGTTGTCACACCCATTAAACATTCATATTAATGTATGATACTTTTACTTCAGATAGGAGTCTAGAAGATAGCTTTGCCTGTTATATTAAGAATATCTCAAATTTTATATTTTTAATAGGCCATTTTTTAATGTAACCAAATTTATTCCTGCGCCTTTGTGAAGCGCCTCGATACAATTATTGTATCTCAATAGTCAGAATTCAAATTGGATACATTAGTGTTTGCTAAGTAGGACAAACATTATGGCTTGCCCTACCATACAACACGTAATATATGTAATTCGCATTCTGACTTTTGAAATACAATCATTCGTAACAGGTGAATGAAATAATTTATATCGAGGCGCTGAAGTATTAATTTGATTACATTACGAAAATGACCTATTGACAGGGACTGAGATCTTGAAGATGATATAGTACAAGATTTATCTGCAGTGAAGTAGAGTTACCTGCCCTGAAATGGCAACATGTCACAAGTATGTACATGTGCGTCAGCTTTCAGTCAGGTAACTTTGCTCCATAGTTATTATTAATTAATAGACATTTTGATCATCGAATTTCAAGCCTATCATCATCTAATATCAAGCCTTTTCCATTTCCTTTTGTTCACATGTAAAGGACAAAGATCTTATACGAGGCGTGATCCTTGTTTTCCTGACATGTGTATCCTTCGGTACGTATGATTCTGGTCAACGATGACTTATTAATATTATTATTGTCATCATTATTATTATTATTATTATTATTATATATATTATTATTATTATTATTATTATCATTATTATTATTATTATTATTATTATTAATATTATATATTATTATTATTATTATTATTATTATCATCATCATCATCATTATCATCATTATCATTATCATTATCATTATCATTATTATATTATTATTATTACATTAATAGTAGTATTGTAGGGTAGTAGTCTTCAACATTAATACAATGAAACATTGATAATGACGTTTTTATCACAACTTTGTCGTTATAAGTATTTATTTTTTTATTTGGCGCTTTCAATACGTGTAAAAAGAACATACAAATGAGTTAGCTAAATATGGAAATAATTTCATAGACACATTTTTATTTCTTGAATATTATTTGTTATGTATAGCACCCTGTATTCATCAGAAGTGATGATGATGGAATGTTTGAGGGAATGATGGGCGCAGCCAGAGACCACACATTGAAAGAACATGGGCCACTGGTCTTAACTCGTTAGCTGAAATGCAAATCTACACGTTGATTGATTGAAGGGGTGTAGAAGGGGATCCTTGTGTCTTTTTTGTGGTCAACTGTCCCTCCTTAAGATGAAATTCATGCATTTTTCTATAAATAACTTGATAAATAAGAGTTTGGGAAAAAGTAAATACAAAACTACAACAACATTGATGAACAAACAAACAAAGGAAAACCTTTAAACGGCAAAAGCTCAATTGAACACACACACACACTCTCTCTCTCTCTCTTTCACAAAGCGTCCCTAATTTAATTTTAACTCCAGGACAAGTATCCCCTAGATCATCACTCACGAGACAACTACGACAAACAGCTAACCCTAGATTAAATAACCCCCTACGTGTGATGGGAGGTGGGGTAATCATTTCAGGGGATAGCTTCAGGGAGAATCATTGCCCCCAGAGTGTAGATATCTGACGTGTAATTGTCTAGGGGCAGTGTCAGAGGGTAGTTGAACCAATATGCCAAATATTAAATCAATGCATTTGATTTTACATCGTTTCAACTAATGAGTAGGCTACTGCTAGTATTGAAGCCAATTCCTGGTAATTCAAAAATGTTCCCAACTTACGGTACAATACCATGGTCCTTTATTTCAGTCATGCCTTTGAGTTGATCAAGAAGATGAATACATGGGTTTCATAACCTGGATTTTGGAGGAGAGACGAGAGTTAACGACATTTAGTATTTTAACACCCTTTTCTTGACAAGAGGTATTACCTTCACGTCTTGCTTCCTTGAGCATGTTGACATTCACCATGACATCACCATCTTCTAGTTTTCTTTGTTAAAAAGAATTTACCATAAACCTTAGGCAAGAAACTTAGGCAAATGCACGTGGTACCTTGTTGGTACCTAGTAAAATATGCTCACGACTAGAGAGTTGTTGTGTCTAAAATTAAATTTTAACTAAAATTTAACTTCAGAATCTAATTTATCATGAATCTTCATCATTTGGTGGGAGAAATGCCATGTCAGTCTAGTATCTTCGTAAAAGAATTTAAAATTTGGACAATTAATATCTATTTATTTGAACTGCTTATGCTATGTATACAAGGTTCTTATTAAATACGTGGTGTTGGTAGTTGTATTCAAAATTTACATTAAATACTCTTATGTCACTTTAACCCATTGCCTACAACAAGTAAGTAGTTCCTGTCTTTAGTCTATGGGAATAAGAGATATCATTACTCAACAGGTTAAATGACCAATTGCCGTTAACAACTTACCTTAAAACGTTTTCATGGATGTTTAGAGCAATCACAGTTACCGTATGTGTCTTAGATTCATCGAATCCAGAACGTCGATAATTCAGGTTTTGCAGCTTATCCTATGAATATGAATTCAAAGGGACAGATCTTGAATATGTTTTTCCATCATCATTTCAAGTAGAAGAAAAAGCATCAGGTCTGTATGCTGTAGTCAGTGGAGTAGAAACTAGGGGAACAGGGGCTCGTGCCCCTTGTTTCCCAATCGAGTGGTGAGCTCAAGTAAAACGAGAGAGAGAGAGAAATGCCAACTAAAAAGGAAGGTGAAAAAGTCGAGAATAGAAGACGCTAAAAGAACCTACGGCACCCCATTCTAATCTGTAAATGTTGTAAATTCGTATTTAATTTTCCGAGTAAAACATGTGCTCCCTCCCCTCCATAGCTCAAGAGCTTCCTCAATGGATGGACCCATGCTACGCCATCGGTTGTCGTTACTGGGTTCTAATGGGTTAATATCACGAAAGATTTATACTCTTTACTTAATTGCATATTCTCTCCTGGTTTATATCTCATTCAAAGCCTCTCTCGTTTTTCGAATGAGAACACTGGTACTTGTTGTTCGGACGGATTAGGGCTGAATTACACCTTACCAATGTTCAACGAATGTAAGAAGGAACTGCATTCTAATGGTAGCATGGTACAGACCATTCCAAAGCTCATCCCATACACATCTAAAGAAGCTGCTTGTCCAAGAAGGAAGAGTAAATTGGGGATCCCACCCGGACACAGAGTGTGCAGATTTCCTGGTAAGATGTTCTTTGCGAGTTAAATGATGATGCCTGCTGTAAACGTGATAACACATATAACCTGTTCTACTGTTCGATTCTTTTAATATTGTAATCATGTAAATCCTTGCCAAAAGTGTCATAAGATTTTATATCTATGTTAGAGACTATTTTTAAGACATTGGCAACAAGGGTTGACAGTCTATCAATATCATCCGGGTGTTATAGCCTGAGAGCAGCCGAAAAAATGCCCCCCTCCCCAAGATTGTGTGACTCCCTCTAGTCCATGACAAACCTTCGTCGAAAAATGAAGCGATGTCAGAAGTAATAGTAATAGTAGTAATAGTAGTAGTAGTAGTAGTAGTAGTAGTAGTAGTAGTAGTAGTAGTAGTAGTAGTAGTAGTAGTAGTAGTGGTAGTAGCAGTAATAGTAGTAGTAGTAGTGGTAGTAGCAGTAATAGTAGTAGTAGTAGTAGTAGTAGTAGTAGTAGTAGTAGTAGTATTATTATTATTATTATTATTATTATTATTATTATTATTATTATTATTATTATTATTATTATTATTATTATTATTATTATTATTATTATTATTATTATTATTACTTTTAGTATTATTACTATTACTATTATTGTTATTCTTATTATTGAATTTGTCATTGTGTGTAGATTTAAGTTTAAGTTTGGCCTGTAACTACATGACTTCCTCTTTTTCATCATGTGCCTCTTACGGTGATTAGGAGCAGTAGGCCTACCTGAAAGAATACAGTGATACATTATAGGCGTCAAGGGCATAGAGGGAGTTGCAGAAGTACCTGTATTCCTAAACAATCGAATTCCTATGGTTGAGCTATAGTGTCTTGTCTCCTCTTTTTACTACAGATTGTGGCAAAAATACCTGTCAAAACGGCTGGTGTGAGGAGACTATGAAAAACTTCAAATGCCACTGCTCCGCCGGATATCGTGGGAAACGTTGCAATAAACGTGAGAATAAAAACAATCACAATAGTTATCTGACAAGTCGGTAAGGCGAATTGAAAATCATCTATACAACTTACTTTTGCTTGTAACCTGAATTCGAGCAAAATGATCAACTTTGTCAAAAGGAACGGTAGCGTGAGTGTACATCATAATCAAACGATTATCACCCCCCTTCATTTCTTCCTGTCCCCATTTTCCCCTCTTCTTCCCCTTGCCCTCCATACTTTCTATCTGTCTGTCTGTCGGTCTCTCTCTGTCGTTCTCTTTCTCTCTCGAATTTGCTTTGGTTATTCCTCTTTCCTCATTTCCCTTCTCTCTCTCTCTCTCCCTCCAATTCTCTCACTCTATCCTTCTCTGTTCTCTCTCTCTCTCTCTCTTTCTTTCGTTCTCTCTAACCATGCTCACCCTTTTCTCATTTGTTTTCATTCACTCTCTCTCTCCCCCCTCCCCTCTCATCTCTCTCTCTCTCTCTTCTTCTCTCTCTCTCTCTTTCTATCTCTCTCTCGCTGTCTCTGTCTCTCTCTCTCATCTTTTCTCTCACTTCTCTCTCTCCTTTCCTCTCTTTCTCTTCTCTCTCTCTCTCTCTCTTTCGTTCTCTCTAACCATGCTCACCCTTTTCGTTTACCATTTTCTCAATTTTTTCATTCACCCTCTCTCCCTCTCTCCCTCTCCCCCTCTTTTCTCTCCCTCTCTCTGTTTCTGTCTCTGTCTCTCTCTCTCTCATCTCCTCTCTCACTTCTCTCTCTTTCTCTCTCTCCCTCTCTATTCTCTCTCTCTCTCCCTCTCTCTCTCTCTCTCTCCCTCTCTCTCTCTCTCTGTCTCTCTTTCTCTCTCTTTATCTATCTATCTCTCTCTCTATTCTCTCTCTCTCTATATATATCATGTGATGATTTGTCCAGTAATATTTGTTAAATTTGGGTAAATATGAATTTAAATGTGTTTTGCCCTCACTTTGTATCATTAGGTGTTTTATACAACTCACTCCCAGATCCTAATCAAATGATTGGTCATGCGCGGTCACGTGTGATTCATTTACTGATCCTTTGCATTTTTCATGAAAGCGTGCAATATTTTCAATACTATCAACGATTTTCAGTGCCGCGCAGTAGTGCGCGTAGAGGTTAGAGCGCTTAATACTGCGTGTATACACATGGGCCTATTCTTGCGCAGCACTATGCGTAAATGGGAATAGATAGAGGTGCGCTTGCTATATCTATACTTATGTGCGCACTAAATTGAGACTTATTAAAACTTGAGATTTATTTGTCAGCCATAAACTGTCACGAAACAATCTTGAATTAATTATTTTACATCAAATAACAAGGATCTAGGAGTTTCGTTGTATAAAACAAATGATGCATGTTTTCATTCGTTCATTATACGATCTATCCGCCCTCGTCGATGCTGTGTGTATCTATCACACTCAGCCTAACGGCTTCGTGCAATAGATACACAGCCTCAACTCGGGTGCGGATAGATCGTATAATGAACTCATGCGCATGCATCATTTGTATAATATCATATTTCTTTTTCAGAATCAACTACAACACAAGACACCCCAACGATGTCTACGACGGAATCCACCACCTCTCGTCTTACCACAACGAATCGTAAGGAAACTTCATTTACACTATCTCTCTCTCTCTCTTTCTCTCTCTCTCCCTCTCTATTCTCTCTCTCTCTCCCTCTCTCTCTCTCTCCCTCTCTCTCTCTGTCTCTCTTTCTCTCTCTTTATCTATCTATCTCTCTCCTCTCTCTCTCTCTCTCTACTCTCTCTCCCTCCCTGTCTCTCATTCTCTCTCTCTCTCCTCTCTCTCTTTCTCTCTCTCCACCTCTCTCTCTCCCTCTCGCTCTCATCCCCTCTCTCTCTCTCTCTTTCTTTCGTTCTCTCTAACCACGCTCACCATTTTCTAAATTTCTTCATTCACCCTCACTCTCTGTCTCTGTCTCTCTTTCTATCTTCGTCTTTTCTTTCTCTCTCGATTTCTATGTTATATCGATTCTCACTTCCCTTTTCTCTCTTCAAATTTCTTTCGCCGTCTCTCCATGCCTCTGTCTTTCGCTTTCATGTTCACGTGGATACAATATGCTACAACGTGAAGCATCTTCTTGTTCTCGGCAGCCGCTCAGGCGTCAAAAGCTAGGAATTGAATATCATGTGATGATTTGTCCAGTAAACCTGTTAAATTTGGGTAAATATGAATTCAAATCTATTTTTACCCTCAGATTGTATAATCTGGTGTATATATCGTAATTCTTCTTCAGAATCAACTACATCACAAGACACCACGACGATGTCCACGACAGAATCCACCACCTCACATTCTACCACAACAACTCGTAAGAAAACTTCAGTAAAGAATTTGTTCTCGGCAGCCGCTGAGGCGCTAAAAACAAGGGTTTAAAGGGCAAGTCCACTCCAAAAATAACTTACTTTCAATAAAAGCAGAAAAATCAGACAAACCAATCAAAAAAAGTTTGAGCAAAATCGGATAACTAATAAGAAAATTATTAATTTTTGAAAAGTATGTAAAACTATGGAACAATGAGAATCACAACACAAATTGCCAAGATGGTTATCAGTTTGTGACGTCATGTCCTCACAACTTATCAATTGCTTTACATAGTTTAATCCCATTAATTTCCCTTTTTATCCCCCAAAACTTGATTTCCCCATGCCTTTGCCCAGGTTATATGATTTGTATCATATTGCGTGCATGACATTTCCCAAAAACTTTTATGAATTTTGAAGAATTGATACTATTTTCTGAATATTGTATTTCATAATTATTGATTTTTATATAAATAGTTTATCAAAATTAAAACTTGTGCATCCACACAAAAACATATTACTAACAATCTAACTTGGATGCTGGTGTGAAGAAATAAGATTCTTAGGGTGAAAATAGGAAATTTATATTATCAATATACAGAAAATAATTAGTGGATAGTGAGGACCATACGTCACAGACTCATGAGTGAGTTGCCAATTTGTGTAGTGATTTTCAAAGTTTTTCATGTCATTAAAAATTCATAACTTTCTTATTAGTTATCCGATTTTGCTCAAACTTTTTTTGATTGGTTTGTCTGATTTTGCTGGTTCTATTGAAAGTAAGTTATTTTTGGAATGGACTTGGGCTTTAAATATAATGCGTTGATTTGTCCTGTTACATTTGTATTAAATTGCGAGAGTTCTCTATTTTGCCGTTTCTACTTCAATTTTCCAAACCGGCTTAGTGGAACAATTAAAAAGAAGAAGAATGATTCTAATATGAAGTATGAGTCGATAATCGCCGGTTGCTTGGCTCCCCCAAGTCTGTACATGGATTATCAATACATATCCCAAACATAATTTCATAATATATATGATAAGTATCAAAATTGCACAATCAACATTTAATTATCACGGTATTTATGTTATCTTTACAGACCGAAAATAATACTAAGCAAAATATGTATTTATGTAGGTAAACACCTCTGGTAAATATTTTCTGTTCCATATTATTATGTCATGGTAAATTTTGCCAAAGAACTTGATCAGCTACCCACCATTATTCTCTCATTTTCATTTCTCACAATTACTTATTGCTTCATCTTCTTTTAATAGAGCCATTTATTGCCCGCCCACTATGTCAACTTAACGCTGTACTACTCGCTTTCTAGTCATTACCTCAAAGTATTTTGGGCCCGACAAGGCATGACTACATTCCTTAAATAGAGCCGACAAATAGCAAAGCTTGTCAAGGTTGGGCCCGTTCAATACACCATAATTACCAAGAAGTATTTTGGCCTGCACCAACGTTCAGACATTTCTGTCGTAAGCAAATATATACAGGAGGTGAATATGTAACTCAAACATACTATGGACATTAAAGATACATAATCTGCTTTAACAGTGTTACATAATCCTATTCATATTGTGCAATATTAAACATGTATCGTTAATCGATTCATATTGTACTATATTCAACATTTATTTATCAATGATCATAAATGAATGTGATTAACCCATATTAATATGCAAGAAGATTCTTTTTAAATATTTGTCTAATCTTTTCATTAGACAAAGCATTCCAGTGCTCTGATCATAAGTTAAACTCTCTCCTTCCCGTCCACCCTTCCTATTTCAACATATTCAAAACACGATACACCCTCAGGAAAGATGCCACCTAAATGCAGAGCTAAGGAATATAATAATAGCTTCATTCCCTGGTGTCTATTTAAATATCTGTACTACTTTTTAAAGCGAAATAGTGGTTTCTATTCCCTGTTGTGATTCAAATTGCACAATGTATTTTTACCTGTCCCATGAGGTTTTTGTTTCATCAATCTTACAATTACCATGCTTATAGGACTATCATAAAGTGAAATTCAAATTCATACTCTTTATCCATACTGGATTTTGAAATAATTCCTGAAGTTTTCATTTCCCTTGAGTGCTATTATTCGTATGCCAGATCCGAAATCATTCCTAGGCTCAGTTTTGTTAATCTCTTAATTTGATTTCAAGAATATTTAAATGACATATTGTCTGTTGAGGGCCGGAAGGGTGTTGGGTCTATGTAATGAATTTGAGTTAACGTCCTAAGCTTCTGTCTCTCAACAGACGACGCACGCCATCATCACTTTTTTTTATCCGTTATTATTGTTCCCCAATAAAATCCATTTCAATATAAACAACTCAAGTTAAAAAAAGACATATTTACCTTACCTACTTCCCATGATAATACAATCATATGCAATTTTATCTCTCTCATAAGCTAACGGATTTATTTGATATTGTGTAATAATTTGATGTAGCTAAAAGATTGTTATTCATTTATTTATGCATCAAACTCTACACTTTCATTGTGCAAATTATTTCTAGCATTGATATTATCTGTTTGTTTTTATTTGTTTTTGAAATCCAACCTTTGGCTGCAATAAAGAAATAATAATAATTCATTTTAAACAAAGCTATATAATAATTGAGTTGCAATGAAAAAGAATAACCGTGTGATCGAAATCATTTTTAATATTAGTAAAGTAAAATGACTATTTACGGCTTAAACAATCCCTTCTCATGATGCTCATGTAATAATTGTATTACGAAGCCCTTACCTGAAGGGATTAAAATAAAAGCCAATACTCCGATCTTTTCTATAATACTTATGAATGAAAGAATGTTCTGTAATGATACAAAAGTGAACGAATAGATATCAATATATACATTTTTACTTAATATGTTGATAGATTATAGGACGGGGAATTACACACTTTTTTGGTAAGTAGTGTCATGCTTGCAGCCCCAAACAGTGCGAATAATAATGTGATAAATAATAATTTCAACCGTTTTACTGAAGTCGAATAAGTCATGAAATTGCCCAATTTCCATATGTTTCAGTAAATGTATGTATTTACGAGCTTAAGTTTGTATTATATTTTGAAAGACTTTAGGTTAAACCCAATTTACACTTTTGAAAAGAAATCATATCTCCAAACGTCAATTAACGGGTGTTAGTTATAGATAGCAAATAAAAAAGCTTTTCTGTTATTTTTTTCTTTGATCTTTCAGTGGATGCCTGTTTTCAACACAACCTTACGTTGTGATGACCTAGATAATAGGGACTTTTAGATTTGCACGACGAGAACGTGGACTGCTACGTGGACATCCTTTTAAGGCAATGTGACGTCCACTGCCGGGCACTGCCAGTGCCTTAAAAGGACGTCACATTGCCTTAAAAGGATGTCCCACGTAGCAGTCTACGTTCTCGTCGTGCAAATCTAATGGCATCGTGTGAGAGCTCGTACGTTACAAATCACCATACACCAAACCATGCCGACAGCCGCCAAAAACATTTTCAGCCTTTTGATTTAAAAGAATTGTTCTTATGAAACTTGCAGGGGAGTTTGAAATGGCCTTAGTACTCACCTCCGCCGATGATAATTCATTCATCATGCCACTTGATGTCAAAGTTTTTTCTCTTTACTTTCTTTCTTTTACTACTTAAAGGGCCCATGACATCGAAATACAAGTGTATTCCTGTTGGCGTGCAGTCCTGCATACATCTCATATTTTGATATGTAAACTTCTGAATTTGTTTCATAGATTTTTAAATATTTTTTGAAATATTTGTTTTTCAAACTTGCTAAGCTCCACCCCAAAAACCTCCAGATCTCATTCCCTTGTGACATCATCTGTCAGTCATCAATGAGCCAACTTGAGAAAGTGGTATGTATCTTTGCCGAAGTCGACCACCTGTTACAATACGTAATACAATAGCAACATACAAGTTGCTATGTCAGACATGCTGTAGCATCACCAGGAAGACAAAGGCAATGATGATGTATTGTACATATGTATGGTAGCATGCAATTCTATTATGAACGTGTGCTAAGCTGGGGGAAATTACATACCATTGTCTATTCTAGAATATTAGTTTAGTCTGACATGTCTGACATAGCAACTTATATGTTGCTATTGTTTGTGGTATTGTAACAGGTGGTCAACTTTGGCAAAATTAGCTCATTGATGACTGACAGATGATGTCACAAGGGGAATGAGATCTGGAGGTTTTGGGGTGGAGCTTAGCAAGTTTGAAAAACAAATATTTCAAAAAATATTTAAAAATCTATGAAACAAATTCAGAAGTTTACATATCAAAATATGAGATGTATGCAGGACTTCACACCAACAGGAATACACTTGTATTTCGATGTCATGGGCCCTTTAAAGGAGAAGACTATACTCTATATGGGCAAGAATAGGAATGAGCCTTGTCTGTAATTGTATTATTGCATGATATCAATTCATAGCAAATATGAAGTGAGCTCCTCCTCAACTCCCTCCTCCCCCAGCTCTATAATCCAATACTTGAAACAAATAACCATCTCATTCATTTGTTTTCTTAAACCTCTGTAGATTCGAATTGGAAGTGCACATCCTCCAAGTGTTACTATCTTGCTGAAGGCACTCGTCGTTGGCAAGAAGCCAAAAATCTCTGCACCAACCTTACCCCTATTACCACTGAAGCAGGAGAAAAGGAACCGTCTCTACTGTTTGTTGATAACGTTCCCGAATTCGAAAATATCGAGGATCTATTTTCACTTAGTACTAAGGTCTGGATAAATTGCAATGACAAGGGAAATGAAGGTACGCTCATCTGTGACGTGGACGGTGCAGGATCTGAACCTACTCGAGAGAGTAAGTATCGCATCCAGAGGATCGTTCGGAAATTACGTTGTAAACCGTGGCAAGAAAGCATACGTGTTTGTTTGTTTGCTTTTTTTTGTTTTTTTTTTGGGGGTAAATGAATAGCAACTGCGGGCAACACAGGTCCTGTACGTATTCAGTGAGCGATGTGTTATAAGATAATTAAACGTGAAGCGTATTACAGTTAACGTCATTAAAACAATTTTTAAAAACCGCCGCGGACTTGCCGCGTCACATCTGAACGAGGCTTAATACCCCGTTTATATGTATTGTACTTCTCTTGGAACATCGGAAATGCCAAACATTGCCGACAGCCAATGAACAATCGCAATTAACACACTTCGATTTGAAAAGAAATATCCGTGTATACAGCAGGTTAGTGATAGCTCAAAACTTTGATACCGAAGGTATAAGGTTTAACTATTTTCCCTGCCACAATCAGTAGGCGCATTTATACTGTCAAATACCTCATTTGGAAAAATCGCGATTTTTCGTGCACCCGTTTACACTTGTGCCGAAACATCACCGACTGAGCTGCTCAGCGATCTTTTGGCGTGTTTTGGTTGGTAATGCGCATGCGCGGTCTTCCCAATACAAAATGCTCGATCCATACACAGCGAGTCCAGCACAACAGTCATGCACGTATAACGGTACGTGTGACTACATACGCTTCCGTGAATGTTTCGCCATGGGTTCGTTGATGACATTGCCTTCGATTTATTCCCGAAACAACCGTGGGACATAGAATTATGAGAAGATATTTGGAAGAGAGCTTTGATATACTTTGATTTATCACGTACGAAAGTATCGATCTGGTGTAATGACGGAAAATATGAAAATACTGAAATATTTTCAGATAAAATAATACAAAAAGATTGCGCTTTGTTTCGCTCAGTTTTCGCATATTAAAACAGGGTTTGACAACTATTTGCAATATTTATGAGTTAGAGCAACTCTTCTTCTTCCATTTGACATTTTAATCATTTCATTTGGTGGTTTCTAAAGCGAGATTTTACAGTTTAGCTGAGACTCTTTCGTAGCGGTTCAGCGTAAACAAGTTGTTTACTTTGTGCAAATAGGCTTCAAGGACGAAAGCGAGCCACGCTCCTAAAGTCACGTGACCTAAAATCGCGATTTTACAAGAGCGAGCGTTTATACTTGCGAAATACGCCAAAATATGCCAAAATATGCCAAAAGATCACACTTCGTTTTGGAATGTTTCGGGCTTGGCGTGTTTGCCGGTAAAGCGTTGTTGCCTTGGTAAACATCGCGGTCAGGCTCCGGTTTGGCATTTTTTGGCGTATTTGGATGACAGTGTAAATGCCCCTACAGAGACTTTCAGAAAAATCAACCTATGCAATTTCGAGAGCCTTGTTAGTCACCCATTCAAATATGCGAACATGATAATGACATGTTACATGATTACAACACGATTTCTATAGGCAGTAGCATGTGGTATTGAAATTGCCCTTGATTTTATTTCTTGAAAGACTATGTGATCGTGTTAAAAATGCACAAGGATATGAGCAGAGAAAGACATGTGGGGCCAAAAAGCGGTCGGTTGCGATATGCCACCCCTGCCAACTCAAAATTTATTTCACCATATCTACAATGGTCGACATATTGTAAATGATATCATTTTCCAATCTGTTATCATATTTTCTATTCTGGGAAAGACCTTTTATTTCTCGTTGGCAATTGTCGCCAAATAAATTTTCACAACAGGATTTCGATATTATACAGATATTGACTAGCAGGGGGTGTAATATAACATTCTTCGGACCGCTGAAGGGAGTTATATTTTCCCAAGTGGTTATATTTTCCCGAAGCGCGCAGCGCTGAGGGAAAATATGGTCACGAGGGAAAATATAACTCCCTTCAGGTTCGAAAAATGTTATATACCCCCTGCTAGTCAATATCTGTTATATTAGATAGTCTTGGTTTGAAAATTTAGGGGGTGGTCCATTTTCTTTGCCCGAAATTTTTTTCCATTTTTTTGAGGACAAACAAAATTTTAGAAAAAAAAGTGAGAACAAAAAATGGAGAAAAAAATATTTCGAGATAATTCGAGAAAAAATAAGATCTAAAAACAACAAAAATTTATTTAAAAAAAAAGCATTTTGGGGGAAAAAAAAAAATTTGAAAAAATAATTTCAATGGAAAAAAAAAATCGAGGAAAAAAAATTATTTAAAAAAAATTGACCTCGGATATTGGTGTAATGTGTGTAATTGGTGACATACAGTCCTCAAGAGGGAGACATGCATTGATTAAATATATATTCATTTCACCAGCTGGTTAATATAACACCGAAAAGTGACCGGCCAGGAAAATATAACAATTAGGATCCTCGCAATTAATATCACGTGACGAGCTCTGGACCAATCACATCTCGGTATCTGTCTAAGCTATCTAATATATAGTCTTATTATTTGTCTCATCACATTATCCAATCGAATTCCATCAATAAAGCAAGGTCGGTTTATTTCCTAAAGATATCTTTACATTTACAGTTAACGACTGAATTATTCATACCCTTACCAAGTTTTATCATTTTGATTTTTCCCGATTTATATTTCTTGATAATGTGACTTAGCAAAGCTTACATCTACAAGCTTTAGTATTCAACGAAGGCCCTAATTCAACCAGTCTTCCTTTCATTCTTGAGTTACTAACTACAAAAAATACAAGAAATTTACAATGGGTATGAATAATTCAGCTTTTAACTGTAAATCAGTAGATTTAAAGGGAAATTAGGGCTTATTCCGAAAGGTTGGGTAGCGTCGCGGCGCGTCGCGTTAACTTGAACGCGACCATTCGTCCAAAGCCCCCGGTTTTGCCGAAAGGGTGCGTTAAGAACGGAGTACCGCCTTAACGCACCCTTTCGATAAGCGGGGGCTATTCTCGAAAGGGTGCGTTGACTAGTCTTCCACATCAGTCGTTTAGAATGGAATATAAGGAATAGAAATTTAAGTCGTTTTAAATTGAAATAATCAAAATTGAAACAAATAAAAAATTAAATAAAACTATTTTTTACGTAGTCTTGCAGATCAGACGTTTATAAGAGTTAAATAAATAAATAACAAGATACACAATCAAATAATTTACAAAAATATTTTAAAAATGTCAAATAAAGGTGTTTACCTAGTCTTGCATGTCAGTCGTTTATTTATTAAAATAACAAAAACAAAATCCATTTCTTTCTATGTGCTCCGTTATTTATTTATTTATTTGTAATTTCATTTGTAATACTGACAAGAAACACAATCGAATAATTTGCTTTAAGCCTGTCTGCACTAGTTTGGCCAGGAGGGATTAGATCTAGCTCCCTGCGTGGTCACTGACAGGTGGTTATCTCATCAAATCAGCTCTCATTTAGCATAAGAAAAGGGGGACCATGGGGGACCAACGGGTACCGATTAGGCATTGTTTGCTATTTAGAGGGCGCAAGAAGGTACAAGTAGTGCAGTGGGGCTTTAAATATTTAAATATGTAAAATAAAAAAATATTCATTTCTTTCTATGTATAATGTATAAACTAGTCTTGCATAACAGTCGTTACAAATGAAATTACAAATAAATAAATAAATAACGGAGTACATAGAAAGAAATGGATTTTGTTTTTGTTATTTTAATAAATAAACGACTGACATAATAAACGACTGATGTGGAAGACTAGTCAACGCACCCTTTCGAGAAAGCCCTAACCCGAAAGGGTGCGTTAAGGCGGTATTTCGTTCTCAACGCACCCTTTCTGCAAAACCGGGGCTTTGGACGAATGGTCGCGTTCAAGTTAACGCGACTCGCCGCGACGCTATCCGACATTTCGGAATAAGCCGGAAATTAGTCAGTTTCCATGTGCAAAAGGCCATAAGTCGCTAACACCAGACTTGGTGAAAATACCATTAATGGTTGATGTCTGCACTAAACCCGAAGTCCTATAAAATAAATAAAATATAATAAAACTGATTAAAAAAATATAAGAAAATAGCCCCTAGTCTTTCGGAGAATCTTCGGATGAAGATAATGACTTTACCATATGGGGGTAATGGATGGAAAATGCAAAGCATTACACAAGGCCTGTCGTTCATGAGACTGAAGGCTAATCCTGGCGATGGACAACACCTGTTATTGGGTAAACACCCGAATGGTGTCGAACTATGCGTCTTTCACATCATATTTCGAAAAAGAATTTAATGTCCTGCTATGGAACAACAACATCAAATATATCTTTATTTGAATCGTAATGAATCCTTTCTCTCCTGTAGATTGGGACGATGGCGAGCCGAATAGATACAACTATAATGGTTGTGCCGCCGTTAATTTGAACAGTGGGAAGTGGAACGACAAAAATTGCTACTACAACGAATATCACACCGTGTGTCAGGTACTGCTGTAGAAACCATCAAAAGTGTCATGGTTTGAAATCAGATACAATCAGAAGACGGGTAGAAATTAAGAACCTGTTTTCATTTGGATAACGACTCTGTTTTTTCTACTCCGTAGTTTTTCTCTCTTTCCTCCCTTGTTACTGGTGCTTTCATTCCTACGTTTTCGCAATCTTTCTCTTTCTCTCCTTGCCTTTTCCCTCTGCTTTCTTTGTTTCTTTCTGTCTTTCTTTCTGAATTTCTTTCTTTCTTCCTATATTTCTTTCCCTTTCGTCTCTCAGCAAGTGACCCTTATATTTTTTTCTTGCTCATTATTTCGGGCTTCTTGTACAATTTCACTGAATTCGTTTATAATGTGTATTACTAATTAAAAGTAATTTAATTGTTTATGCTCCTTTGGTTGTATTTTATATGTTTAGACTGTATATAGTTGTGATGTATTTTCAGGGCCTCATGGAAGACCAACTTTTGTTGAATGGGCTACCCTGGTGAAATATAAATTAATTAAAAAAAAAATGAAATAAAAATAAACAACAAAGAGACATGACTATTTGTTCCATCCAGAGAGAGGGATGCAGGGATGTCGTTTGTTTTACTAGATTGAGAATTGTTACATAAGGAGGTTTTTGTTTGTTTTGGAGTGTCATGTTTAAAAGTTTTTTTTCACTCGTCTCCCGATTCTTCCCTTTCATTGCCTTTTGATTAGCAGACACTCTCAGACAATTAGTTTTAGGCATTAAATTACGGTCAGATAAGCATATTTAGATACCTTATATGTGACACTGGCAGGTCAGTAATTGGCGTGGGATCCAGGGGGCTGAGCCCCATGAAGCTCAGGGATTTTAGGCATTTAACTATGGTCAGATGAGCATTCAGGGGCCCGTCTTAAGGCCCTGGTGGGGTCCAGGGCGGAGCCCCGGAAGCTCAGGGGTTTTAGACATTTAATTACGGTCAGATGAGCATATTTTGATACCATATTTGTGACACTGGCAGGTCACTAATTGGCGGGGGGTCCAGGGGCTGAGCCCCTGAAGCTCAGCGGTTTAAGGCATTTAATTACGGTCAGATGAGCATCCAGGGGCCCGCCTTAGGGCCCTTGGTGGGGTTCAGGGCAGAGCCCCGGAAGCTCAGGGGTTTTAGGTATTTAATTACGGTCAGATGAGCATCCAGGGGTCCGCCTTAGGGCCCTTGGTGGGGTCCAGGGGGCGGAGCCCCCGTAAGCTCAGGGGTTTTAGTCATTTAATTACGGTCAGATGAGCATATTTTGATACCTCATTTTCCAACAAACGCATAAAAAAGTATAATTTACAAAAAAAATTGAGAAAAATCCGGGAAAATCATATCATTTCAGCAATATTTGTAAATTACTGGTATCGAATAAGAAATAAACCACGTTTGAATTTTATTTGGGGGGCAACTGCCCCCCCCCCATCAGTACGTCAGTGTTTAGGGGCTCATGTCTTCTCACCCCTATCGTAAAAAACACACACTCTCTCCTATCCTCTCACAATATTTCCACGATATGCGCGTATCGCTGTTATAAAATCCTCCATGAATTGATAAATATAGGGGCATGCGGAATGTTCAGGAAGTTTAATTCCTGTTTACTCTCCTTTTCTTTGAATGGAATATAATTGTGATTGTGATCAATTCATTTTTTATTTTATTTTTGGTTAAAAAATACAAACCATTTTTAACCCTTTACTGCTGATTATTTCGGGGCTTTGGGGGTGAAAATGCGTTTTGGCCCCCACACTTTCGGCGCCCCTGTTACCATTGATGGTAACTTTGCCATAACTAGCATGGCAACATCGCTCAAAACCCAATCAAATCAAGGTTTCCATGGAAGTTACCATGTATGGCAAAGTTACCATCAGTGGTAAGTTTTATGCAACGGGGTCCTGATTTATTAACAGTTTGCATTAATTTATTCTATTCACTTGATATCTCTCATTCACGATTGGAAAGATATTGTCTTGTATTCGTTCCTCATGTTTCTAATTAGGTTTAAAGTTGTGGGTTTTTTAATCAAATGTATCACGTATCAAAATGTACGAATACATTACGTGTTTATCGTTTTCGTGAATATTGATTTTTTTTTCTTTCTAAAAGCCTAGAAATATGATTCGCTATGTAATATGAATATAGAAGTCTACAACATTGTTACTATATTGCTTGTCATAATGTAATTTAGTGATACTTTGCAAAGTTTCATAAAGAGAAATAGGCGTGCGCGAAACCCTATGCTATCAACAGAAGTAGATAATTATCGTATTATGAGCAAGGCATTCATCATACTATGTCATTGATTATGAGAGTTTGGCCAACCCGGTTCGAGTTGGGCACACTATGGCGAATAATACTTTGTTGGAAAAGCACAGAACAAAAGGATATACGCCATGTTGTGACCAAACTGAAACCAATTTGGCCAAATTCTGTGTACAGATACATGGCTCAGTCTCGTAGATTATTTGCGCCATCCATTGTTTTCTGATGAGTAAAATTTGAACTATTTGACCGCTTGGTGTCATCAAGGTAGAGATCAATGGTATAAAACGAGTAAAGAAAATATATAGCTGTGTGCAACAATGGCTTTATATATATAATATGATATGATATGTATAATGGCGGATCTTTTAGTCGGTTTACCGCTGTGAATCTGAAAGAGGCATTAATCAGCTCTTAGCTGTGATCTGAAATGTGATAGCATACATGTACATTTTGTTAGATAAGATGGAATGAAACAAGCAACAAGGTACACGTCTGATCATGCCAATAGGGACTTTTAGATTTTACACGACGAGAACGTGGACTGCCACGGTGACATCCTTTTAAGGTAATGTGACGTCCTTTTAAGGCACTGCCGGGCACGGGCCAGTGCCTTGAAAGAATGGCACACGTTGCAGTCCACTACGTCGACGTGCAAATCTAAAAGTCCCTATTAGTCAGGTGGATTAGCGTCAAATTTATCGATTATCGTTACTTGCCGGATAAAAGCACCATTTTTGGTACAGGGCTTCCTTAGGACCTTCTAAACGATATTAGGCTAGGAGCCCCCGGCAAAAATTCAATTTAAGGGCGTGGGGCGGGGCGTCTTTTCGGAGCCCCCAAATGACTTTATAACATTGATTTGTTGTTGTACAAATGCCATTTTTGGTACAGGGCTTCCTTAGGACCTACTGAACGTTATAGGCTAGGAGCCCCGGCAAAATATCATATACGGGTGTGGGGCGGGGCGTCGCCTCGTAGCCCCAAATAATTTAGAAGGTAATATAACATTTATTTGTTGTTGTACAATTGCCATTTTGGTACAAGCCTTCCTTAGGACCTACTGAACGATATTAGGGTAGGAGCCCCGGCAAGAATATCATATAAGGGTGTGGGGCGGGGCGTCGCCTCGTAGCCCAAAATATTTTAGAAGGTAATATAACATTTATTTGTAGTTGTACAAATGCCATTTTGGTACAGGGCTTCCTTAGGACCTACTGAACGATATTAGGGTAGGAGCCCCGGCAAGAATATCATATAAGGGTGTGGGACAGGGCGTCGCCTCGTAGTCCACAAATAATTTGTAAGGTAATATAACATTGAGTTTTTGTTGTACAACGCCATGGGGCCCCCAATCACACATATATGAATATTAATGCCGGGGGTTCCTACCCTACCATCATTCAGCAGGTCCTAAGGAAGCCCTGTTCCAAAAATGGCGTTTGTACAACAACAAATCAATGTTATATTACCTATAAATTATTTGTGGGCTACGAGGCGACGACCCTGCCTCACACCCTTATACGATATTCTTGCCGGGGCTCTTACTCTTATATCGTTCAGTAGGTCCTAAGGAAGCCCTGTACCAAAAATGGCATTTGTACAACTACAAATAAATGTTATATTACCTTCTAAATTATTTGGGGCTACGAGGCGACCCTGCCTCACACCCTTATATGATATTCTTGCCGGGGGCTCCTACCCTTATATCGTTCAGTAGGTCCTAAGGAAGCCCTGTACCAAAAATGGCATTTGTACAACAACAAATCAATGTTATATTACCTTCTAAATTATTTGGGGGCTACGAGGCGACGCCCCGCCCCACACCCTTATATGATATTCTTGCCGGGGCTCCTACCCTAATATCGTTCAGTAGGTCCTAAGGAAGCCCTGTGCCAAAAATGGCATTTGTACAACAACAAATCAATGTTATAAAATCATTTGGGGCTCCAAAAATACGCCCCGCCCCCACACCATTAAATTGAAATTTTTGCCGGGGGCTCCTAGCCTAATATCGTTTAGTAGGTCCTAAGGAAGCCCTGTACCAAAAATGGTGCTTTTATCCGGCAAGTAACGATAATTTCACTAAGCCACCCGACTATATTGATGGTCACGGTGAACATCTAATCTGGAATGAAATGATTTCACATAGAGGGAAATGGTGGTGTTCCTATCGCATGAGGTAAATAAGGTCAGTTTCACCCTCTCCCACACCCACGCTCCCTGCCCACATATATCCTACAACAGGAACGAATCGGTGGGAATCTAAAAACTCTCAGAGGGAATCTTTCTATCTCAGGTACCTTTAATGTCTAACATTTAAGAGTGACAAAAGGAAAACAATTAGGGGATCATTTGCATTAAACCCTTACTGTACTGGGCTATTTTGAGCTCCCGTTCCTGAGGGGGCTGGGAGCAGGCGCGGATCCACGGGCCAAAAAAATCACGAATTGGACACACACACAAAAATGCTCCTTACCCCCGCTTAATTAACCTGATGGCCGATTCGCCGCTAAATATTTTCTCACGAATTGCCCCCTCTTGTCGCCGGCTGGATCCGCCCCTGCCTGGGAGGCCCCCCCCCCTATGATCTTGAACGTCGAATGTCCGATGAACACGAACATTTGCATGTTTGTAGATATAAGGATATAAGGAGCAAGATGGTATAATTAGTTTTTTCCTAATATGCAAATTGTTGTCGTTATAGCCTAATTAATTATGCAAAATGCTAATTTTATGCATTTTACAGAAAACTCTACATATTTGTCTCTAGACTTGTGAAGAATCTTGAAAATGTATTGAATAAATGTTTCCTTCATTTAAAATTCATGAAGTTTCAATATTTTATGATATTTGAAAAGGTTAATTTGCATAAATTATGAATACACAATTTTTTTATTTTTTGTTGTTGTTGAAAGTATGTGAATGTATGTTAATCACTGTGAGCAAAGCCAAAAACAATCATTTCACCCACTTTCTCACTGTAGAATAATATTTCTCCACTACCATCTGCATATCACTGCTCATATCCGAAAAAAACTTCGAAATTCATCATTTTATTTTCTGATGTATTTTATTGTTTTTTTATTTCTTATTATATCTATTGTTTTATTTCTAATGTATTCTTTTGTTCTGGGTTACATCAAGTTACTTTGAGAAACATATCAAAGCAATTTGATATCAATTCATGGTTCTAGGACAATTACCCCCTGGGCAATCACCCCCCGGAAAATTACCCCCCGGAAAACTACCCCCCAAGGACAATTACCCCGGAAAATTACCCCCGGAGAATTACCCCGGACAATTACCCCCAAGGACAATTACCCCGGAAAATTACCCCCGAGGACAATTACCCCCGAGGACAATTACCTCTGAGGACAATTACCCCGAGGACAATTACCCCCAAGGACAATTACCCCCGAAAAATTACCCCCGGAAAATTACCCCCGAGGACAATTACCCCCGAGGACAATTACCCCGAGGACAATTACCCCCTAGGACAACTACCCGCCGAGGACAATTACCCCCCGTGGACAATCAGGATTCAATAGCAAAAGATGATCTGACACCTTGAGAGATGGCTACGAGCCCATAAAATCCCATGCATGAACCCACATTCGTTCAAATACTATATCACGTTATCTTCCTCATTACTGCACATTTCCCTTTAATTATAATTTTTGCAACACCAGTGCGGTTGCTGTTTTCCACGAAGGATGTAAGTTTTAGGTAATTGTCCAGAGCGTCTCAAAATGCATGGAAATACATTTCTCTGGAGCAGCGTTATTTCAACTTTTTGTTAGTCACGGTACCCTCTTAAGAAATGAAAAGTTTCTCCCAATCCCAAATTCTTCACAGACTATTTATTTTGTATCACTCTGGCACTCGTCAAGTGCTATGTACACACGTATGGGCACATTTGTTTCTTAATTTATCGAACGAGCAAGAATAAAAAAGGAGAAGACATTTTCAAACTGGTAAAAAAATTAGTTTGTAATCAACACACTAGAAACGATTTAAAGTACTGTATGAGTGCACCTTGCCGCCGAATGTACATGAATAAAAAGTGATATATTCGGTCATGCCCTTGATACACGAATATGAGGATATTTGGGCCTCTCGTTGCCCCTATTTATCATGTTGCTAAATGAAATGATTGTGGTAACAATGTAATTTCGAAATAAAAGATATAATATATATTCAGGCGCCTTGCTGTCAAAATGTTGTCAGCGAGCGAAGAAGAAAGACACTCTCATGTAATTACATACTCTAACCGTTTCTGATATTTGTTTTTCACAAAATCAACGTTTTCCAAAAATGTAACTAACATTCTCTTGCGGCACCCCGGTTGAAAAACGCTGCTCTGGAGTTACAAAATCAAATGAGATGAGATGAATGTACCAGAGAGCGGATATTTTTTTTGACATGGCACCGTACATATAACTTAAAGGCAATTTCTATTTCAAAATAAATTACTGTACAAGAAAACATATTTTACTTCAGCATGACAACAGAAACATATATATATATATAACGTGAAGAAAACCTTAATTTTGGATCATGGATGAGGGCCCATTATACATACAAAGACAAATACACGATCAGCTGAATAAAAAAGTTACAGAGGATGCATAAATGAAATCTTACATCCTAATTTCTTAGTTGTGCATTGTTGGTGAGACTGTAACGCGTACTCATCTGCGCGCAATACTACGGGGAATTGGGGATCCTCCACCCCCCCCCGACATCGAATTGAATAATTTGAAAAGACTGAAATGAACTTCATAAATAACTAAGAAAAAGAACGTTTTTGAAATTATCTGTAAATAGCAATTTGGAGAGAAGCTCGCATTATACGTCACAGTGTTGCAAATTCCGCGGGGGTGGTTGCCCTTTGGGGATAGTTGTCCTCGGGGGGTAATTGTCCTCGGGGGTAATTGTCCGGGGTAATTTTCCGGGGTAATTGTCCTCGGGGGTAATTGTCCGGGGTAATTTTCCGGGGGGTAATTGTCCTTGGGGGTAATTGTCCCTGGGGGGTAATTCTCCGGGGGGTAATTTTCCAGGGGGTAATTGTCCTTGGGGGGTAGTTTTCCGGGGGGTAATTTTCCGGGGGGTGATTGCCCAGGGGGTAATTGTCCTGATACGTCAATTCATATCTCGCACTTATGAATAAATACATCTAAACCTGTATTCACATTTCTGCTTGTACATGAATATAATTATGCAATTATAGCACTTTTTGATGACATGCGCATACAAATTATTATGTAACACCTTACAAGTATATCCGATATCGACGAAAATGGTATCAAAATGTGCGTAAGATTTGAGGGAAAAGTCATGAAACGACAATTTAAAATTCCAAGCGGTTGCGGCGCAATCTCCGAAAATGTGGAGGGGCTCCCAGGCCACCCCCAGTACAGTAAGGGTTAAGGTATACTAGATAGAGTTTTATAACGGTGGCACGACCCGGTTGTGCATCCTTCCCCTTCAACAAAACAAAAAACAAAAAAATATATATATATATATATATATATATATATACGTGTGTGTATTAGGTTTTTACAGACGTGTATCAATCAGATATGATTATTTACGTCTGGGGACCGACCTTTAACGTCACCATCCGAAAGACGTGACTCAGTTTCGAACCTGCGTCCTCGGCTGAATCAGTTTGTAACTTCCACTGTTAGCTGGATTACAGGCGCACGCCACAACGCCTAGTTATGTGTGCCATCCACGCCAAGAGGGTTACCATCATGCCTAAAGACATAGTTATGTACATGTATATATATATATATATATACATAGTTATGTACATGTATATAAATTTTAAAAATCCGCCACTGACCGAACACACATTCGAGGCTCTTGGAACCTCCTTGGAGCCTCTCGCGCTGATAGCCAACCAAGTGTTCTTGCGTCTTATCCATGAATATCTGGGCCTCAGATAACAATCGCAACTTTGTACATAAGAGAAAGGAGACTGCAAACTTGCGATTGATTGGAGGACTTACGATTGATTTGGATCAATCGTAACTCTTTGTAAGACGGGGCCCTGGTATCATTAATCAGTACTCGTCATGGTTTTCATAGCTACGTTTAATGATATTGTTATGAGAATCATTCATTATATACAGGTGTACATGTAAATATCTCAATGTGTGTTGTGCATATCAAGTAAGATTATAGGCCTACAATTAGCATTTTTCATGTGTGTGTTAATGTGTTGGTCTTCGGGTGTGGATATACTTTTTAATTTATGATTTTATATTACGTTAGATTCTATGCTCATGTTTGGAGCATTACAATGTGTGATTCATTTAGAGGAAATTAAAATATTGACTTAGTTTGATTGAAATTTATATGGCCTTAAAGTTGTTTGTTATTGTCTCATTTTTATCATACAAGGATAAGATTAACTATTTAAAAAAATTGAAAGTATAAGTATAACAATTTAATGATCAACAAATTGTCTATTTTATAATCAATTTAACCTGAAAATGAAATTGACACTTTTTGTAACAAAACAAAATTATGTGCAGTATAATGCTAATATCTCACCACAAACATCGTGAGCACGACATTAAGATTATGTTACGATAAGTGCTAGATCCGTGGTCAGTTTGTAACAGTAATCCACTTCCAAACTTCTTCAGTGGACCAAACATCATGAGCATATAACCCAAACTCCCATTAGAACCTCGATTCCTAGAACAATAATCATATATCGTTAATGAAATAAAGCCAGGAGCAGAATATGTCACCGGACAAATCAAATGTGGGATCATCAGTCGGAAATGTAAACTGAGCAAACCATAATAACAACAATTTTAAAATTAAAGTCAGTAAGTAATTACAAATTTTGACGATGCAGTAACATTAAACACTAGCGGTGAAATGGCATGCACATTGGACACTAATTTACCGAGCTCAAATCTCATTTCAATGTAAAAGATGTCCTGCTTTGGGTGAGAAAGTTTTGATAGAGTCCCTTTCTGTAAACCACAGTCATCATTTATGCCGTAATCACAGAACATGATGGTGGATGCTTTACTTTTTTCAAGTTCAGATATGATCCTACAGTCGGGGAACATTTCGTGCTTTAAAAAGCGACCACAAATGGGAGACGGTGCCCCAAAGGAGAATCGATAAACTATTTTCTTGTGTCTTTTCCCCTAAGAGGGATGTGGTAGTATATACAATAATGTAACACACACAATTTAATTATAATTTTCACATTTGCACTCAATTGTATTTGTAAACTGTATTGTTATCGAATATAATTTTGATTTTTGTTATCCTTTGCGAAAACAAAATTGAGGAAGATTCTACATGTTTCGATTACAATCAATAAATTTGAATTTGAATGTGAATTTGTATGTATTGTACTTAGCACCGAAAGATGTTGCTATAGCTGAGAGAGCAAGGACTCTCTACATCTTTTATCGAAATGGACACATAATTTCCCGGATGTCGATTAACCTACAGGTAGCCCTATTCCTGGAATTCAAACAAATGTATACTTGCATAGTTTAAATGTCTACCCCAGAGCCATGGCGGTTTATGAAAGTCAAGGGTATGTATGTGAGGGCCAAGGGCCAAGGATCTCACTTTAGGGGCGGCGGAGCGACTTCCAAAATTACATCTTATAAAGAGGAAGAAATGGGGGTGTAAGCACATTCTCATAACGGTAGATTGAAAAGACCTTTGATAAGTGACATAATTATATCATCTATAAATGCGAGCGAGCTTTGGGAGAAATTGCTCTTAATCGCTTTAAATTAGGGACACGTTTAATGATGAGAGGAAAAAGAGACACTTATCGAAAGGGATAATACACTTATTAGAAAAGAAAAGGAGCATGTGTCAAAGTACAAAGGGTAATTATCAGAGGTGAAAACGGGGCACTTCTTACACCTGAAAAGAGGCACTCACCAGGGACGAAAAAGGGCACTTATGAGAATGGGAAATGGGAATTTGTCGACGGAAAAGGGGCACCCATCAGATTTTGATAGAGGCATTTATCAGAGGTGAAAAGAGGCACTTATCGCACCTGAAAAGGGGCACTGACCAGATATGAAAAGAGGCACTTATGAGAATGAAAAAGGGGCACTTATAATAAATGAAAATTTGCATTTGTTGAAAGAAAAGGGGCACCGATCAGATTTTAATAGGGGAATTTATCGGAGGTGAAAGGGGGCTTTTATGAGAAGGTGAAAGTGGCTCTTATCAAAAAGAAAAGAAGCACTTGTTCAAATAAATGGGGCACTTATCAGAGATGAAAAGGGGTAATTATGAGAAGGGGAAGGGGCACTTATAAGAAGGGGAAGGGGCACTTATAAGAAGGAAAAAGAGCACTTATTAGAAAGGAAAAGGGCCACGTGTCAAAATAAAAGGAGCAGTTATTAGAGGTGAAAATGGGCAAATTATCAGAGACGAAAAGAGCACTTATCAGGAGGGGAAAGGGGCACTTATGAAAATGAAAAGGGACACTCTTCATAGGTGAAAAGGGGCATTTATGAGAAGGGGAAGGGGCTCTTTCTTTTTAAAAATGGGGGCACTTATCATAACGAAAAGGGGCACTTATTAGAAAGGAAAAAGGGCACACGTGAAATAAAAGGAGCGCTTATCCGAGTTAAAACGGGGTAGTTATTAAAAGGGGAAGGGGCACTTCTTACAAAGGAAAAGGGGCACTTGTCAAAGTAAAAGGGGCACCTCTCAGATTTGAATAGGGCAATTATCAGAGGTGAAAAGGGGCACTTCTCATACCTGAAAAGAGGCACTTGCTAGAGATTAATTGCATTTAAAGTAAGTAATAATAATCCCGTGTTAAATAACCTTTGTGATGTCATCTTCATTACCATGGTGATAGGTAAAAATTTGAAGTGGGTCGAGGTGGATTTCTTCCGCAAATCACGTATCAACCGAAATGTATACTTCATACTATGGAGCAGGGGCGGATACACGAATGTCAGGAGGGGGGCGGGGGTGGAACCATATGCACTTTATCCACTCCTGGGAGCATTCCAGCAAGAGCTTCTAAGCTCAAATTGCTAAGCATACCACATTGGCTTTCGCATCCTACCGGGTACCCATTTAACACCTGGGTGGAGAGTGGCAAATGTAGATCAAAGTCTTGCCAAAGGACATTAGTGCCGCGGCGAGACTCGAACCGCGGACCTTGTGATCGACAGTCCGTTGACGTATCCACTCGACCACGACACCTCTACACCAAAGGGGAAGATTGCCCGTACATTGCTCAATGGTACCGGATCTCCTCATTTGGTTACTCTCAGCACCAAAGGTCTACTCCAAATCACTGGGTTAAGTATCGATCTTACAAGTGAGTAATTAAAGAACTGACCCTTCAATATGCTCAAATATAAACTTCTATAGAGTGGAAGCAGATAAATTGAAAATTGATAACTATTAGCTACATTTATTTAGATAGTTGCACACAGGATTAAGATTTCCTAAAAATATGAGTCTTTATTGGAAGTCGAGTAATGATCCAGATTTACCGAGAATTCCACGTAATAATTTCCTTTTTAATGAATGAAGAAATAAATCTTTTTCATAGAGGGATGTTTGAAATCATTGTGTCCCGTAGTATATCAATTTTAAATCTTTCCTTCAATAATTAAAAAAAAGGAAATATGAATGTGTTTTTTTATTGCAGAAAATGTGAGAGGAGGTCAAATTTTTCCTTTTACAATTTTAGAAAATCAGAACTTTCTCATTACTTTTAATGTTTCTCCTCAAACTTTCTGCTTCTTTCATTTTTATGCTTTTGGTTAAGCTGGCAGTTTGGCTTTTCCAATACAAAGATAGGCTTTCCTTACGATTTTCATGAAGAAAGTTCACGAAATGATTAACAAATTTTCTTGAAATGATCATGTAAATAAAACAAATGTCATGTGGACTAATTGAATCTTTGTGTCAGGAAACCTCGACGTATCTGCTTAATAAAATGTCTACATGGAAGTGAGCCAAAGCAATAACACCGACGACGACTTACTGAGCACGGAGCGGTTGACTGTTTCCAGGCCAGCGAGGGGGTGTTTTACAAAGACTAAGATCGACTTTAAGTTGGACTTAAAGGGATAGTTCAGTTATTTTTTAAGACCGCGAATGCCTTCAAAGTGCATGGTTATTGCTCTTATTCTTATTTATGACATTTCTAGTGCTCTTTTAGGACCTAAAATTGCTATAAAGGTAATTTTAGACCCCAAAATGTGTGAATTTAGATTGAATACGATCATACCAATTCAGCTCCATTTTCAAAAAAATACGGTGACTGTTAATTGATTAATTAATTAATAATAACAATACACGGGCCGGCTGGTTGTGAGTATATTATAACCAACACGAAAAAGCCAACAAAATACATCGGCATTGGCTGGAATAAAACGTATAAGGCGCTATCTCGTTTTTTCAACGGCTGGTTCAAAATTATCAAATATTTTGTGTGCCACCACAAATATTAGAAGTCGTTATATTTATGGATATTTCAGCCGTCTCTGAACCAATTTTGATCAACCAAAGATGTTTTTGTCATTTAAATTGTATGTTCTTTCAAATTTGACACTCAGTTTTTCATTATCTCACAACAAATTATTTTGTGTAGCGCCCTCTGCAACAAAACTCACTATCCCTTTAACTATGGCAGGCCATTCATGCCACTAGTTGCTCTCACCATTGGTCTCTCAATTATGACCTTTAGACCCCCTGGTCTTATCAAACAAAAGATGAGGGATGTCAAGGTTTTCAATGACGTCATATTCTGGTTAAAGATAGACGATCAAAAGGAAATAGGTGTCATGACAAACTATGATAGTATCAAACGGTCGTATAACATTCAAGAAATTGATCAGTTTTCGAGACCTTACCAAATCCACATCGCTTACATAAAACCCTATCTCTGGACTATCCACTTCTGTGCCATGACCTCTCTCTTTCTCTCTCTCTCTCTCTCTCTCTCTCTCTCTCTCTCTCTCTCTTTCTTTCTCTCTCTCTCTCTCCTCTCTTTTTCAAGTCTCTCTCTAAGTATATATATCTCTATCCTTTCTTTCTCTCTCTCTCTCTCTCTCTCTCTCTCTCTTAATCTATCTATATTTCAATTAAATTTGGTTGTATATGAAATGAAAAGTATTTTGCCCTAAGATCGGATCATGTGTTTATATCACATAATCGTAAGATAACTTCAGTATTCCCCAGCACACCCCCTCTCTCTCTCTCTCTCTCTCTCTCTCTCTCATGATCTCCCTTCTCTCTCTCTCTCTCTCTCTCTATCTCTCTCTCTCTCTCTCTCTCTCTCTCTCTCTCTCTCAATATATCTATCTTCCACTCATTGCATGTACTACAATATACAGATTTTTCACGGTCGTATATATAACTATATGAATAATTAGATAAATAAATAGATAATAAATTGGTATATAAAAGTTTAATTGAGAAGGAAGATGATTATGAAGGAGAAGAAATAAAGATGAATAGCATAATTATATTCAATGAGCCACCAAAGTCTCGTCCATACCTACTGTAGCTCTCATCCTATATTTAGATATGGACCGTCACCAACATGTCCTGTGACCTTTGATCAGTCGGAAGTTTGATAAGCTTATAAAAGGCATTTAGATAGATTAGCCAAACGTGTGATTTGTGTTGTCTTGATCAGGATTATTGATTATTGGGTACATGATGTATGCTACTTCAACTTTGGAAACCACTCATACTCATAGCTCTTACATCCTGATCGCTAGCCTGCGAAGTCGTCGTGATTATGTTGAACGTTCCGTTTCACAAAGGACCGAGTTGTAAATCTTGCATTGTTCTAGAAGCTACACATTTTGAACATGCAGGAAAGAGGAATTACACAAAAAGGTGATATGAAATCCAACATTGCATTCACTTTAGTTTTGTCAAGTGGATCGTTTTTTTTGTTAATGCGTTTTGAATGGATGTCGATAAAAGGACCTAATTCCCGAGCTACATGGTAAACTTCGCGGTATGAACGTATATCTCATCTAGATCTTCAGTTGTTTTGTTTTTGTTTTGTTTCGTGTTTTAATGTTGGACGCAAGGAATTTCAGTGAAAGATGATTGGACACAGAGCTAGAGACAGGAACACTACAGTGACATGTCTATCAATATCTATATATTTGATTGTTACTGAAAATGAGCTGATAGGATAGCTACAAGGCTCTCAATATTTACATTCATGCAGGCGAAACTTGAAGGAATCATAGACAGGGATGACATTGACCTGCATTTTTTCAATGATGCCCATTTACAATTGGGAAATTTCATGTTCATGAACAAAGGAAGCATCCTTTCAAAATGTCCGGGAACAGCTCATCTGAAGTGAATTCAGAGAGTGAGTGTTGTGATGAGACATGCAGACCTAGATGTGCAGAATGGGAATGTACGATTAATCACAAACTTCATACCACTTCTGTGCTCACGAAATCTCTGCTTTTGGCAGCAGTTCTGGCCGCGGTCTCACTCTCTATTGCTCTCTGGCTACGGATCGCACGATTCGAATCGCGGAGGTTCGTATCGGGGATAGACGATCAGCGAACGTTATGGGAAGGCGATGGCGATTTCTCTACCATGTTTTGCTCAGAGTACGATCTGGTTGTGACTAGCACCACATCTTTCGGCCAATCAACCCAACAGGAACAAAGCATAAATCATGGGCTGATTGGTGCGTATATGCTTCTGGAAGATCCTAGATATAATACTAGTAACATACACTCAAGAGAATATACATTAGACCTAAGTTCACCATCGGAGTATATGTATTGGGCGTATCATTTGTCTAACCTCGAAGACTTGTACCTCCACGTGGTGAGTTCATCTTGTTCCAATTTAACAATGTTTGTAATTCAGGAGAAGGACTTCTTTCAATGGATGCAGGACTCACGGCGTGGCCTCTTCTGTTTAAGCTGCATTTATGAGACGTATCATTTTCCTTGTTCTACGAATATAACAAACACCAGTTTGCGGTTCTCTCATTACGAGTATTCCGAATACATATTCCTATTCCAAGACCCTACACTTTCTTCAAACTCGTCACTGGTGGCCAATATTAATTTCACTCTCTTCCGTGAAAATCTTATTATCGATCATGACCATGTAGTCAGTAGCTGTAGGAATGCGACACATTGCCGGCTATCTGTCCCTAAAGCTGCGGATACTATTCTTTATCAAATGGAGGCCCATTCTACCTCACCGTCCATCACCTTGGCAACGGGATGCGTTCCCAGAGTTGAGATTTACTTCGCATTTTTTCTTGCGGTGCCTCTCGCTGTTTGGCTTATTCTGGTGGGTCTTATTTGGACTATCAGGAAATGCCAAGAGGATGTGCTCCTGTACACGCAGAATGCAGACAATGCACGGTCCATGGCAAGACTAAGCCCCGGCCCTCCGCCAGCTTACAGCCACCCCCAAACATCGGCCCAATCACAAACCCGATCTGCATTCGCAATATTTGCTCGAGGTACGCCTAGACAGCAGCAGCTTCCTCTGATCGACTACGATGTCACTTCAGAAGACAGCGAGGTTGTTTCGAGATCACCCCCTGCATATGGTACCATCCATAGTGTGTCAATACCAAGACCAGATCCTAGAAGGGAGTCCATGCTTGAGGTTTATGCGAGCACCCCTCCTCCCAACTATACCGATACCCTCTCTCATAGGAGTCAAGATGCAAATAATGCAGAGACAATTGCTTAGTGTTTAGATTAATTCCTTATTGTTTTATTATTACATGTGCTTGAGTGCAAAGGGAGAACGTGTGTACCTGTAAGCTCCAGGCAACCTACGTCTTAAGAGTCCTATCTGAGGAACTAGATAACTGATTGTATTAAAGAGCACTAGCACTGATATGATCTCCAGGCCATGTTTTCCTTTGTTCATATCCACCACTGTATCCATGAAACCTTACCACCACTCTTAATCTTAAAGCCCCACTGTACTACATGTAGCTACTTGCTCCCTCTATATAGAAAACAATGCCTAAGCGGTGCCTGTTGGTCCCCCGTGATTCTCTTTTTCTTATGTTAGTTGACAGCTGAGTTGATGAGATAACCATCTGTCAGTGACCACGCTAATCCCTCTAATCCCTCCTGGCCAAACTAGTGCAGAGGGGCTTTAAATATCTCATTCAGCCTAGAGATAATCTCAAACCAATTTCGATCAAACACTCCTTGGTGAAACACACCCTGGTGAACAATACAGTTTTAATGGGACATCCTGTCTTGTATGAAAATATTTGAATATATGTACTTTTCTGAAATGACAAAGTATGTTGCTTTGCTATTAAATGATCACCACTCAAATTCTGATCCTAAATGTATCTCTTAAAAAGGTACCAAGATTATGATTTTACTTGTGGACAGAACAATTAATTTTTCTTCTTTTATAAGCTGATTATCGTACAGATCAAATTTAGTTGGCTGTAAGAAAAGTAATCTACTTTCATTACTCTTTTTTAGAAATAAGTTTGGAGTGATCTTTTCCTGCTTGTATGGATGGTGAGCTAGCCTGTACATGTATTTGCATAAGTCCAAACATGCTGCAAAGAAGTGAAATAATCAACATAAGCCTAAAAATATTAATACGTTAAGCCTTAAATTATTATTATTTTTGTACACTCTACTGTATGGAAGTAATAAAAAAACTTAAATCTGAATTCAAGTTGTGACATGTCATCACAACAGAAATGATGTGCATCTACTACATTTTATGCTGATTGCTATGAAATTATATCCATCTTACTTTAACACACGTATCAAGATGCTAAAGACTACTTCATTTCACACATTACTAAGGAACACAGATTAAAACAATCAAAATGAAGTTACACACTTTATTACATAAAAATGGAAAACAATAGAAAATAAACCAGTTGCAGATTACATGTATTTCACATTCATTTGCAAATTCATTCAGTCAGTGGTGAAACTTTCTTGTAAAAAAACAATATGATACAAAAAGTTCTTCAAATATTCAAATTTCAGTCATATCTTTTAAGAAATTATTTGCTGTGTTATGATATTGCTTATTATAACAAGTATAACATTATCACCTGACAAAGTGTTGCAGCGGCGCACGAAACGTCGTGATCTTTTAGATCCCTTATCGACCACATTGCGAGACAAACGAATATCACTAGCGATATTATTTTCGATACTACATCCGCAATGAGCAATATATTTAGCATTAAGTATAACATTGCTACTCATTTCTGGATGAATCATAATCTTCATGAAATCTGTAAACATTGCTGAATGATGTTCTTTAATAGAACAAAGTACTTCACAAATGCTACATCTCTTTCTCCCCTTTGAAACATGTTAGGAGGAAGTCTATGCAGTAAAAATGACACATAGTAAAGTCCAGTCTCTGAAATACAATGTATTTATTTGTAAATCTACATGTAAGGTACATGTATCTGACATTTATGAAATCTACATGTAAGGTACATGTATCTGACATTTATGAAATCTACATGTAAGGTACATGTATCTGACATTTATGAAATCTACATGTAAGGTACATGTATCTGACATTTATGAAATCTACATGTAAGGTACATGTATCTGACATTTATTAAAACTTGTGGTCCTGAATAAACTTCCAATATCGTATCTATCAGTAGAACATAAGTCTGACTCATGAATGTAAATGACTTGTTTGTATTCATAAATGAACGCTTTGGATTGTGCGATGAACAAATACTAAATGTTTGCCAAGCTAGCTTAAGTAGCAATAAGATGTGCTGTACCCGATTATTTGTAACATTTCTTATCTAACACACGTACATGTACAAGAAATCAAAGTTTATCATTCATACATTTCAGGGGTTGTTTTATCAGTTTTCAGCAACAGGTCATTAACATATGATGACCTGATCTAATATGGTGAATAAACCCATTTGTTCCTCATTTATGACATCTCCAATGTTCTTGTTTTTAAACTCCCAAATCTAAATGCAGAATTGGCCACGTGCCAACATCTTCGATAGTAGTTCAAAGAAAAAATACATGTACAAACATGCCCCAAAACTCAATGGTAGATCTATAAAATAAAAAAACATTTCTCAAACAACAAAAAATTAAGAAAAGAATTACAAAAAAAAACTCATCACAAATTCTGAGCATACTGTGTATATGTTTCTGAGCATACTGTGTATATGTTGACAGAGGATGCCAGAAGGATAAGTATGAAAACAGACTATATTCAAGTCTCATAAACATTATAATAATAGTGCTATTGTGGCAAACCTCACAATTGGAATGTCACATGGAAAGGGAAATACGAAAAAGGGGCTTTCTTTCATTTGCTGTATGAAACAAGGTACTTTGAAGTACTCTACCTTTGAATTTTAATTCTTTTTTTTTCTCCTTCAAACTATATACATGCTTAATTTAAACCTATCATTCATGAGAACTATTATAAGATTTAATGATATTTGTTACTTTGATACTTGATAAATCAAATTTTAAAAATGAAGTCAAGAAGTGAATCTCATCCTCTATGAGTTTTTGTCTTTATTTATAACTGACATTTCCAAGTGTTGCCAGAAATGAAATATATATACACATGTATAAAATAAAAAAATATTTTGTAGTTAAAGTGCAGTGTAAGGTTTAGGTTAGATCTAAAGATGAATCATTATGGTGTGCAGTGTCTTCACTTCTTGAAACTTTCTGTAATGTAAATATCACACAAGGCCATACAAGACGATGTTTCACTGTCCCATGATATTGTGGTATAGAGCAGTGCACAAATGTATTCAAATTTAAAGATACTTCTATCTCAAGACCCCCATGACAAACTATTAAATTAACCTGTAATATGCATATTTAAATATTCAGAATACAGGTTGCATACATTAGATATTGCTATGTCAGGGAAGCTTTTGAGTCATCAATAGAAATCGCTGTAGTAGGAGCATACATAAAATTTGAATATATTTGTTGAGTGGTCTATAGAGTAACGAAGCTGTGACATCATAAACATCTATTTTTAGAATTTCTCAATTTGAACTTCATTTTCCGAAAGAGCATCAAAAATAATGTCGAAATGTTGAAAAACAATTGAATATGTGACGTTTTGGCTGAGATATGACCATCCGAAGAAATAGATTTCAATAGGAAATCACTGTTATTCTGCTCTGGTTCGTAATGTTATGAACCAGAGCAAAATAACAGTGATTTCCTATTGAAATAAATTCATTCGTATGGGCATATCTCAGCCAATACTTAACATATTCAATTGGTTTTCCACATTTGGACATCATTTTTGATGCTCTTTCAGAAAATGAAGTTCAAATTTGGAAACTCTAAAAATAGTTTGTTGATGACGTCACACTTGACAATTCTATTCTGCTGAAAAAAATAATAATACAAGAGAATATTTCTTCCTAAATTTTGTTACCTCAGATATCAATGTGTGTTATTGGCCTTTGCAGAGAATAATACGATGTCACAGCAGGTTTTAACCAGGAGGATATCTGGGCTTCCAAAAGATGCCTATTTTTCATAGAAAACATCCTAAACCTTTTCAAACCACAACATTTAAAGTGTACCAGCTACCTTGAAAACAAAAACCATGGCTAAAAACCAGAGTCCCAGCACTAAATGGTGGTTGTACTGAATGTATTTACTGTTATTGCATCAATGCCTGAGCGTGCTTGATCAGCTGGTCACAGTAGATAAAGCTGCGATGCTTGTGTCGGACAGACTCTATCTCTCTGATCAGTAAAGATGGGTGAACCTTGGCTGCTTGCTTCAGTACATCTACAGAGAGTTTGATAAAGAGACAGACAAAAAGTTGAATGAGGTCATGATAGAGAAGAGAGGGGAGGGAGAGGAAGAGAAAGAGACAGAGTGAAAGAGAGAGAGAGAGAGCGAAAGAGAGAGAGAGAGAGAGAGCGCGAAAGAGATAGAGAAAGAGGGGAGGGGGGATGGGAAAAAGCAGACAGAAAGTGCGAGAGAAAGGCAGACAGAAAGAAAGGGAGAAGAGAGTGGAGAGAAATACATGTATAATGAATGGTGCTCAAGAACTGAGTCCCCTAAAATGCAAATATCCTGCATCCAAATAACATATCATAGATATGATACCAGTTCTAATCTGATCTTGATAATGAGGATACTATTTCTTCACATGCCACAATGCTTGTATGGCTTGTCTGAGTGGGATTGGGGGAATGAACTTAGGGAAATGCTCTGCAGAAGTACAGTTTTGGAAGTACCATGATACAATTTACCCAATGCTTGCCAGACTCTAATACTCATTGCAACAAATGGACCTTGAACTGTAGCTTAAATTTCTGGGTTTTAAATAAGTTCTAAAAGGAACTCACCAAGCACAGCTTCTTGAATGGTCTGATCAGGATCATCCATGTGAATCAGAAGACCACTGTACAGGGTCTCTAGATGAGCCTTATACAGCCCCACATTGTAGTCCTCGGGGAAGCAAGCAAAGAACGTCCCAAAGGTCTTGGCAACGGCCACCCTGATCTCATCGCTGCTGTCATCCAGGCGCTTCAGAAGTTCCATGTAGACCTGGTGCAGGCGCTCAGGGTCAAAGGTGATGGAGCCACAGATAGCCAAGATCTTCTGCCAGATGCGGACGGTGATGAGGCGGGTGGACCGAGAGTCGTCTTCCAGGAGGGAAAGCAGCTGGACTTGGAGATCATCCATAATGGAGTCCAACTATTGGTTCAAGAAGATATTTGAATAATAACAAAGATACAGAAAGAGGTAGAAAAGGGGAAGAAGGCAGAGATAGACAAATGAAGTGTTGAATGACAAACAGAAGGATGAGAATTGGAGTGTGGGCAAGAGAGAATGGGATAGGGAGAGATGATTTATCTTCAGCAAAATATTTATTACATGTATGTTGGATCTTAAAAAGAATAAAATTTCAACAAAATTACAAGCGCCTTTTTCATTTTCAACTGCTGCTAGTATATTGTTGGGGCATAATCCCATATACAAATAAAGAACAAATACAAATCATTGCAAAGTTTAAATGACAATCTTGAACCATACCTGCTTAGCCAGAAGCATGCCACTCTGCAGGAGGGCCCATAGACAGGAGACGGCCGTGGTGCGGATGGCTGTAGCCGTCCTCCCAGCGTGCCACACGCAGTTGGGAAGGACCATTGTCTTTACAACAATCAAGGAGAAGTCCCTGAACCTATCCTTGGAGTCTAAGGTAACAGGGGCACTCATCACCAGACGGGAGAGCAGGGAGAAGAACTTGAGACGTAGTTCCGCATCCTTGTCTGGCTTGAGGTTGGTCTCGAGGATGGGGATGATGTCTTCAAGGAGATCACCAACAACTTCACCTGAAATTGGCAACACAAGAATCAAATACATCGCCTCTACTTATGCAAATCCTCTTTGCAAGAAATAACTCTATCCTTCATTCATGAAAATTCAATGAAGACCCCAAAAATTCTCCATGATCACATATTTCCCCATCCAATTTTCTATTTCCATAAGCTCATTCCCAAGAGCCCAGGCATTTGCTAATAAAACTTGGTATACAATATTGTTTATGTTCTTTTGGAGCCATGGAAGAAGATTGACGGGCATGGAGAAAAAATATTTTCTAGAGAAGGAGCTGAATAATTCCATTCTTAGAAATCAGCTCGCTAATAAAGTTAACAAAAAAAAGGTTGATTGATCAAAAATATTTAATGATGCTCCAAATCTTGTACTAAATGTGAGTAACTGTAATAGTTCCCTAGACATCATATGTATAATGGCTAATGAAAGTTGGAGTCGAGTACCTTTGAACTTATAAATATCATAATGGAGTGGACAACTGAAAATCAAATCAAATATCATAATCCAACAATAAGCCTAAACTTTTTCATGTCAACAATTGACTACAATTCCTTACCTGCTTCAGAAAGTAGACTGTCAAAGACCAGCCTCTCCACCGAGAAGTTGGTCCACTGATGGTATGAAGACTGGAAGGAATCTAGTACTTGCTTGGTGTGGGTATTGTAGAGGGAAGCAGGCCCCTCATGACCTGTGGCTGCTGCTAGGTTGCTCAAGACGGCTTTGACCTGTCAATGAAGATTGGTGATTGACATGAGGAAACTGGTTGCCACTCAACCCAATGAAAACAGAAAATTTAATTTTCTTTGTTATCCCAAGTTTTGATCATCATTATTTGCTGTTACTTTATCAACGTTCACTCCTTACATCTATGGTCAAAACATGGATTAGGTTCAAATTTTATTTTTATGCTAAATCTATACAGTTTACAAACCATTTACAATGCAAATGGAACAAGAGATGATCTTGCAATTTGCTTGAAGTCATACATCTATTTCCAAATGCTTTTATAACCTGGATATCCATGGTTAAGAGAGCAATAAAAAGAATCTAACAACACCTATAGATACCAAAACAATGAAAGCTGAATATCATACATGAGGTTAAAGAGAAGGTTGAGTTCTGGGAAGAGGTGAAAAATAATTTGTGAGCGTTATCATTGTTATTATGCAGGTGTGGAAGAACATCAGATAAAAAATGTTTCCTGAAAAGCATGGCTCTTCAAATGCCTTAATATTTTAAATATGGCATGTAACAGCATAAAAATCGGGACAGATTTTTATGCCACATGTTCGTGTAGTCCCATATACATCTTTCTGTGTACAGTGCTTGTAACTTTACCAAGACTGGGCCAAATTTCTTGGAAACCTTGCAGTACACACCGATACTTATATGCTAGATGATCAACCTTTTCTGATCGATTCCACACCGTTTCTTTCACAATGCAATCGCATGACCAGAACTCAACTCACTACTAATTACCCAACAGACCTTGTTCTTGAGTTCATCATCTCTTGCAGTGGCCATGATGGTGATTAGAACCGTGAAGAGTTCCAGACTAACGTCAGCGCAATCTTCTTTCGCGACCAGAATAATGGATGTCACACAGGATAGGAGCTGATTCTGGTAATTCTTCTGTAAAATAAAAGAACAATATCAAGGATAACAACCTTTAAAATAGCATAATTTCATAAAATGAAAACTTTGTCAGAAGACAGAAGATATATATTGGATCTTTCCTTATTAATGTATTTTTGGTACCTAATCAAAGTACACATACTTTTTCCATTTCTTTTTATAACAAACAAAATTCTCAAAAAGGCCAATATCCCTTTTTATAGAATTCAAATACACAACATGAACACACACATTTTCAATTCTATTCTGCTACCCTTCTTTCTGATTTCCTAATTCTTAGTACTTTTTATTTCTATTATGTAAAACTGTATTTCCCCCTATCAAGCCTGCTTGGTATGAATAAACATTTACCTTCTGACTAATTCACAGGTCACACTTTTGCTTAAATAAACACAAAAGACTTAAAGAATATATATCACATTTAAGTTAAATACATATTTTACTAGGAAATTACGAGATTGTAAATGTCTAAAAGTATGATATTAGAACTGCCAAACAGTACAAAGTTTAGGATTTGGTCACAGACACCTATTTTTATTGTACAATGGACAAATGCAAACTACAACTCAGGCAAAAAGGTGTCAATCTGTTTACCTCTTCACTTCGACATACATCTGGCTCAGCCAAGGTTTTACAGATGTCATGAAGATATGACTTAAGGAGCGCCCTCTTTGTTCCGAGGAGGATAGAGGCAAAGGTCATGAGGACCCCTGGTCCCTGGGCAGCCTGGACCGTGGGTAAGATCAACTTACAGTAGACCTCTGGTCCTACGTAGAACCCGACCAGCTCACCAGACTTCTGGATCTGGAGGATAATTTTTTAGTTAGAATTAGGGTAAATATATTGTTTTTTAATATAACACAGGAAAGAGATACAAATGTACAGAGGTGAATGCATTACCTTTCCCTGAATTAGGACTCTTAAGAATCAACACACACTTGTAAATTTCAGTATAGACAAGAATGCACACATCATGCTATTGAACGGGATGAAGTATGAAGTATCACATAATACTAAATAAGCAATCCGGATTATCATACCACTCAAGTTTCAGTATCCTCATGCATGGTGGGCCATGCCATTATTCATAAAACATCACTGCTATGGTCTATCTGTGAAATAAAGCACCCATCGATTGATGAATAACACGTGAAATTCCCTGACATAGCTGACATGTCTGGACAGATTCTAAAAATAGGATGTATCTATGGTACATTCATTAAGATCAATTGGTCCTATGGTTAGGGATTTCATAGGACCATTGGGATATACATGGTCTTTCATCTACAGTGTACGTTGATCGAAACATCTTTAATGGCTTAGGGTTCAATTTCAACCAAAAACTTGGCTGAAGGAAAGTGTTGTATTTTAAAAGCTTTTTTTGTCCCTTGAGAGTGCTATTTGCCCAATAAAAGTGGGATTCATGAAAAAATATGTATGTACTTCATTACTGTTTTAAAGAGCTTTTTTAATTTTGTATTCTTCATTGCTCTATGTATCTCTCCAGAGCCATAGCACTCTCTGATATCACAGCTGAGGTTGATTTACTGCTGGAAAGCTACATAGAGCACAAAAACACTTTCATTTTGTTTGTTTTCTTCACTGGGATAGGACTACTTGACAATGAATCATAAGAACTCACCCTGTGCACCACCTCCATCTCTTCATCGGAGCAAGCCTTGTACATGCCGGCCAGGAGTGGGGCCATGTGCTGGGTGGTGTAGTCTTCAGCGTTGACCAGCAGCACATGGAGAAGCTTGGCCGACATGAGTCGATTGGTGATGGTCCAGTCCTTGAGGTCATTGAGCAGACCAGGAAGGATCTTGGACATGTTGCGGAAGATCAGGGTCCTACAGCCCAGGTTGGGACGCTCAGCTGAGAGAAAAAAATCATCAAAAAATTCCAGTACTTGCAAACAACCAAGACATATCATTGAAGTTTGATTTTTACTGCATTAGAGAATAAAGATTATTGTCTTTCAAGTATTCCTCACATGTTCTTCCTCTATGCAAACTTGCAAAGTACAAACCACTTCAATTTCTTTTTCTTTCTAATACGATACCTGACATTTCTCTTCTTGTAAACATGATAAAAATCAAAAGTTCATTTTTAAACAGGAGAGAAACTGCATCATGTTAGTACATTGCTGTTTTAGATTGTATAAGGTAGAATTCTAGTGAGGAGTTCTGCATCTCTTTCTTCCTAATTTAAGTTTAGATGCATCAGGATAAAATCAAACCCACAGGTCAATTCCCATTGCCTATGAACTGTAATAGCTTAATCATAAATTACAAATACTAAATGTCATTTCAGTAATATTTTTGTTTTCTCCAGATGACAGTCCCTAAGTATCTAATAGAATGCTTACTATATCCTGGAGGGAGTTCAATGTTTGGATTAACAAAGTCCATCTGGTCCTTGAGGTCTTTCTCATTCTCCTCGGCATACTTGTTTCCAACATCTATCCACAGCTGCTTGGCCTGGACAAAGAGATTTAGGAGAAAATAATCAGAGGTTGCTGTACTTTAAAGCCTGTCTGCACTAGTTTGGCCAGGAGGGATTAGAGGGATTAGCATGGTCACTGACAGGTGGTTATCTCATCAACTCAGCTTTCAATTAACATAAGAAAAAGAGGATCATGGGGGACCAACAGGCACCGCTTAGGCATTATTTTCTATATAGAGGAGCAAGTAGCTACAAGTAGTGCAGTGGGGCTTTAATGAATAAAATAATCAGAGAGGTAAAGGTAGGGGTAACTCTGAATGATTTTAAGTAAAGAAATTACATATATGCTTAATGGCATAAAGGCTTAACATATGAAAATAAATGAATTTTCAAGATTTCATCAACAGGTCTTCTTAAACAGTAAGGAAATTATATCTAACTAGGTTACCAAAAATAGCTATATTTCCTGTTTAAGAAAATTATTAAAAAAACTAAATTAAAAAAACACATTAAAGTATTGCAAATAAAATGTGACTGCACCTTTCCTGATATCTGAGGAAATAATTTACCAATTTGATGCCCAAATACAAAAATTAAAGATGGTGGAGTTTAACATCTAGAATAAGAAAAAAATTATCTGATTCAGTCTCTATAGATTACTACATTCATAACTTACTTTGCTCGAGATTTCATCTAACTCATCTGTCTGGCTTGTCAACAAAAGTGGGATCAATTTATGATGGAAGGAGTAACGGTCAACAAAGTCCAGCAGCCATCCTCCAACAACATTAGTGACCGCTAGCCTGACTTGGGGTGATTGGTCAAACAGCCGTTGGGCTAGATGCGATATGACCTGGCAAACAGAAATACACTTGGTATCAGTCTCGACTCAAGCACATTTTATTACACCAACATATCATCTGGAAGAAATATAGTTTTATTAGTATTACACAAAGGTATCATCTGAAAGAAATATAGTAACGCATTGACTGATTGTATCCCAAACATTCCTTATAAAATACATTAAAAATTCTCTTCTTTTTTTTTTTTGGAGTTACAACAGGTACAATGTCAAATTGGTCATATAAAGACTCATAGATCTACATTAATCAAACTAAATATCTAACTGTTATCACAATTGAGCTTCTTCATTAATGAGTGTTGACAAGTAAAAGTTCAAAATGAAAAGACAAATTCTTCAAGAGCCAAGTCAAAGGACAGCTTGACATCATTGTAAGTACAGTACCTCATTTGTGAAAACAGTTACTTAGAGTTAGATACTAAAGTCTTTATCTAGATATTAACATAGACCTATATAATTTTTTTTTAAAGCATTTGAATCCAAAAGAATTTTAGAACATCAATAAATTGTTGATTTCAAAGTGAACTCTCATCCATCAACTTCTTTGTGTATAAACTTCTGCATGATACAATGGCATCAGACTAACTTCAAACACAATAGTATTTTTATATTTCTCTTCAGTAATGAAAGATTAACATGTTTGTTCATTGCCATGGATTACCACGTATTGACGTAATCCTATAAGTTCAACCATCCTTCCAAACAATGGCAATGGATTAGACTCTTTAGGCTCTAAAGAATTTAGTCATAAAAACACAAGTTTTTAATTTATAGAATAAAAAAAAAACAATGACATGTCCAACAAACAACAATGGTACTGTATTAATAGAATAGTATTTTTAGTTATTTCGTAGTCACACCTTTTCCATAGGTTTGTGATTACCGAACTGCAAAACATCTCCAATGGTGTAAATTACTTGCACCCGAACTTTGGAATGTTGATGACTAATGGTCTGAAGTAGAGGAGAGATAAGGCTTTCTGACTGCATGTGAAAGTGCTGTGGAATTTTTCTTGCTAACTTGCAAGTGCAAGTGCAACTTTCTCTTCGAACATCTGCAAACGGATCGACAAGCGTTCGCTGCAAAATCTTGATAAAGTCATCCAGAAATGGTGCTATTCTATCACCAGTTAATTCTATGAGTTTTGTCATTAGCTGGACAAGAGAAAGACGGAGTTCTTCAGCTGACTCCACCATTTCTTGGTTGCCCAGACGGGTGACAATTGATGGAACAAGGTAAGGGAGGATTTCTGCAGGCCGCGGGATTGTCTCCACAAAATCCTGGATAAGCTGTGCCGACAGCTCCCGGCACTTGTCAACTGGATCACCGAAGCATTTCATGATTGGCTTCATCTCGGCTTCCAAAACGCCTTGTAAAACTTCAGCATCATATGTTGGTTCCTTCCCGATTGTTTCTTTTCGTATATTATCTAACGCTCTCCGTTTTGCCATTCGACTTCCTTCACTAAGGCAGTTAATATGGCGAGCAATCGCCTGCCGAATCTCAGCAATTTTTTCAATCGTGGAGCCGCCATCTTTCAACTGTTGCCGTGACACTGAATGCTTAACGTAGAGGGCGACAGTTCCAAAGTGATGAAGGTCCGTCCAATCTCAATCTCAATATTCCAAATTAGAGGCGGTACTCGATCCATGAGGCAAGGAGGAAAAGGGGGTGGGCTGGAAGGGATTTGTGGTGTATATCCACCTCAACGCATCTATTTCATGTACCCCAAAGCATCGCTTTTTATGTATGATAAGTGGCCCTTTTATTGTTGATTAGTACTTCATTTTACTTCTTATAGAGGCGCCCTCTTTTACTTTTAGTCAGTGCCCCTCTTTTCAATTCCATATAGGCCTAGGCCAATTTAACGTGCTTATTAACTTCTCTTACAAAATCAGCTATTTCAATATCATTAGTAACGTCCGTTCAGCATGATTTTCAAATTACCATCTCCTCTTTCGGAAAATTCTAATTCCTAATTGTAAGGCATTTAGGCAGCAAAGGGGGGCATTTTGTTTACTTATAGGTGTATTTTTTTTTCTTTTACAGTACCAAATATAAATATTTAAAATGTTTTTTCTAGATAAAGAAACGACTGCATGATTAATATCGTCTATAAAATTCTGAACGATCAAAGGTCACACATTTTGTATATGCAAGGGCGCTGGAGCGTCTTTCAAACGGGGAGGGGGCACCACCAAAACCCTGCACCTAGAATAACCATGCACAAACTGGAAAAATACTGGTATGATACCCAGGGGCGGATCCAGCCGGCGGCAAGGGAGGGAGCCGAAAAAGGGGCCCACTTCATGCGAAAATATAAAAACCGTGCCGGCCGATTTTCTGCTCAGTGGGGGGTAGTGAGCACAATTTTGAAAAAATTGAGAAAAAAATTTCACCACCAGCGCCAGGGCCCATCTTCTTTTTCCCCAAAAGGGTGTTTTTACATGTTTTTTTTCTAGATTTTTCCCGGCCCCCTGGATCCGCCACTGATGATACCCCGTACATCCTTTTTTCTATTGGAGGGTAATCTTAAACGTTTGATCTTTTATTCAGTACTTGGCTGTAAAATGTAAACACTGCTTCTGCATCATACCTTGCGAAATCAGGAAGAAGAACCAACAATTAAAAATAGAAGAAGCTTGCAGCACAGCTAGCAAAAGCTTACGGAAACAGGTAATTTTATACTGGTTGTAAACAAAAAATAACTAATTTTTAACTTCATCATACCTTGCAGTTGTATGCAATGATCCTATGGCTATTACAACCCCGTCCCCCCACTCAGTGTTATTTAGGGTACGCGTATGCTTGTTCCCTCCCTTTGAAAGCACCCCCTGTCTCAGGGCTGCCAACATTTCTGAACTCCCTTTCGCTGGACTTTCCTGCCTTGGAGATCCCCCTATATCCGGAACACTGCTCAATGTAACCCCCTATCCATGATATTCAAGATATTTTATAAGCCCCTTTTTTAATTTATCAGGAGTCTAAAGAGAGAGAGGGAGAGAAAAAACACCCCCTTTTGATATTTATAACCCCCTTTTTAAATTTCTCAGGAATCCAAAGAGAGAGAGAGAGAGATAAAGAAAAAACACCCCCTTTATTTTCTTTTTTTCTATTACGTATTTATTCGTTTTGTCGGTCACGTGGATCGTTTGGTCTCGTGACTCGTGAACCTATTGGAATTTTCTTTTTCTTCTATATTTTCTTCTATGTTTTGTCAGTGTCGTTGCCGGGCTGGCGGTGTGGTGAGCTGTTGGTCACAGTTGGAGTGCTTGTCTACTGGGATGACACCGATCAGATTAATTCATTTGCGAGAGAGCGAAGTGAGCGAACTAAAAAGAAGAAGATGTCCTTCTAATGGTGGAGGTCGAGTACGGGATGTGCAATCTTTACTGCGATGTAGTGATTAATGATAATCCCAGATGTTGGGAATATTTTAATCATTTCATTATCACTTACGGCCGATGTTTTCTTTTCTTTTCCTTTTTTAATCAGAGTACCAACAATACTTAACTTATTTTTTTAATTTGCAAGCGAATTCCATTGCGACCGATCAGACTGTGAAAAACTGAACCAAACTTAACAGTGGTTTTAAGTACAATTTCATTATTAAATAATGATTGAAGAATGAAATAGATCTCTAAGGTATATCATTATCAACACACACTTCATGCGATCTTTACCGGTACTCGGTTTTTTAATTTCATTAATCATAAGTGCGAGCAGGAAGCTGTTACAGCTTCCTGGTGCAAGCGAACGTACTATGAACCAACCCTATGGAAATTTTAGGAAGAACTTCTCTCAGGCGCTTTAAATTTGGGGGAACATGCAAGCGAGCAGATTATGAAATTTGTTGCTTGGGGAGGGGAGGTTGGCAAAATGTATTATCATGGCACCTATGTCTCTTTTCAATGTGATTGACATATTTTGGTATTGTGTCTTGAAGTAGTCTTTATAGAAAGGGTAAGAGTTTCTTTGGATTTTTCTTTCCTCATATAGGACATTCAATGCCGACTTCCCGTGCATAACTTGTTCTGAAAATTTAAAGCGCCTGAGAGGTAGCGTCAAAAACCCGACTTGGTTGGGGCGGGGGTGGGGTGCATCATAATAAACCAAGGGAGGGGTGAATCTTTGAAAGTAGGGAATACTCCTGTTGGCTGTTGTGTCTGCAACACTTGTTTGGCATTAAATCCATTTATCATATTATAATGTTGTGCCCCCGAGAAGCATTCCGAATGAAGTTATGATAGCACCTGTAACGCACGGGGCCAAAACACCCCCAAAGGATGGACTCCGGTCCACGCCCTCTGCGTTTCGGCACCATCTGCTATTATTGTTGAACAACACACGACTGGCATTGCCACATGCATTCACAAAGCGTCTGCCGTTACCAACCGCAACTCGCGCGGGGTCGCCTTTCAAATGAAACCGCTACCCCAACGTTGGATTTTGGTGAATAATCAAGGATAGGATTACCATTCTTGTCAAGCTTGACCAACCAGGAATATTGAAAATAGACATCAAAGCCCCTTTTTACTTGTTAAGGTGGATTTTTATCCTCTTATTGAGCTACATTACAACGGATACACAAGCCTCTTCACAAGGACTACGGGATTTTGACCATCATATAACGGGGATCCAGCGGCCCAGGTGTTCAGCAGGGAGCCGTTAAACGGCAAGAGCTGCATAATTGCGGGAGCCAATGCAATGCAACACTTTATGTGTTTTTGAAACACTCGCCTGTTTTTTGAAACACTCGCCATTTGATTTTATATTTGTTTAGACGAAAATCGATGCTGAAATACTTTGATTTATAAGGGACTCAAGGTACAACCTGCAGCACCATATCACATCAGGTAAGAATAAAAGCAAGAATCTTTAGACTATTAAAATTTACAATAGCAATGTGCAATATCAAATACAAATTTAACTTGTCCACTATTAGTACTATTATTACTAGTATTACTACTGAACTAAATGTATGTATAATAATAATAGTATAATATTGAATGTCTGATCATCATGATCTTGCTGATGTGGGGGGTCGGGGTAGTCATTTCAAAGCTTTTACTTAATATGAAAATGTAATACAACTCGTCTAGTCTTTGGTGTTCTCGTGAAATAAGTTGCTGCTCATTCACTTTGTACATACATGTACGTAGCAGTTCATTGCGTGTAATGCCAATTATATTCCGCGTTATTCCGCCTCCCCATAGACATTACACGCAAGTGTACATGTATTCACTCGCACTCGCCGACCAATGGCTTATTTCACGAGAAGGCCTTGTCTGTAATAAACTAATAAGACAGAAAAATTGCCGGATTGGACTTTGGAGGATTTTAAATACATGTACAAATAATTGTTCACTCTAGTCTAAGTGGTGGAACATTGCATCTGCAATGTATGAGTTTGAATCTGAAAGTGAAAAGATGATAGTCATAAGATCAAGAGTAATGGAAAAGCAAGCATGCTAAAATCTATTTATTAGACTCCAAGCCAGGGATGCGTTTAGTTTAAAGGACCAATTAGATAGATTGCGACTACTGAACATTTTGTACAGCAATATTAACGATTTTTGTTTTGTTTTGCGCTTTTTATTCTGTATGTGCTACACGTATTGCGTTATTACATGTATTGCTGTGTTATTTGCAAGCCATTGGCCTTTTATTTTTAATGCGATTTCCCAAGCACAATTTTATTACAGGTATATATTGTATCTTTGTATATAATGAAATTAATAAATTGAATTGAATTGAATTAATGGTTTAACAAACAAACAAAACAAAGATCAGTATATAGAGATGAAACAAGAGACATTTACATGTATGTATAGCTTGAATATACACATCGCTTGTATAGCCAGCGAGTCTGGCCAGGCTAACTGTAGCTACTGTAAGTACTTGAACAGGGGAAGGGGATGCACTTTCCCCATCTCAGTCTCAAGCAGTCTAATTTGAGTGTTATGTGTACAGGCACTCATATCTAAGGCTTATATAGTGAGAGGGTATTGTCAGCTGTAACATGTTCTCATTTTGGTCCGTAAATGTGAACGTCATAACGTACTCTCTAAACAAAAATTGAGTGATCATTGACATTTATGTAACTCCACTGAAGAGTGAAAATAGAGCAAAAATTCAATCGTTTCTTATAATAAGAAAGCACTCTAAAAAATAAATTGATATTCATTCCTAAACAAGATAGTGATCACTCACTGACATGACTCCCAAGGGGAATTTAAAAGTGTGAAAATTCAATCTTTGCATTTTAGAGGGTATAGCGTGATGATATATGTACCGGTACATGTATACCATGTTCATTACAATATAGGTACTTGTGTAAGTCATATCTTGAATACATACAAAAATTACAGCATGTGCTGGATGAATTCATCATTCTTACATTTAAAGCCACACTGTACTAAAAGCATCCCTCTGGTGCCATCTCAGATTCTCAGGTCAGCTGAAGCAGTATGGTCCCGTAACTCGCTGCGCTGTTGGTTCTTGCATTGAGTCCTCTGTCTGCGAAGCGGAAATTAGGTATTGGGTTATGCAAATGTTGGCAAGTTGACCATGAGGTGGCACTATACAATAAGAAGTACGCTAGGGCAGAAAGTTCATCAGTTCATTATCGCTTTAATAGATATGATGGAGAGTGTCTAACTGTCTATTATGCTAAATACCTTGATGTGACAGCTAAAAAGTCCATAAATCATAGGAGACATAAAGAAAACTGTCTACCTGTATATAGCATACAATCATTCACACAATTGGTAATTATGTAAGCTACTGAAATTATTCAATTGTTACTTTTTCAATCAATCATATGATATTCTTATCACTATTGATTTGCAAATTAAGCTTGCAATACCAAATGATCATCTGTTTTTGTATAAAAAGCATGTGGTTTTGTAATACAGGCTTAATTTTGCCGTGGAGGCTGATGTCTCTTGCCCAAATAAATATTGACTTGCCTGTGCCTTTATTTTGTGAGTGAACAAAGCAAGAGAGATTTAAAAAAAAGTTTCTTTAACTGAAAACATAATTTTATCATCAAAATAAACAATACCAGACATGACAATTACATACATGTACATGTACATGTACATGTAGAACAATATTTTTTTATAATTAAAAAAAAAAATCATTCGAAAGGGGGAGGGAGGGAGGGAGGCTGCAGCTCCTTCAGCCCCTTTTCTCCTAAAGAGCCACACAGGTATGCCTACAGAACCTGCTTGGGTCTACTTATAAATTCAAATTGAAAGAATACATCAATATTTAATTAGACTACCCTGAATTATGATAGTGGTACTTCAAGTTCAATCCTACTTTGTACTTTGTGTTACCTGGGATATATGTACACAGTATTTCCCTTTACTGAATCCTCTTGTGACAATGTTCAGGGAAGAGACAGTATTCTTTCAGTCCCTATATTATATGTACATGTTTAATGTTCCTGTTTAATGTTCCTGTCTTTGAATAAGTTAATAAGAGGTTATTAAAAGTTTAACCACTTTCCTTTCTGCTCCCTAGTAGCCATGATCCTATACTTTCAAAAAAGTTGAGATCTTGGCTAACTTTTAGGCCTCGTTTTGTGTGTGGAACCTTCTACATTACACAGTATACAAAAGTGTGCTAACTGGTATTCCATGGCCTTGAAAACTAAATCAATATTTTACATCTACTTGGCGGGTGAGTCAGGCATTCATTGCTCTGTACCTGTTAGTTAATCCCCCACGTAGGGATAAAAAAAAGAAGAATGATGATGCAGAAACATGCTTGAAAAGTGAGTGCTGAGAATATTATTGCCTTTAGGTTGGGCTTTGCAGAAGAACTTTTACTTTATATGCACATCAAGTTTATAGCTAATCAATTTCTGAAAAAAATACCCCCGCTCATTACTTTTCAAACATGTACTTAGAATGCTTAATCAAAGAATATTGGTAACAGAGAGTACTCTATGCACTGCCAAGTACAGTAATTATGGCTGCATGAAAGTTTAATGGTATGATGAATCTCCAACTTGCAATCAGGGAATGATTTATAATTCATCAAGTAGGGTAAGAATCAAATACATTGTTTTAGTCAACATGAATTTAAGGTAATATTTTGTTCATGATTACCATGCTTACATGGACAACATGAAAATAAGTAAATCATATTATTTTTTTCGATTTTTATGGTAATTAAATCTATTAATACTAACATGCATTGTAATAATGTTTGCTTCTTTAAAACAGTAGGCCAACAATGTAACAAACATACTGTGAGAGTGAAATGTTTGCCAATAAGAAAATCAAATGTTAAAGGACATGTTATTGACTTTCTGAGTTAACAAACAACTAATGATTGTTGCTTCTATGCGCTGTGACCTTGTTTTCAATGTACATGTAGGCATTCATGTACAGTACAAAGGTGTTCATATTAGTTGTTAATGAGGCAATAACAAATGTCTGCAATCGAATGATTTGTTGTTTTGACTGATGAAGAAACTCTTTCATTGTTAACCATCTCTATAGGGCAAGGAAATATGTCAGCCCAGTGAGAATTCGAACAAACTTTGCAATTAATGTTTTCAAGTTGGTTAACAGTGCATTAACAAACTCAAATTTATCACCATTCAATTGTGAATATATTTTGTTTGAAATTTGAAAAGTGCATTGACCTAAATCAATATTTCTACATGTATGTCTCATGTCAGATTTCAATCATAGTTTTTAATTTTGACTTTTCCCTGCTGGAAATGGTTGTAAATATTGTTATAGTAAAATACAATGTAGTTCTATGTAATCTGGTATATTGATGAATGAATTATATTTAGATGTACAATATAATATTTAGCAACTTAAATTTCATTTAGACAATAAGAATATCCCACTTGGACAATGGACTCTAATGGAGTTTAAAAAAGGATTAGACCATTTTTACTTTTCAGTACGCATTTCAAAATGCAATTTCTTAGAAGGTGGATGGATGTAAAGGGTCTCTCAAGTTTTATGTACCTCTGGATTTATTGGCTAATGGCTGAATAATAGCCAGGTATTTGCACAGTATAGAGTATCTGTTTAATACATTAGCTTCTTTGCTTAATTGTGCAAGATAATTCAACCTTCGCTGCACTTACTTACGCTGCACGCCATGCTAGCATTATTAAGTGCCATCAGAGATTATTTGTCTTGTAATAATTAGCTTTTTGCTAGCAGTAGCATTTGGTCATTACAAGAGAGGGCTTTTTTGCTTGTTGTGTTATTTTCCCTGAATATCATATTTCTGACCAGCACTTGCCCTCGTTTCTTGACCATTGTCCCTTACTTTTGTTGTTGTGCTGTTGCCATGGTAACTTTCATGTGGCTTTTATGGTATCATAAGCCAGTGGAGATTGTACTCAAGCGGATAAATCCTGTTAAGAAAAAAAATTATGCAGAAGAGTTCAACCATGATGCATCTTTTTGAAGTATTTCCGTTCATCCATTTAGCTTGAAATTGAATAGTCATTGTGATAGAATCTACAAGGCATAGAGGGATGTTTTAGCTACAAAGATTTGCAACGATTTTACAAATATTTCAATTCTAACCTACATTATTTTGAAGGTTTGAAAGTAGATTGTATGTTTAACATCTCAGCAGTATATGGCTTCAAGGAGCTAAAGACACTTAATCTGTTCCGGATATGACAGCCCAAGGTTAAAATTGTGTCCAACATACAACACACATGTATGCGTGTAGGCTTAAATTTGGTGTTTATTTTGAGTCTGAAATTATTTTAAACTTAGTTTGAAGTTCTGCTTGGAAACTTTGTAGCATGGTAAAAATAAGAAGTCAATGGTGTTGATAATTCTTGTCATTATTGTATCATTTTGGATTGCAGTGAAGTTATGCTACAATAACAGGAAAAGGAAGAAAGAAAACAGACCAGCTACATGTAACAACCAAACATCCAAACAAATACAAACAATAAACCCTCTTGGAACAAGTGTTTTCTGCAGGAATGATAAATCACTGAATAAGAGACATATCTCAGCATAAATCCAGCAGACTGTACTTAAATCTGAACGATTCCACGCCTAATCTCTTGAACAGCAATACCAATTAAGAACCCAAATTCGCGATACATGTAAAAAAAAAAATGAGGGAGGGACAGGGATGTGGGATATCACTCCAATGTCTCCCATACAGCCTGTTCACACAAGAGAAGTTTATTTTAAAAGAACGTCTTGGAATATCACTTAAAGAATCAACGTGTAGCTAAAGGGGCGTGTGGCATAAATGTAGACACTTGAAAAAGTTATTGTGTATATGATTATGAACATCGTCTAAAGAGTCCTTTGGCAAGGCATTAATCTACATTTGCCACCCCTTACCCAGGAGAGATATAGGGACCTGGTATGATGACCAAAGCATTTGTGTTAGTAAGTGCCATATATGCCCTCATGGTGACCATATGGTAGGAATACTCCCCAGGGAGTGGAGATTGAATTAATATAATGACCAGGGGTATAATATCTATAAAGTGCTTAGAGATGGTATTTCGTATTTAAAGCGCTATATAAATCCAGGTTATCATTATCATTAAAGAAACTAGTTTTGAAGAGGTCAGTTGACATGACAGCTCATCAATCATTGGTGCATGCTCATGATAAGCCCTGCCCAATTATACGTTTCTTTTTTGTATGATACAAGGTTCACATAAGAAGTGTATAATTTATTGTCGATATCAGGAAAAATAATAATGGACCCTGATGCTGTCATGTTTCGTTATGTGATGTTTGTTACACAACATTCAGACTAGAAAAATTACTCATTTGTACAGTATCATATAGCAATATGGTTTTTGTACCACTGTACAGTGAATTGCGCTTCATGTACACGTAGTTTGAACAGGGATGGATGCAAATATGAACCGCTTTTTCTTGCATCATGGATATCAGATTTTCGTGGAAACATGGTGTCCTTCTAAATTAGAAGTGTGTTTTTTCTTAGGCTGGATTATTGAATATTTCATCATCTGGATTGCAGATGAACAAACAGGGTATCGCCAGGTTTTGTTATTATGCGAGATGGTTTGTTTAGTCAGAAGCTTTCTCCAGACTGGGTTCTTTTCATCCTTCATAGTTATTTGGGATGCTTTTGCCATGCCATTTTGCAAGTGAAACAGCTCTTCTTCAGAGTGGTGTCTGGATCTGGTGGAATGTACATGTACATAATTACTCTACTCATAGTAGTGAAAAAAATACTTCAGAGCAATGAGTAGCTTTCCTCTGGTACAACAAATGAAGATAATTCTAAGAAATACATTTGTTTTATCAAAATTTCACCCATGTCATAGAAAATATAAAAAGAGTATTTTTTTACACTATTAGTGTGTGGCCTGGGGTCTTCTTTTCAATTCGTAATAGTGTCTCAACATTTGCAAATATTTTGTTGACTAGGTTAAACCTGGGGGGTGTTTCACAAAGCCATTTTTCAATGACAAATGACAAAAATCAGTGACAAATCTGCTAACCAATCAGAAGCAAGGATTTCAGTAGCTTATAACAAAAACTGTCATTTGTCACTGATGACAAGTTTTGTGAAACGGGGCCCTGGTCCTCAATCATATTCAAATTTGATGGCTGACATTTAAAATAAAATCCCAACAAGTGAGATGAAATCAATGAGAAAAACAGGGTCCTCATATTTTGTAAATTGCCAACATCATGACTTTGAAAAGTTAGAAGTTTGAGTGGGGGCAAGGCAACCCCCTACCCCCCCCCCCTCTACATGATTCATCTGCACCCGGGCAATTTGTGGTCTACTGCATGATCCACACACTGTTAAAGGGGAAGTCCACCCTGACATTAAGTTGGGTTTAATAGAAGCAGGAAAATGAGAGAAACAGGTCAGTGAAAGTTTGAGCAAATTCTGATTAAAAATAAGAGAGTTATGCATTTTTAAGTTGTGATCAATCACACAAAAATTGCCAACTTTGTGACTTATCTTGCAAGCTCCCCTCCCAATTGCTCTGTACCAAAAAAAAAAAAAAATCAGAAATTTATATTTTCCCTCAAGAAAAGTTTCAATCATCCATGCTCCTTAGATATTATTACTGTAAATATGTTTCTATACAACCTCTGAATAAAAAAAAAATCTATTCCGTCATCAATACAAAGAAAATTAAATTTTATTAAGTTGTATGTACAGAGCAAATTGAAGAGAGCTTGCAAGATAATTGTCTTTGATTCATTGCAACTTCAAAAAGTCATACATTTCTCATTTTTAATCAGAATTTGCTCAAACTTTCACTGACCTGTTTGTCTCATTTTTCTGCTCCTATTAAAACCAACTTAATATCAGGGTGGACTTCCCCTTTAATGTAATTTCAAACTACCAAGTACATGTACATGTAGCTTTAGCCTACAAGTATTCATTGTAACTATAAAATGTTTGAGTATCAAGAGCTTACTTGTTAAGTTTGAGAGATCAATCATGAAAATTTTGTTTGTTGGTCAAAGTATATCCTTTCAAAGAAGATTTGAAAGTATTTACGATGTGAGGGCTGAGGAGGTGATAAAACATTAGTTTACTTCTTTTTAAGGTTTGGTTGCTATTAAATACTGAGTGTACAATGTATATGAGTGAATGCTTCTCCGGTACTCCCAGCGGCCCAATTTACAGATGCAATGGAATTTTCTGAAGGTTGATGTTATATGCTAATGATTACATGTATATGCACTGATTGCACAGTTCCAAATATCATGTTTATAGAAATGTCAACAAAACAAATTATTCTGGGGAGAATGATACATGCATTTTTGTATAAAACATTTGCCAACTTGAAACTTTTTTTTTTTGTTGGGGGGGGGGGTATTATATGGATCTAGAGTACAGATGTTCAGATCAGAAGAATGCAGAACAAAAAATGACATATTTCCCAAATTAACAATTTGTTTAATACTAAATTGCTGGAAAAGCCAGACTGTAATTAAATGTCAAAATATGACATTCTCCCTTCAACATCCCAAACCCATTTTCTCTTATACATAAATGTATGCTTGTTGTTCAAGATTACAAAGCTACATGTAGACCATTGAAAAATTGCCCCAAATAACTGCTCTGTCATTGACTATCACCCTTATTCAGTTATTGTGCTTGTTTTTTAGTCTTTATTGTGGAAGCAATGGATGAGTTTGCACAGGGAAGAATTAGAAAGGCAAACGTGTAAACATGCCCTTTTGTGTGCCAGACCCCCTGTTCTTAGTCCATTCAACTTGAAGTGGGAGACGCATTTGTGTTCTGACTACATAGCCTACTATGCAGAACTGAAACACTGGGCAATGCATGGCTGATGCTATGGTATTGCGGTGTCTTTCAAGAAATCTACAGAAGGACAATTAAATACTACATTGCATTACCTATATAGATATCCTGTTTGGATTACTATGTCATTGTAATGTTCTCATATTTCAAAAGTGATGAATATGGCTATTGAATTAGCCTTAGGGTTATCTTTTGAAAGTTTTTGCATCTGCTGGTGATCAACATTGAAGACTGGTGTTAAACCAGAACTTTTGTAACCGGTTGAGAACTTGAGATTCACAAAAGTTCCCACAAAACAACATTGTTGCAATAAACATCAGTTTCTAATCCAATCCAGTCCAGTCGTCAAATTCGTAGAGCCCAATAGCTTGTTGACTACCTGTAATCAAAGACATGTTGTTGGTCCTGTACATTTTGTGACAGTTTTGGGGCATAACAAGTTTTGTTTTATGGCACCAGTATGTAGTATGGGAATTTAGAATGGGTAAATATATTGTCAGACAGGGTGAAAGTTATGAAGTCTTTTATTCATCATAGCTCTTTTAATCTTCTTTCTGAAATACTGTCTCAGTTTGGGCTGAATTTTATGGTTTCTATTTTTCCAGAGCTCCTATTAATAGGTACTGTGGATGTCTGAGCTCTTTTGTTGATGTTCTTGAGGCCCTTTTTTGTATTTCTTTCATTCCTGTCAGACACAGAGTATAATTTAAAACCTAATTTAAAACAATAAATGGAATGGAATAGTTTGTGGATATAGTGTGAGAAATTTTACATGATAGACAATAGTTTGATTTGTGTTTTTGTTGAGAAACATATACATGTCTGTAACTTGCCACACAGATTTGTCAACAGGTGCATTCATGTACTTGTACATGTACATGTACATTGATACATTTTATGTACATGTTCATTAAATTGTAGAAAATTGTAGATTTTAAAAGTATAACTTAATATACACTGTACATGTACGTCAGAAAATGATACTTCTGTCTGCTACATTTATACATAACAGGAGTGACATCTCCTGTCTTGTATCAAAAGGCCTTCATATTGACCTTTAAAAAAAAGATGTTGCTCATAACTATTATGATCAATTTTGAAAGCAATAGTGGAATGGTAAAGATCAGATGTGTGTTTAGTAGGGAAAAGTTTCTACTGCCATGAAAATTGTACTTTTACAGGTTTTATTGTATATTTGTGATAAAAATAGAACAATTACAAAAACACAAAAATTCTCTGTTTGCGCTTTTTAACAGTATGTACATGTATATTTAGAAAGATCCCAAAATAGTGTAAATTCCTTACCAAAATGTGAAAGGAACAAAAAAAAATACGGATGCAGGTCTACTATGTAATTTGTATCAGGAAAAGCATGTATACAGCTAGTGTACATGGATTGTATAGTCTGCACAGTATTTGATCTTTACCCCGTAATGAAGTCTGAATATTGCCGAGTTCATTTCCAATTTTGCCTGTATGCTGGATTCATCGCATGGCATTTAGACGTGACATTCACCCTTAGCGGTACACATACAAAAGTGCAATGTGAAGAAGGAGACATCGCAAAGGCAATTTATCGGCGATTCCGATATTGTCACAATGTTTGCTGTGGAGCACAGTGTGGGGTTAAGTAGAATTTGATGGATCTGGATATTATATTTTCAGAGCAGGTGCCTCATTAAGAGAAGATGGGGGATAATGAGAGACAAAGATAGAGAAGGGAGATGGACAGAGAGAGGGAGAGAGAGAGAGAGATTGGGAGGGAGTGAGAGAGAGAGGGAGAGGATGAGTAAGAGAGAGAGAGAAGGAGTGAGAGAGAGAGAGAGGGAGAGGATAAGAAAGAGAGAGAGAGAGAGAGAGGGAGACACCAGACAGAATGGGATATTGAAAGAGCAAAATGTGAGGGAGACAGGACAAGAAATATAAAAAATAGAGTGCGGGGGGAGGATCAAGAGAAGATAACAAACAGGGAGGAAGAGAAAAGGATCTGTAGAAATATTATTTGTTATAACCTCATACTTTTTTATTTTTGTACAGGCTAGTGTCTGCTGAGAGCCAGAAGGGTATTAAATTTATGTGAAAGTTTATGAGTTAACCGTCTGGATCTCAGCAGATAATTTGATTGCTTTTGAACTTGGTATTCAAATCTGTTTTATTGGGTCTAAACATCTACATGTAACAGTCGCAGGGGCCATTACAAAGGGGCCCCAATTTTCTGTAAGGACCTCCAACAAAAACAAAAAATTGAAATATGAAATGTGTAACATATTGACCAGGTCTTGGAACTGAAACTTTTAGAAGTTGTGTTCCTGACTCCCCTTCACTAACATTCCTCATCACCCCCAGGAAACTTATCCTCCCCTGCTTCTCAATCAAATATTGGCCCTGAACCCACAGATCAAACAAATTTAGGCTAAGTTTTCCTCAGCAATGTTTTCTGAGTTGATCCTGCAGAAGCATTCATGGTCACCCGCTGCTATTGTCAGACTGGAAGTCAGTAAGAAGGTGATTTGTTTGCAGAATGGTTCCACTTAGGAAACGTTCAATGAAATAAAAGACACTGATAGCCATTTCAGACTACAGGAAACGAACATGAAATGTGTCTATTAAACGCCTTGTAAAGAATTATAATCGTAAAGCGAAAAGGACGTACAGACCGGATAATAGCATCGTCTCAAGAAACGTTGTGTTAAGAAACTCCTTTTTTGTTTTGTTTTGAAGAGGTACATGTAAGCTAACATGACAGCTGTCGAATTATCATTAGTCACTTCCGATAAGCCCCGTCCAGTTGTAGCGATATTTGTACGATACATTCAGACTACATGTAAAACGGGACCCTTTTAGTCTTTATCAAGTTGTAATTCGAAACCCTGCTGAAACACGCTTTTGGCATGCTATACGATGTTTTGTTATAATGTTCAGACAAGACAAATATCATTTACTTATTGTATAGCTATAGTATACAATGTGTGTATACATGTATGTGTAGCTATACAATGATTTAAGGTAGTCTGAACAGGACAGGAGGGAAGGGGTGAAAGTCCATTGGAGAAGAAGTATGGAGCTCAGTTTGAGAGAATTGTTTGTCTGTTTTTATTTTGGGAGGTTGGGGAGCCTCTCCGGGAATGTTTGCATTTGTAGAAGTGCCATGGAATGGTGAATTGAAATGACACATCTTTTTCCCCCCTCAAAGCATTAAATTAATGCATGGTTACCCTTTTTAAAGCTGGCAAAAGTCCATGCTCTCATGAACAAATATCCTTTCTTGGTAAATTGGGTGAACTCAATTTAGCAAGAAGAGAATTTATACTCGCCAAAGATTTCAGGGATTTTTAAATTGAATAAGCTACTTTATTCATTTCTTCTTGTGAAACTTGATGAAAACACAAAATTGAACAGTAGCAACAGCAGCATCAGTAACAGATAAACATTATCTTCTTTATCAAACATGCCATGTTTTGTTGGGGGAAATGGAAACTAATTTTGATTGCAATGGATGCTAGAAATTTAGATTTAATATGATTTTACTAGAATAACTAAAGAAGTGTCTTGTTTTGTAACAAACAAGAGGTTGGGATGCCATCCAAACACAGCTGCTCTTTTACTCATGCCTGTTTCACATGGGAATTTACATTCTTGCCCAGGATGTGGTTAATTTGTACCCCGAAATTTGTTCCCCGAAATTTGTTCTATATTCCCATAAACTTCATAAAGAGATTTAAAAAGAACTTCACCATGAATTAGAATTTTAGTATCTTACTGTTTATCAAGTAAAATGAAAAACCCTCATGAAGTTTATTGGAGCTTCACAAATCTGTATTAGCTAGACTTCAATCTCACCATCTTTTTTACCCGTAGATCATACAATTTCTCAATATTTTCATGAGAACACGGTTTAACCTGAAAATTTTTGCTTAAATTAATTACTAACGTGTAGAAGAAGGGCATGGATGTCGCAAGCGGAAATTCCATAATGTCATGAAAATAAACCCTTAAATTTTGATCGAATTAAACCTCACTAATCCAATAAGGTAGGTTACAAAATATCATGTGTACAAGAGTAACGTACGAGACCCTCAAAATGATTTTCTTCCATGCACATTTGTATGCCCCTGATACAACCTTCGTGTACATGCATATTACTTGTTTAATTTCAATGTTTTGTGTTGGTTTTACCCCGAGGGCTTATCCTTTGTTTGATGGTACGGGTGGGTTCACAGGGAGGAGAAAATTTTGTTTTTCCTGCCCATGGACGCAAATTAATCAGCGAAAAGGTCAAAGCTACTGGAATAATCTGCGGCATAAACATTCGGTGGGCTTAAAAGATTCCTGGCTAGTTGAAAAATGAAGCAAAAAGCCTAACATGCTTAATCAAGAAATGGGAAATGATTTAGAATGGTACTTAGTATGAAGGAAGTTTTAATCACTTTGCCCATGTTGAAAGCGTTTTACTTTCTTTTCCTCGGCCCGAGCATTCAATTAAAAAATGGACTTTGTTTATGATGCTTGACCTAACTGTTGATATGATACATTTATAATTTCACTTAAAAGACAAGATTATCTACTAGTATAGGATATTAAAGTCAATGCGGATTAAAATCAATGATTGCAGTCATGATTTTTGTATTTTTCAATATATTTTTTTATTGGGGGTGTCTACATGTACATGTACATTATAAATTGCAGAATAAAAAAAGGATTTGAAATTGCTTACCCTGCTCTCAAAAAGTACATTTATGTTCATGATTGACACATTGGATATGATTACTTGCACTTTGCATCCAGTACCATTGATATGATCCTGAATTTATATAGGCTTAGTATTCCATGGGTTACATGTAAGTATATCAATATTTTATAGGTAAAAGTACCGTAAATCTCCGTGTATAAGGTGCACTTTTTTGCCGCCGAAAAAAATTGAAAGTCGGGGGTACGTCTTATACACAGGTACAAAAAATAAAAAAATAAAAAATTTAAGTTTCGATTTGTGCCCCTCCACCTGGCACTATGCCTGGCAATGTCTCCCAGCTCAGTAATCGGTGTGTTGACTCACCACTCGGAAACTAGAACAACACTCAAATTTGTCTGTCATCTTGGTTTGAAAGTAATCTTTCTAATAGAGGTCAATATGTAGTTTATAATAATAATTCCTCCAATTTTTCTTCTATTACACATGGCATACCACAAGGTCCTATCCTAGGTCCTCTACTGTTTTTAATTTACATTAATGATCTTACACATTATTCTAAAAAATGACATTGTTACTATTATTTGCGACAAGTTCACAATCACAAATCGGCGCCTTCAACTGCACCTCGCAGTTAAATTTTTTTTTTTTAAATCTTAAAAAAAGGGGTGCGCCTTATACACGGAGATTTATGGTAAGTTGATTGCTGTATATTTGATTCTGTAATTTTCTGTAGCAAAATTGGTGAAATGAAATGTTGATCACATTTTCTGATTGCCATTACTTTTTTAGGGTGCGTTTATGCTCAACTTTTTCTGGCCAGAATGAGGCTTTTGTTACGTGGTTGGTTCAAAACACGGTTGCGTCCTTTCTCATTTTCGTAGAATCACCGATAAACGGCGATCGTAATCACTGATCGTAAACTCACAAAAAGGTGCGTTTACGATTGGCGATTCTCCAAAAAGACGGTTTCTGGGGAAGCATAAACGCACAATCATTTGTAAACGCGTTTAAATGACGTTCCCGGGTCAACGTAGCATGCGCAGTGCAGGTTTGCGAATCCAGCTGCAGAGCCCGAATTTGCCTGGAGGAGCCGGAGAAGGGGAGCATAAACAGTACACCTACGATGAGCGTTTACGATGAGCGTTTCTGCCTTCAAAAGTGAGCATAAACGCACCCAAACTAACCAATTTCTCTGAATTTTCTGCATTTTATTAAATCAAGTCAATATCAGACAATGTTGAGCAACCATTATACATACAGTGTACATGGACATGCTGTAGAGTGAGAAAGACAGACCTGGGAAGTGTTACCAGTTACAATTTGTTTGAAAATTGGCGCCAATGAGGTGTGTTGTATTGACCTTTGTAATGTAGGTGGGATAACATCTCACTCACAATTAATGATGCAGATTGGTGTTCCTGATAGATAGCTGAATCTAAGCTGGATCAAACGATTAGGTAACTGTTTTCTATTGGAAGTCTAATCTGGCTTAATCTGAAAATCTCTTTGTATGGTGAGGAAGTGCATGGGGGAGAAGGGAGGAAAGATCAAAGGAGAGGATCATGTGCTGTATTGTAAGAATATATACATGGTGTACCGGTATGTAAAGAGAAAGAGTGATGAGAGAGGGAGAGAGAGATGGGGAAAGGGAGGAGGGGAGAAGGAAGAGAAGAGAGGAGAGAGAGGTGAGAGAGGGGAATGAAGAGGAGGGAGAGAGAGAGAGAGGGGAGGGAGGGAGGGAGAGAGAGAGAGAGAGAGAGAGAGAGACATATATATATATATAAAAGACAGAGGAAGAGGGAGGGAGGAAAAGGGAAGGAGAGAGGGAAGGGGGTTGGGGGAGGGAGAGGAAGGAATTTTTTTTCTTCCAGGGAAGTGGGGTTGGGAAGTAACACTCTCACCTAAACCTATGATACATTTGCATATTGGGAAAAAAAAGAAGGTTCATCATTATGATAAAAAAGATCAAGTTGACAGCTACGAGGAAGAGGGAAGGGATGGGAAAGATTAGGAGAGTGGAGAGAAAGAACAAGATTCAAAAGAAGAAAAAAAGTAAGATTACAATGTAAAGCTTATCTTACTGAGGAATTATTAGTTGTGGAATGCTGCAACAAGCTAAACACATTGTAGAATAGATTAAAACAGGTTTTGTGTTCAAATATTTGCTGCAATTTGTAACAGTGATTGAAGTTAGCCTGTCTTTATCTTCTTATCTGAAAGCATAATGGAATTAACGATTTATAAGGTATACATGTATAGGATGACATGGTGAGTGAAAGAGAAAGTGAATTTAATTCAGTAGGTTTTGCTTAGAAGTTTTTTTTAGAGCAATGGGTTGTATACCGGTAGGTTCATGCTGTGCACAATAAAAGTTTGTGCACAATTCAGTGCCAATTTTTATGGGGGTGAACAGTGTTTTTGAGTAAGTCTACCTACACATCGATCATTAAAACAGAACTCAGTATTACAGGAGATTGTATTGGCTACCCACCTTGCATTAAAGGCGAAGTCCACCCTGATGTTTAGTGGGTTTTAAATGAAAGAAGAAAAAAGGGAGGAACAGAAATTTTTAACAAAATCTAGTTAAAATTAAGAAAGTTTCAATCAATGAAACACAAATTGGCAACTCAAGCATATCTTTTTGAGGTCCTATCACATTTGCTCTGTACTCAACATTGTATACATTTTCTTTCTCTTAATTATTTTTAAAGGAATATATTTGTTTCATATGTACTAGTAAATATATCTTGTGTGCATGTATGATTGGAAATTTTCTGTAGAGAAAATATATATATATATTTTTAGTACAGAGCAAAAACAAGTCAGGAACCTTGGAAGATATGTAATAGACTTTATCTCATCAAGAATGTCAAATTAAATTAATTCATAACTCCATGCTTGCGGGTACTTGATATTCAGTTTGAGAATAGATGCCTCTAGTCGATTACATAGTATGTTCCAGCAGGTGTTTCTCAGGGGAAAGGAATCCATGTTATTGATTTTCCTTTGTCCTGAATGTAAGTTACCAGGAATGGGTTGATTTCACGCATTTAAACATGAACATTCAAGCTCTCTTGCATAGTCCAATACAATAGGAGAACATTGTCGTTCGGAGCGAAAAGGGGCTTGACGATATATAAAGTATATGAGAGGCCCTTCTGGCTCCAGACATTCACTTTCATTTGCAATCCCACATAAAAACACGCCATTGCATTGTAAACTTAATGTTATCAAAACATGTTTCGATTGATTAGGCTCCATGAATGATAATGAAACCATGGCGATACATTTTACATTTAACGCCACTAGGAAATCTGTTAACAAAATGATAATGCCATAGGGATAATTTTCCATATCATAAGGCTAGACATTATAGTGTATTTATAGGCCATTCAATAGCAAGACCTTTTTTCCTGAAGAATTTGCTACTTTCTGTCAATTTTTATAGTGAACATCACAAATTAACTCAGACTTCAAAATTCCACTTTATTAGCATGATAGCATGATATTTGAAATTAATAAATTGTATTTTCCTTTCTCAGAACAACACTACATCAACACAACGGTTTATTCTTTAACTCATTTATAACCTACATGTAGTAACCTCAAATATGAGCTTTTGTTATCAATAAACCAAACTGTGGTTAGTGACAGCTATGATTAGTTGATTCATAAAAACCACACCTTTGTAACCAGAAGTATATCGAATTGACATAGGATTGTGAGGACAAGATCAGTTATCTCTGGACTTTGTTTGCTAAATGCTCTTATCTCCTGAAGTTAAATTTACAGTTTATCTGAGGTGATAAGATAAGTTTGTCTACTTGCTCCAGACAGAGATTAATATTTTGTACAAGGAAACAATAGTTTGTCATTGTACTTTTATCACAGTCTATGTGATTTACAGATTCAACATCCTTATTATTCCTGGGTTCCACTGTCTGGATTTAAAGTGATACCAGACCAACAACAACAAACATTACTGTACACTATCCAACCCTGGTCGTTTTTTGCATGTGAATAATGTTTTTTTTTTTGGGGAGGGGCTATTTTCTTTATATTTCTATATTTGCTAGAAAAATAGACTTTTATCCTTCCATTTCCTCATGGAAAAAAAGGAAAGTAAACCAAAAAAAAATTTAGGCTGAGGATTTGGAACAAAAGATAGATATAGTTGAAAATAGTAAAATAAAACACCTAAATTTGTGCTGTTTTTTCACCATTTTTGGACAAGTTTTAGACTATTTAATATTGACTGGGCAATGGACAAGAATCGGTTGGTTTAGAATCAGCAATAGCTGTGTGACTGCTGCTTGGTTCTAAGTCATGTTTATCAAAGTGAAACTTAGACCTCCGTCTAATTTCCTTTCCTGAACTCGACCTAAGACCAGCGTGGACTAAACCTTAGTTAACATCAGGTTTAAATTTTGGTAGAATATGAGCTTTTCAGTTCTGTCTAAGAAGAAGCCGACTAAAATGGATGTGTTATAATGAAAGAAACGCAAACAAAGTAAAAGAAAAGCATTATAATAAACGATAATGGTATGAACATTGTTCACACAAAAATTTGAATATTTACTGTCTTTTCCTTGTACCTGGTCATTATGTAACAGGATTGAGATATAAATTCCCTTTCCTCACCTTTTGCCATTTAGTCAATAGCAGAGATTTACTCGTAGGAATGAGGAAATATCTGATGCTCTTCTACTAATTCGGTACGAAAGACAAGCAGACACTAATACCTCGCTCCAGATTATCGCATTTAACCAGCAGAATTGCTTCAGATATCATTTTCTCCATATAAGTATGCCGTTATGAACTCATCTGTACATGCATCCTAGCCAAAGGTTTGTTGACCACTCGGCACCAGGGTAATATAATATTCGGAGCAAGTCGGATACTGTAAATCTTGAGGATATAGAAAGGGGTCAATTGTATTCTCCAACTCTGCAATGCTCTCCATCCTGCCTAATGAGTTCTGTGTAGACCTTGAAAATGCGCTGTAATTAATCCATTAGAGAGGATTTTTTTTCTTCCGGATGTGTTTTGTGTTCTGAAGGACATCATAAGTAGAACATGGATGGATATATTTTGATTTGTCAATTTTTGTAGACCGGCACGTGTTGTTCAATACCAGGAATCTGGATTTTGGAGTACAGCATTTAAAACTCATTTACTTGTATATGTAGTTTAGTTTAATGAATTAAGATTAAAATACAAAACTACCAATATCACTTGAACATTGTTATCAAGACACTCATTTTCATTTGACGGGATTTAACTGAAGAGCAAATATGGATTTTGGAGTCAGAGAATCGGAATATGTTTGGTTGATTCGGAAAGTGAGAAAACATCCACGTCTACTATGTATGGAGCGGTAAGTCAGATTGGTCGTTTAGAGCCAGAAAGATGTTCATTTGTCTCATTTTACATGGAGCTTATGCCTTTTTGGCTCTCGGCAGATAAGAAACCTGATAGATATTGTCTGTTAGGAGCCAGAAGGGCATTGATTCTGTGTTAAAGTATGCAAGTTATTGCCATTCTGGTTCCAAAAATGTTGATGTGTTACTTTTCTACCTGATATGAGATCAATATACACAATGTACGCCTTTCAATGTCATTATTCATTGTGAGGTTTTACTATTAATAAATCACAGTAATTGCTTTGTGAAGCTCTTTTCCTTTCAATGTCATTATTCATTCATTATAAGGCAAAACTGTTAATAAATCACAGTAATTGCACTGTGAAGCTCTTTTGTTTTTATTAGAATTCTAATTGGATTTTTTTCAGAGCAGTGCTTACGAGTCATCATGTGAACTCTGCATTTGAATTTTTACCCTTTTCTGTGAAGATGAACAATATTTCAGAATGATGTCCTGTACACACATACATGTACATGTACATCAGAAGTGTCATGATGTAGTGGTTCATTCACTTTCAATCTAAAGGTTGAGGGTTCAAGTCTCACCTTGGCATTAACATCCTTTTGCAAGACATTAATCTTCATTTGCCACTCTCTGCCCAGGTGTAAAAGGGTACCTGATATGCTTGAGTGCAGGTTACTCTGGCTGCTCAGCTATGATAGGTAATAATTGCAAAGTGCCATGGGCATCATAGCATGATGAATATGAGTGCTAAGAACCCATTATTATCATTATTATTAAAACACATTTTGTCTAATTTTCCCTATGAACATGCTTGAATTAAGCTGGCTGTCAATTACCTTTATCGCACGCACAACATCCTTTAGGCTCATGAATAATGAATGTAAGAAAACCTTAACATCCCAAATAGAGATATTGAACAACATCATGATTGTTCATTTTAATGTCAATATAATCCATATACATGTAGGTAGTTTGGTTTAAGGTATGAAGTAGATCTTCTGTCTGGAGCCAAGAAGTGTGTTGACCTTTCTTGCTCAGAACAGATAAAATCATGTTTTTAGATATAAGTTAATACAGGAAAACATTAAAAGCTCAAATGTTATTGAATTACAGCATAATTGTATTATGATATAATCCATGTGGTATTTTGGTTTAAGGTATGAAATAAATCATATTTTTTTAGATAAGCTAATACAGGAAAACACTAAAACCCTAATGATACTATAGGAAGCTAATTAATAATGTCCCTCAGTATATAGTAAGTGTACTTTATTGAATGTCAGAAAACCAAGGATGAATATGCATTTGAGAGCATTGTAAGATTTTTTTTTTTAAAGTTGTGAAAAGAGGAAATTTTAGTTTATCAATAAAGTAGAGATCATTTGATAAATAATGTCAGCTAATGTCCAGCATTTGCCAGTATCTAAATCAGTGTACATAATTTCATTATGAAAGATGCTATTTGGTGTAATTAAAGTGTTTAAAAAAGAACAAATTGTCTGTTTTGAGCCAGAAGGTCATTAATTGTGTAAAATGAAATATGAGTTATTGCCCTTCTGGCTCTCAGCAGACAATATGTATGATGCTCCTTGAGTTCATGAATTTTTCAAAAAAAGAACAAACATCTCTCTTATCAGAATTCTTACTCTACAAGTCACCGCAATCTTTTCTTTCAGTTGAATTTCTACTGATCACGTATTCGCAGGGCAGAATGTTAGCTACCGCTTGCCTCCTCGCAGACAAATCGTTTAGCCCCGGGCGAAAGGTTTTATGGCCCCATGATACAAGTGACATGCATAAGATGTTTTCCCTCTTAGCACTTTTATTCCCACTGCCGTACCAGTTGTATTATCAAATCACCCCCATTTGAAACTGCCCACAAGACCAATCAATGTTATGCCACGATGTCATTCAACCTCCGGTCGGCCTGTTGGAAGCCGATCAATACCTCAGCGGCAACGAAAGCAGCAGCGGCAATCAAGCTAGAGGATCCCCGAAGGATAATAACAGCCTGGCTTTTGTACGCGGCAATCGTAGCGAGTGTTAATCCCACGAGATAAAAATACCTCGTTCTGTTTTACTTGTTGGTTGTTTAGAAATATTGATGCCTGCTACCTGCTCGATGACGTCTGTTCATAACGTGGTGGGCAGAAAGTGTAAGATTAGGGAATTCCTGGGGATTGATAGAAAAAGATGAGTTCATGTGGGAAGTATTCTAAGAAGGATTGCCACTTTGATGCCTGTTAGGGAAGACAGTTTCTAGTGTTAATTACCCACTTTTTTTGCAAGAAAACTATCAAGATTGTTATCTAAAGAGACAGGAAAATGCAGATCCTCATAACACTTTATTCTTTGGAAAATGCAAATAATTTGCGTCAAAGTCAAGGCAGAGGATATGGATTGTATTCTTAATCCCATCGGTACATGTACCCATCAGTAAATATATTGTACATAGCAAATTTAACATTAATGACTGCCTGATTTGTTGTGTGCAGTTAACCTGTCGACCACTGCATTCTCAAATTCCCATAGGTTTATTACAGGAACAACCTGGGTCAAGTAGGCAATGGGTTAGGATGATATTGTAGCAACAAACTGTACATGACTTCATAATCTTTGTGATGTTAAAGAGGTGTGAAGTAGATTTCTGAAACTTGAGCTTATATTGGTTGGTTTATTAAACTGAAGAGCATGTTATCGGAGATGCTGTTTATCCATCATGTATACATGTCTGCTTGAATCTGCTTGAACATTTCCATTTGACAAAATGCTCCTCTTCTAATATCTGATCTGAGATTGAATAAATAAATTCATACTAATTTCATTTATTAGGGGGAGGGGGGAACTTTTTGGTTTGGATCTTGGTTAGACTACAGTCACATCAGACTTTATATCAAAGCTATTCATAGTTCATGAATACTTACAAAAAAATATTAGCTCAAAGCTTGTCTGAGGCTTGCCTATTAAAGCAACAGTTAAAGGGATAGTTGAGTTCTTGTTTAAGACTGCAAATGCCTTCAAAGTGCATGGTTATTGCTCTTATTCTTATTTATGACATTTCTAGTGCCCTTTTAGAACCTAAAATTGCTATGAAGGTAATTTTTAATAGACCCAAAAATGTGTGAATTTAGATTGAATACGATCATACCAATTCAGCTCCATTTTCAAAAAAATACAGTGACTGCATGTTAATTGATTAATTAATAATAACAATACACGGGCCGGCTGGTACGTTGTGCGTATTATAACCAACACGAAAAAGTCAACAAAAGCCAATATTGGCATTGACTGGAATAAAACGTATACCGGTAAGGCGCTATCTCGTTTTTCAACGGCTGGTTCAAAATTACCGAATATTTGTGGGGCACCACAAATATTAGAAATGGTCATATTTATGGATATTTCAGCCGTCTCTAAACCGATTTTGATCAAACAAAGATGATTTTGTCATTTAAATCGTATATTCTTTTAAATTTGACACTCAGTTTTTCATTATCTCACAAAAAAATTATTTTGTGTAGCGCCCTCTGCAACAAAACTCAACTATCCCTTTAATATGCATGGTGCTTATACTGTAGGCACACTTTTGACTCTTGTACTTCAATTCAAATTTCATCTTTTAAATAGTAACATTTTCTCGCCCCTGCCCCCAGCTGTGTTAGTTCATTTATATATATATGAATACATTCCGGAGTTACTATATTGCTCATACATATATGAATAAGAAAAATCTGTATATATGGGTCAATCTTATTCAACTAATTGTATGAGATTTCCGTGATATTGTTTGTGACCCCATTCAGTGATATGATACATTATAATATAGATTCGACCCCACTCAATCATTATACTTATAAATAGAACTTGTCATATACAATGTATGTCATTATAGGATCGAGAATAAGGACTATGGGTAAAAGGTATGGCGTGGGGGAATACATTATACATTTTGGTTTGTACATGTACATGTATCTACCAGTACCAGTAATCAACTAATTATTTTTTGTAATTGTAATCAAGCAAATTGATTGATTTTAAAGTACTAAGTACATTGTACCTGCCAAATTATTATTGTATTTCAATATTGAGCTTGGATTAGAAGGACACAAGTAATAGCTTTTGAAAATTAGATTGAAAGATTTAAAGGTAATGCAAAGTTATTGGGAAATTTTGATATATTTGGATGCCCCTGTGGATGTATTATAAGCACTAGAAAATTGAGCCCCTAGAACACTTCTGCTTTCGAGAAATTGAATAATCAAAATTTACCGGTGCTCCCGGTAAATTTCAAATATTTGAAATAGCGCCTTAGGCCATTCCATGGTAGCTGCGACCATGAAAAACTCAGAATATGCAGATCTGATATATAATTTCCGAACAGGAATAGCAAATCGGTCGATTGTAGTCAAGAAAGATTGTTTTAAAGCTAAAGTAATATCAGTCTTGAGAGGGAGCTATACAACATAAAGAGTTTATTATTAACAATTTCATCACTTTAGACTCGATTTTAACCGCGACAATGATCATTGAATATTGTAAAATGGTATATGCTTCGAATATGTTCATTTGAACCAAATTCATGACCCCATATCAAAACTTTGTAATACCTTTAAGTATTACATTCATGTCGGTGCTCTAAAAAACTCTAATCTACGTTAACTGATGTCACAAATGCAACATGCTACTGGCTTTTTACTTGCTATAAAGTACCTTTCCTTACTACATGTACTATTTTTTATCACAGGGCACTCATCTAGAGTGACTGACCTGACTAGATAGGGCTGAATATATAATGTACAAACCAGTTAAGGGGCAGGTGTTTATCATTATGATCTGGAATTATCCTTTCATAGTTGCCATGGAAATATCAAATAACAATGCACCTTAAACATCAATGTAATTAAGTACCAGCAATAGAATCGTGTAATGTAGCTACTGTGTTCATTTACAAACAGTTTATGCCCATCACACGTAAGCTACTTGTACATGTAGGGATGATAGATCAGTATCTGCAAACCATTCAATGAAAGTTGAATAGTGCATGGATTTTTATGGATTTTTATAGACTAGCATCAAAAGAAAAAATTACTATGAACCAGGTTCATACAGTGAGTTTCAAATATACAAGCAATAAATAAATAAATAAATAAGCAAGTAAGTACATGTAAGTGAGTAAATAAAAAAAATAAGACAAAATGAATATCAAATAGATAGATAAATAAATAAATAAATCAACATTTGAATGGATGAAGGATCATACAAACAAATGATGAAATAAATAGATGCATTTATAATTAAACTAAAATAGTAAATAACTAAATAAAAGTACAATAATTTTAATATATACATATACATGTATATTAGAAAACAATTTGTCATTTTTTCATGTACCCGGTACATTTCTTTCTTTCCTTTTGAAAATGCCTTATTTGCCTGCAAAATCAATTTTTAATTCAATAATGCACTCTGTTTGTTGTCTTTCTTCTCCAGCTGTCTCAAACCATGTATTTTGGGTTATAGCAAATGCAAGAAGACAAAGTTGCCCAGTGGGGCAATCGGAAAATTGTATTCATGAACACCCGTGTCTTTACATGTACAGTATATCATATACCTACCATATAGGCTTTTGTAACATCTTAATCATTGGTCCTTCATTCTGTTTACGGTCTAACGCTTAAAGATGGCATTTAAACTGCATACCTTGTACAAGATACATGTACCTGTATTGATTACTAGTAAGACATGGACGATCTATGCCAAGGTTCCGGATCAAAGTAAATCAATACTTTTTTTGTGCTTTAGATGTTGACTAACCACTGTTTTAGCCCTGCAGTGTGTGACGTCATACGTTTGGTATCCTTGTGTCTAACAGCTTTTTAGCTCTCGAGAGAATTGGATTGATAATCGATCGGCGACCACAATTAAAGCCCTCACGGTTGGACAATCAAAGGATATGGGTATTGCACTGTAGTGTGACGAGTCGTTAGAGAACACTTGAGAATATACTGAGTCACCTTATCCAGACCTGCCAACCAGTACGATTTAATTGTATTTCGTACGATTTTTAGAAGTAACTACGACAGTAGTAGTACGATTTTCCTCAATAAAATACGATTTTCCACACAAAAAAAGATTTTTTTTTTTAAATAATTTTATTTTGTGTGTGTGTGCCATTTTCAATATCCTACAAGCATCTCACATCGGCAATTTGGGGATGTTCATTGGTTCATCGAACACACCAGTCATGATGAAATCATGCATATTCAACCAACAGAGATGCAAACCAGTACGATTAAATCGTATTTAGTATGATATTAAGAGTGAAATACGATAATACGATTTCACCTCTTAAAATACGATTTTTTTTTTTTTTTTGCGGAATCGCATAGAAACATGTACAAGTAATCCCGGAACCCCAACAAAACTTTGCTTTACAATTTTCTCATTAAATTTTAATGAAAGATCAAACATTTTTACTTGACCATTCTTACCAGTAACACATTTTTCTGAAATTATACTAGCTCGGGACCAACGGTCCAGTGGTAGTGTCAAGTTTTCGTGAAAATCTGATTTTTCTCTCCAAAATCTGATTTTTTAGGATATTCAGTCTGTTTTTTTGTGTCAAGAGGTTGGCATCTCTGAACCAATGCTCCATAAAAAAATCTTCCTGTATGTAGGAACTGTAGGAGGCATTGATCCGTTTGTGTTTTTAATACATTTTTTGTCAGTAAAATACAACTTTTGGGATTAAAGAATACAGTTTTTGAACTCCAGAGGTTGGCAGGGGGTATTTCACAAAGATCCTAAGTTGGACTTAACAATTATGGAAAGCCGTTAACATCTATGAAAATATTTTGTAAAAGTTACTTTAAAAAGCATAAAATGTTGATTCAAATCATCCATATTTTCTATTATCAAGGAGATTTCATGTTCTTGATGTGGAATATATAAAAAGTGTAAAATACTTGAATTTTCACTTTTGAATATATTTTATTTTAAGGCTACAAATGGCACTCCATAATTTTTAAGTCCAACTTAGAGTTAAGTTCGACTTAGGATCTTCGTGAAACACCCCCTTGTTCTGCTTATCCATCCACATACTGGTATGCAGAAATGTACATAAATATCAAATGTCTTTCAGTAATATTTGTCTATTTAGAGGCAGAAGGGCATTGACTGTATGTGTACCGGCAATAATAAAAGTTAAAGGGGAAGTCCACCCTGATATTAATTTGGTTTTAATAGTAGGAGAAAAATGAGAGGAACAGGTCAGTGAAAGTTTAGCAAATTTTGATTAAAAATAAGGAAGTTATGACTTTTTGAAGTTGCGATCAATCAAAAAGAAATTGGTGGCAAACACTGTGAAGTATCTCGCCAGGTCTTCTCAAATTTCCTCCAATTATTGATGATGGAATAGATTTTTTCCATACAGGGGTTGTATGGAAACATATTTGCAATAATTATATTTAGGGTGCATGTCAGTCTGGTGCATGTGTGATTAAATAATTTTCTTGAGGGAAAATGTAATAAATAATTGATTGTTTTAAGACAGAGCAAATAGGAGGGGACCTCAAAAGATACATCACAGAGTTTTGTGACGTATCAAACATAATTTCTGTTTGATTGATCACAACTTCAAAAATTGTTAACTTTCTTATTTTTAATCGGAATATTATATTTCACCCCACGTTCCAATTCAGGGCAAATGATTTCACAGCAGCTTAGAACTGCGAGTGTCCTGCTAGTTATCCTTGACACATAAGAAATCTTACCCCTCTCCCCCGTCTTTAAAAAAAGAGTCGGGGCCTGACCAAAGATATAAATGGCTTAACAACATTTTTTGGCCCTTAGCAAATCAATGTAGAGGCCTACTCATACATATTTCACACATGTGCACCTGGACAACAGGGTCATTTACATTTGAACTTTAACTTGCCCAATCACTTCCCTGAATAAGGCCCAATATAGGATTCTTTTAACTTCAAAATTCTCAGGGGTTCTTTGCCAGGCTGTTCTCAGTGGGAAGAAAAACACTGCTTACAAGGACTAGGTATCATTTCTAACATAGTTGGAAGAGATTATTTCAAATACATGTACATCCTTTTTTTCGAAAAAGAATAGTCATTTTGTTTCAGAACATAATAGAATGCGGCAAATGGGTGGCCATGTTTTAAGGATCACACAAAAATCTTTTGAAAGGGAAGACGTTGTGATCTAAAGTGCAAGTAAGAGCATGATAAATTAGTTTCCCACCGAAATCCATAAGGGCATTTTGCTACATCATTTATTAAACACAGAGTTACGCCCTTCTGGCTCTGTATGGACAATATAATGCATCCCTTCTTAGATCCTTTGAAAGATGGAGATATCATTTAATGACTGATGGGTCGATGAAAGAAAAATCATTTTCAATGGGGGGTCATAAGATGAATAAGAACATTTCCCACTGTTAAGCGCTGGTAAATATACCCCATGGGAGGTCTTCTGTTCAAAATAGACAGGTGATAAGTCCTCTATTCACATCTTTACACTTGATTGGTGGCAATTAGCCCTGGAGGACTGTTCACACTGCGGCATGATACTGAGTGGTGGTGGTGCAGACACTATGAGCATGACGGACAAAGAAAGAGGACAAAATATACAGCCTCTCTTCATTGCTGTGATAGACAAAGGAACATCCCTTCACTGATATTATGTAAAATAAGTAGAACAGGTGAATATGCATGTGACACCTGTTCTACACATTTTTACATAATAGCAGTGAAGGGATGTTCCTTTGTCTACCACAGCAATTGTTGAGGGTAGAATGAGGAACTGTATATTTTGTCCTATTTCTTTGTCCGTCATGTTCATAGTGAGAACCCCCTTTTTATATAAGTTTTCCACTCTAGAATGTTCAGAAGCATATGGCTCTCATCCATGGTAGAAGTTCATATCAATTCAGCCAATAGAGTATGATCAGTGTATAAATTAAATGTACATGAACAGTTAACAACTGAATTATTTATTTAAAGGTAATATTATGGAGGGCAGATGTTGAAAAATATCACATCTAGAAAAAAAATGTTAATTGTGTTAAAAAACGTATAATTAATTTTGTGTAATCATTTTGTAATCATTTTAATTATGTGTTTTTTATGTATTTTAAGTATTATTCAATTAATAAATGATGGAGAAAAAAATTGAATTATTCAGAGTTTTTCAAACCCGTTGTAAATTTGATGTGTTTTCCATAACTCAAGTATGAAAGGTGGATTGGATGAATTAGGTCCTTTATTGAATACTTTTAGATGTAAACTTCAATATGCCACATTATCAAGAAACATAAATCGGGACAAATCGATTTTTCACATACTTAAAAAATGACAAACACTTGGTAAGGGTATGTATAATTTAGTTTTTAATCATCGGCATGGAGCCAGAAGGGTGTAAGGTATACATGTACAGTCAAACCTGCTTTATTGACCACCTGTATAGAAAGACCACCTGTCTACAAAGACCACTTTTTTTGTTTCCCTTGAAAATGGTTTCTCATTGAAACATGTACTAAAGGTACCTGTACATAAAGACCGCCTGCCTATAAAGACCACTTTTCTTGTCTCTCTTGGGTGGTCTTTATAGACAGGTTTCACTGTACATGTTTACGTTACCATTGCAGGAACTCCCAAATATCACGGAGAATAGAACTGAATAAATTTTTTTTTTATTGTCAAATCAGTGCGGGTACGCTCGACCTTCATGTTTGAGTTAACACTCTTCTGGTTTCAAACAGACAATATCACCTCTTAATTTTAATTCTTGGCAATGAGCACTGGAGGGCTGTTCGCACAGTTGAACACTGGAGGACTGTTCGCACAGTTGAACACTGGAGGGCTGTTCCCACAGTTGAACACAGGGTGGAGTGATTTTGAGGGTAGGGCTGCTACACATGTAGGGCAACCTCTTCCGGAAATGGTCATGAATAACAAATGTTTACCAACATTAGGATTAATGGAAACGAGTTCTCTATTTATCATATCTGATGTTGATTGCTTATTTTTGTTCTTTCTAGAAACAAATCTTTGTTAAATAATTCTCATAAATCTGCAATATATAGATATGTATGTTAATTAAAGAAAGTAGTTTTTTGATCTTTATCATGTTTATCTGATCTACTTTTGACAAATTTGAAGCATTTTAAAAATAGAGCAATCATGAGGAAATTGCAAGAAAATAAAAAACAGTTTATACATTTTTAGGAAATAAGATTGAAACATAAACAATTTGATCAAATTGAATATCTGGCAATGCAAACCTTACCCTAAGCAGTTTTCTTGCTCTATTGACCTTGCCTGACTCTTGTTTAAGCAATATTTAACGCATCTTTGCTCTGATAACCACAGCGAGAAAATGCTCCACTTTGTCCAGGATTGTATTTTATAATGACCTCATGCAGCGGCGTTAAACGCTCGACTTCCCACCCCCTCGCTTCTCCAGCGAATTGATTCTAAAGTGATGAAAAATTTAATTCAAGTTTTCTATGATCGTCGATAATTACCTGATAATGAGGTGTCTAGCATGGGTGGTTTTAAATCCCTGTCTTCATTAACCAGCCATAAAACTATTTTTGAAGTATTATATTTTGCTTTTTCAAGCAAGGGCAACACCATGGATACAGAGTTTTTTTTCTGTCAAGGTTTAGTGATATCAGTGGCATTGGAAGTACCCTTGTCCATAATTGAAACTATAAAGATACATGTATTTCTGAAATTATGTTAACATGATTATTACCCTTAATGACATGTGTGAGTCATATAAATGTCATTCATTCGTTCATTTGTTTATTTATTTGTAATGACAAAATTATGTAAGTTGTATAACATTTAGCCAATTAATGCAATACATGTCAATTCAAGGTTGTCTGTAGTTTGTCAATTTAGAATGACCATGACCTGGAAGTGCACAAACATGAATCTTTAATAACAAAAGTACTTTAGTATATCATTTTACATTTAAAGCATTTGCCCCTGAACGTATACATTATTTTGAAATTGCATGGATTCACGGTACAGTGAAACCTGTATATAAAGACTGCTCAAGGGAGACAAGAATATATGTATGTGGTCTTTATGTAGAGGTTCCTTTAGTATATATGATGAGAACCCACTTTAAAGGGCACAAAAAATGTAGGCTTTATAGACAGGTGGTCTCTCTGTATAGGTGGTTACAAGCAGGTTTGACTATAATTTGCAGGAATACATGGTAAATTCTTATCTATCTATTTTTAATTCTTATTTTATTTTGGTAGGTAAACATATGTTCAGACTCTTCTGTTATTCTCATTTGTTATTTTCATCTACCATACACTTTGAACAAATTGATATTTTCGTAGTCATCGCTTGTTTGCGTGATTACAGGTGTACATCATCTAAAAATGCTTATACATATTATATAAAAATCCATCCTCTATAGTATTCATATTACTTCAGGGTATACCATGTAATATCTATTATGTTATTCCTTTAAGTTTTGGTGACCCATGCATGTGTATTTGACCAGTGGAAGGTGACTGATTATCTTGGTTCTGTCTTCTGTTATCATTTCAGGATGGATGCAGAGCAGTACTGCTTTGAAGATTTTGATTATGACGAGCCTGAGCCCAGTACGTCCTTTGACCAGAGCAGCGATTGGGATACTTCTGCAGATGTAACACTTACAGAGGATCGTCTGAACGATGCACAGACAGAAGAAACAAGAACTGCCTGTAAACAGTTGAATTATATCAAGGAAAGGCAAGCGTCTATCGAGAAGGTTACACAAGAAGGCATAGATGAGACTAGGAACTATATGCGACTGGGAGGCAATGGAGGATCTGCATTCAGAAGTGCAAAGGCTGCCCAAAGATCATCCTGGGCAGGGTCAAAGAGCAAGGCGTTCTTCACCCATGGCAGGAGCAGGTCCTGGGATTTCGAGGACTCTGGTAGTGGTGATGCAAAAGGACATAAGGAGCATGAGGTTGATAATGGGTTTGTAAGGACAGGTCAGGGTGGAACAGGCAAAGATGCTCAGGCAATTAAAGGAATCCTTCAGAACCGGAATGGTGCAATTAACCAAAATCAACGCTCAAGCAATGATGGTAACATCAAGGATCGAACTGATCTAGAGACCATCGGAGCAGCTGCAGCAAGAGGATAAATTTAGTGTAAGAACTCGAAATGATGTTCATCATGTAAGATGGAAAGCAAATGCATTGAGTACAAAGCATTTCTACAGATCGCAACCTCACATATACAATGGAGGCCCTAAACTTGTACATTCCGCTAGTGTGGATTCATCACTCCCTCCAAACCAATCCAGTCCAATCCGTCCTGCTGGGCTAATAGACCGCAAGGACCGCTACCAGTCCACTATGCATGGTGAGCTCCACTCACAGCGTACCACGGACAGTTTTGGTCCAGTCCTCCAGAACAGACTACCTCACCAAATAAAAGGCCAGAGCCTTGACAACCTGCCATCGGCAGCAGAGAGGATCCGTCTCTTTGGTCCCAAAGACCTAATCTATGATCTGAACACACAGGGCGCACAGCTTGAACTGTCCTCCAGGAACTCCCCTTTAGACCTTGCCAGCAGCACAGACTCTGGCGTGAGTGTGTCAACAACTGCTGAATCCTTAGAGTCTCTGGAGCCAGAGATGGCCAGGCAACTCTTGATGGACATCCCTCCAGCCAGTCTGAGTCCTGCAGCCAGCAAGCTGAAGAGGAAGCCCATTGTCTTACCGTCGGACAACCCCGATGCCCTGGACAAGGCACTGGGGCTTCCTCCAAGCGGAAGGCACTGGGACACCCAGACGGTCTCGGACAAGGTGTTGGGGCTACCTCCTAGTGGGAGACAGGTGACTTCAGGAGACAAAGGATCAGGAGACAACCTGGGACCAGGAGAGCTGAATGAATGGAGAGCAAGGCCAGCTTCTTATCACAGGTAGGACAAAAACAGCTTTAAATTTCCAATATTAGTTCATATGAGGAATATATGTGATTCGTGAAATGAAAAGAAATTGTTACTGTAGAGATTAAATGTATTAGAGACAAGGGAATGCATGGAAACAGAAGAAAAAATAGATTCCGTGGAGAGCCAACATTTAAGATAATTGATAAGAGCAAAGAAAGGAGAAAATAGATACCATTCAATGGAACCATATACATGTAGTTCAGGATATAATTGAAAGAGTGAATAAAGATAGAAAGAGAGAGAGAGAGAGAGGAAATAGTGAGAAGTAAAATGCAGAATGGAGAGAAAGAGTAATATCTATCTTTGTTTTATATTAACTAGGCAACAATCATTGAACTATGCAATGAAGTAGTGATTAACTAAAACAAATAATCTTTTAACAAGTATTTCTAGTAGCTAGTAGAAGCTCACCCTTTACAATGTTCTCTGCTCGTATCATCATGCTCAGTAACAGGACATATTTCACTGTAATGTCAATAGCTATAGAGGGCGCTAAACTAGAATTGCAGTTGCTGGTGAAGAGAACTACATGTACATATGTATATCTGACTCAAATCACTCAACTTTGTTCTGACTTGTTCTTTCACATAAGTTTTGATGCTGCATTTAATTGATTTTTTACATTCTTAATCATTTTGTATTGATGAATAATTAAAATAATTAAAAAAAGGTGGCATGTTGATGGGCAGTGTTGCTTTGAAATTCGTATGAGTCTTTCCTCGCAAAGGTACTAGAATTATTCTTTTTCTACTTGGTATCAATATACATGTATTCACATGCTCAAAAATACACATAAAGTAAATAAACATGAGTACAAAAGGGAGTGAGAGAGACAGAGGGGGGAGAGGGGAGGGAGGGGGGTTATGGATTACTCTCTAGTAATCTGGAGCACATGCCTTCAGAATTCACAGAGATACTGAGTGAATTGAATAAGCTATGATGTTTATGAACTCGAGAGGGCAGCAGCATGCTTGAATCATCCTCCCTCTTTCAGTTTTTGCTTGGAAACTTTGCTTCAATTTCATGAAATCCTGTCGCTCAAATGTGAATTACAATTTCTCTTCGAAAGCAGCTCTGTGAATTCTACTGTATTCTAAACCATATTAGGACTACACATACATATAACTGTGTTAATTTTTCCATTTTAGACTTTTTATTGTAAACCAAGATTTTGCTAGTTGATGCAAACAAATTCACAAATATCACTGTAGTAAAATATACATACATGTACATGTACAATAGGGCATAGTTGATTCTTCTCAAAAATAGCATATGATATGGGAACAGCTACATGTACCTGTACATGTATTTCATGACAAAATCATCAAGATGCTGGTCTTGGAACTGATATCTTGAAATGGATCCATATGGCATTGGCTCCCAAGCCCCAAGTCTCCATCTTTTCAAACTTACCTCTTATATACTCAGATATCTTCCAAGAAAAACTGGGTTTTAATTTTCCTTTTTCTCCCACTCCTGATATGTAAGGCAATGCAAAGTGGCTGTATTACATGCAAATCCATAAAATATATTCATCTCTTTGAGGTGTTTTTGTGCGGCCTACTTTTTTTTCCAGCTCATCCAGAATTTTGTCAGGATAGAGTTACGGGGAGGATTTACAAGATATCTTGTATAATTACCCGTATAGATGGCATCATGTTTCAGTGCTTCTCATCCTTTTTGTGATTAGACTTCCGGGCAAAATTACAAATGGGCTTCAGGATATTTGAATATAAGGACGTGTGTGATCATGTATCAATGGAACTTAAGAACACTTCTTCTTTGGACATACAGTATGAACATAGTTGTTGAACTTTTAGGAAGTTAGAGTGACAAAATAGTGTTTGTTTACTTGTTTTTTAGCTGATTTTTTCTTATTCTTTGGACTGATTTTACATCATGTTATGTCAAATTTATATTAAAAAAAGAAGATAAGTGGGTGAAACCCTTTTCATATTGATGGTAAGTGTTTATTCTTCTTGGCCTTCTTTCAAATTATGATGAAATCTTTAAGGACAAGAAGCTTGATAGATCATTGGTTCATCAGAATTCTAGCAGGAGGGCAGCTCCAGGTTCACAACCTAGTTGTTTTACCAATGCCATATCGAAATGCAGTAATATTCAATTACCAAGGTCCTCAGTTCAATAGGACTTACAATTGTGGGTCCTCTGTTTGCTGTGATTTCCAACCATATACTAGCTTTCTTAGCAGTCGGGGTAAGGTAAACCATCATCATTATCATCATTATCATAATCACCATCATCATTATTATCATTATCATCATCATTATCATCATTATCATCATTATCAATTCATTATTATTATCATTATCATCATCATTATCATAATCACCATCATCATTATCATTATCATCATTATCATCATTATCAATTCATCATCAATTCATCATCGTCATCATCATCATCACCATCATCATCATCATCATCATCATCATTACCATTACCATCGTGACCACCACCACCACTATCATCATCATCACCAGTTTTACCACCACCATCATCATCACCATCACAATCATCGAGTACAACCAGAGTTTTACTTCTTACCTCTCTCCATAAATCTTTGATTTTCCTTTAAAAAATCTTTTCCATTGATTAAGTTGTTATGTGCAAAACATATACCCAGAGAAAGATGTTAGAAACAGGAGGGAAAAATAGAACATTACCCCCCCCCCAAAAAAAAAAAAAGAAGTTTCTTGAAGAACCATAATTTCTCAAATCAACCTATCACTCTACATGTATCTCTAGCTTCAATCTGCATAATGCACAAAACCTGTCACTGCTGTTTGTATTACTATTCCATCTTCTATTATGTCAGATGTGTGAAGCGTGAAATTGAAATTAATACTTCTGATTGGAAAGAATCATGCATTGACATTATGTTCAGTCATGAACTTGACCTTTCTTCTGTATGGCTTTATGCCTACAGGATGGCTATCAACAAGTGGCAATGTTCTCATGAGGGAAGCACGAAGAGAGGAGAGGGAATTAAGAGACAGAAGAGGATTTATAAAGGAAAATGGCTGAAACCTTGACATTTTTTGATGCCGTCTCTTCTTGTGTTTCGCATGCTCAGAGGTCACACTGTATTAACTGAGAGCTTTGACTTAGACATAAGCTTAGGTGTAGCCAGGAAGCTCAAGGGGGCTGTGACCCCCTGTTCATCCACTGAAACAAAAGGGCATCTACAGAGCATAGAGGCCAAGACCTTAACCCTACCCCTACCCCTACCCCAGGTGTTTGGAGATGATTTTGTGTGTCACCCCACCCTTGTCTGTGCCCCCCTGTTCAACAAGTCTGTCCATGCCATTGGGCAGAAGTGTGAAATATAGATCATTTGGGATCAGTCAACGCAATCGCTGGTATCTTGCATTCCATGACTTGATGGCTTTCCCAGGTGCAATCTTCTCAAGTCAGGAGAGTCATTAGAAGTCCATCTTGGAGAGAAAAAAAATGATGTAAAAGAGAAAATTTTGGTTGTATTATAAATGTATGTCAGCCAGGGGAATTTCGCGACACTGTATGGATCATTAGGAAACCAAATTATTGGTGAAGTCGATTAGTCTGGTCTCCTGTGTGTGTGTCAATTAAGGGATCACGGAGTTGTAGGATGTGGGTGTACAACAGAGAAGGAGTTTTTAATCCAGTTTAGTATGTGGTATACAGAGGGATGATAAGGGGATGATGATCAAGTTTTATCCTCAATCATGATAAAGATGACATTCAGGTTCCACCCAAGTTCTCATTAAATTCTCAATTTAAAAAATGAGACTCGCTTAATTGGATATTTTTCAGGTCATATTACTTAATTCTTCATCACAACTAAAATGTTATTATCCCAGAGCTTTTCAGTCTTGACTTTAATAGTTTACTTTTCAGTTTTGCTTTATCCATCATTTCAACAAGGAAATCTCAGCTTAACTTACAAAAGCTTTGCAGACAAGGAAGATAATGTAAATCACCTGCACATGCATCTATCCTGTTTTGAGAGACCTTTCACATTGTTCTCAATGTTATGACTGTACTTCTGTGACACTTTAGTTTCCCAAAATCCTCAGAACTCATAATACATACTCCAGGAGATCAGATTGTATTGTACCATTCGAAGTGTGATATCTCCTCGGTATAGCAAGTTTTTTTCTTCTTCATTCTTAAGTGGAAAAGGAAAAAGAGAAGAGGAGAAAACAAAATTGGAAACGTAGCCGGTAGAGATGAGAGTTTAAGACCATCGTGGTGCTTCCTGCGATTGTTGTACAAGCTGTAAGTGAATCTTACTCAGTGCCATCAAGGGGTCTTGGGTTGCAGGAAGGTCAACAACTTGGAGAGGTTGGTCAAGACTTCCCAAGGCTTTTCTTTTCCCAGTCAGTGGCCTGGATCAGAGAATTAAAAAAGAAGAAAGAAGTATAGATTCAATCTGGGAATGCGTGGCTTATATATCAAGAAAAAAGTATGGAATAATTAGATAAGCTTGTCTGGTTGGAGCCTGAAGGGCATTACAGAGTTAACGCTCTTCTGGTGCCAAGTATCTAAGTCTATCAGGGTCAAGTCTTATAAGGACTATTTTACATATTTGGGGCCAAAGTGTGAAATGAAATCAAAATGTAACATGATTTGACAGACTTTCAAGAAATCAACTCAAGGGCAAGTTTTAATGTTACTTATATTGGCTATATTGAAATCATGTTTTGATCATGGAATAATAATTTTCACATTTCAAAAGGTACCACACGAGGCTATTAAAATTGCTTTACATTGATTTCTTGAAAGCCTTTGCTATCATATTGTGTTGAAACAGCAAGCTAAAAAAAAAAATAGACAAATAAATAAATAAAGTAAAGTAACATAGAATTGAACCTGGAGATAGTTTGGGTGATGTGGGTCTAATTTATTTGGGAGACAGACATAAAAAACAAAGATAAACAGAAAATAGATTTGTAGATTATGTCAGTGCACCGACATATGCTCTTTGTGCTCCGGGCTTCATTTTTAAGATATAGAATTAGGGTTGCAATTGGGTTTTGAGGTAGGGTTAGGTGTAGTCTTTGGTCCAGGGTTGAAGTTTAAAATTTGGTTGGTTTAGGATATTGATGCTGAGCTCTTGTTGCTAGAGTGGGTGTGTCATACAATTTTTTAAATTTTTTAATTTTATTTCAGCTGCTTTTGTCTTTGTGGAAGTTTGTGCATTTGCTAAATGAACATAAAAATTAAGAAGATATATATTCATTATTCAAGATGCTGAGATTTCCTGACTGGAAACATGCACTTTTTGCTTGAACATGTCCCATATGTTTATGCCAACCAATTAAACTCACATTCTCTCAAAATGTTCCAAAGTCATATTGTTGTAGAACATCGTGATAATCAAATTATTTCCCACAGATTTTCTGCCGCAACATCGGTCGTTCACCGAGGCTTCTCTAAATTGCCTCAAATTTAATAATACATTTAATTGAAATTGCAAGCTTTCTGAGATCGTAGACATAGATTTGCCAGGAACATGATGAAATGCAATTTTCCACCTAGGGTTAAAATACTTTTGCAGGGCTATAAGTTAGTGCCATTCATTTCAGGTCATGGGAAAGGGGTGGCTACGGGTACATCCATATACTGTCGCTCTAAATCTTATTGAAACAGGAAGCTCGCTTGAGTTTCCATATTGAATCAGGACGTAAACGTACCTGTATGAACAGGGAAGATCTTCAGACTTGGGCCCTTTTTGCACTTTATCAAAAAATTAGATGAGACCTCCGATAATAAGATGAAAGTACTAAATATGCAGCTCTCTGATTGGTTGGAACTAAGTGGGGTAGGATTTTGGGGGTTATGGTCAATCGTAGATTTATTTTTGAAGAGGGGTTAGGAAAAGATTTGTGTTGGTATGGAATTATTTATTAATTCTAACATTCTAACGAACATGAAAGACTGAAGATAGACAAATGGACCCAATTTGTAATCTGAAGTCTTCGTTATGTTCAAAGAAAATATTCCTCTCCAAGACACAAACCATTTTTCCGTTTCTTCCCCACCTTTTTTTATTTGGGGGGGGGGGGTTAATATTCTAAATAAGATTGAATATCAGTGTTATATTGTAAAATATAACTTTTTGCACATAAATTGGTCAGTTTGAATTTATAATCATAATAGACAGCCTTGATCTACCTTTTTAGATTACATTCTTTGGTTTTTTTTTTCCAGTCAGGTTCTTTGTAGTAAAAAAATACCCTTACTTTGATCAAAACAGAAATCTTATGAATTCTCAACTTTCTTAATAAAATCAGGCTTATGATATCAGGCTTATAATATAGACACATCTGAGTCACATAAACCTAAAATCATCACAATAAGGGACTGGATTGCAAATGCAAATTTTTGAGATTTAAGGCTCTAATTTTGAGCTGTAATTTCAGATGTCTGTAATGCTTTTTCTTATTGTCAAGATGCTTTGATCGTCTCTTGAAAATACACTTCGATATTTTAATTATATTTTTAATTTCGATTTAAATGCCATCCTTAAGATTTACATACTGAATAATCCGGGGGTTTTGCATGTAGCAGGCTCAAATTGTGAAAAATGCGACATCTGCACAAGACTTGAGTTTTTGTACCCTGACAGATACAGGTAGTGGTGTCATATTTGTGGCACTTACTTGTAGGTCGAGTGTGGAATTCCTTGCAAGGAAAATAAATAAAATGCACCCCATTTCTTGCTTGACACTCCATCTGCACAAATTGCAAAGCAAGCCCTCACCCAAACTGGGTTTTTCTCATGATGAATGGTGAATATGTCTGCATTATTAAACCTTCAGGACAGGATATTTTTAACGACCGAAATTGGTCACATGTTGTTCTTCAAATTGGCAACAGCAATATTTTTTTTCTTTTAATGCTACATTGTTCCAATAAAATGTAATGTCTCTGAAAACGATGTACATGGACAAAAACTTTGTCTAATAGTTGAAAAAATGGGAAATTTTGATTGAAAAACAATGATTTTGCACCTCTCAATGTGTTGTCAATTTAAGGATTTGAAAGCTTATTTTTAAAATTCCTTGCATTATTCATTCAATTATTCACTCTGGTATGATAGAGTAATTATTAAGATTTCTCAGTCACTTCTACTCACAAAATTTCCTTTATTTAGGTATCATATTCCAGTAGGAACGAATGCGAACATGTTAATGTTTAATCCAACAATAATCCTAATCTCTGGCTTGTAAATCAAATGCAATGAATATTACTTTTAAAGCTAGCGCAATAAAATCTACAGCTGATGTGAAACTACTGATACTTCAGGCAACCTCGTATCAGCTCAGTATAAAATCCCTGATAATTGGATTCTACCTCTCTCTCAATTTATATGAATACAAAATCATAGAATATGTTGACTGTTTAGAGCCAGACTTTTATACAGAGTTAATGCCTTCTTGGCTTTGAACAAAAGATTTGCTCTGTTGCAGAAGGGATACAGCTTCTCTTGAATAAGTTTATAAAGTTTATGATTTTTTTTTAATAGTGATTAATTATTCCAATAAATAATAATATACAATGTATACTGTGATTACTGAGATATGATTATTGATCAAATAGCCATGTTTTCATTACCAGTTTAATGTGAATACTGCTCTCTGAAAAATAAAATCACTTGGTCATCATAACTACTGAAGCAGTTTTGCAAGATTTTAAGTACACCATGTTTTTAAGAAAAGAAATCTTTATGTTTATGTTACTTGAGAAACAAAGAGATTTTATTCCATAGTACTTAAGTGTACTATTAGCATACTTTAAACGGGATCATAATGAAATACAATACTATAGACATGTTTGCAAAATCCTATGCTTTACATTGGTAACCAACCTTTAACGCACAAACAGGAATCGAAACATAGTTTAAGGAGAGTTGAATGAGCTAGGTAATAAACCCACCATAAATCAATATCATAACATAACGCTGGTTCCGGAGTGTGAGGGAGAGAGTGCATTCATAATACATGGATGGAGGATTTCTCTAACATACTCTTTATTGGGGCTGTTGTCATGGTAGTCAGTTACCATGTGCAATATGTCATAATTCGCTGACACCAGACTTGGTGGAAATGCCATTAATGGGTGTACAGGTCACTCACACAGCAAACCCGTGGTCCCATCAAGTAATACCCCCTAGTCTCTGAGGGAAATGTAAGGTAATGACTTTTCCATATGGGGCGATTGGTGGAAAATGCAGAGCATTACATGAGGCTTGTTGGTCATAAAACTGAAGGCTAATCCTGGTGATTGACAAAACACCTGTATTGGGTAAACACCTGAATGGTGTCAAATTCCCCATGAGAGCCCACTACTATGAGTCTTTAAGCACTTCATAAAATTTTCAAAGGTTTAGCTATTACCACATTATAGTTTGTTTCTGCATACCCACAAATTTTAATTTTCTGTCATTTCGCTTAGTTACAGCTAGAAGGGTATTAATTAATATTCTTGTACACATAGCTAATGCCCTTCTGGCTCTCAACAAAAACCTTTTTATATGAGACATAGGTTTACTTTAGGGTCCAAGTCATATATACTTACCCAACAGTTAAATGACGATGAAAGAAATAGCTGTTTTGTGTGATTCAAAATGACTTTTAATTAAATATCAACCCAATTTTTAACCTGTATGGGAGTATTAAAGCCTTTGCAAACAATCACCTAGAGAGGTAGGGAATGTAAAATTGGCTGTTTCCACTTTCCATGCCAATAAACTATTAAGCAATTGCTATTCATACTTTGTTTCCAAAGTTGTCAGCCTCTCAGAAATTGTTACATCTTCTTCTAATGTCTGTAAATGTAGAAATTTGAAAAAAGGGAGAATTTTGGATGTCAAGATACTTGTAATTCTAGTCACTTGCCTATTTTTTGTCTCTCAAAGTCATTAACGCACTGTCCATTCCCCTTTCTGTTAAATTAATAAAAAATCCTGCCACCTTTTTTGATGTCCAATGCCTCTTTATGAATTCCATGCTCACACTTTCTCATTCCTTCTTCTCTCGTTCACTCTCATGTTCTACATGTATGTCACCATTTAGTCGCAATTGTATTCTGCTTGTAATACAGTATCTCTCTTTATATTCTGCACATACTCTGCGTTTATCTATCTGTCTTTAAGCCTCTTGCTTTGTGCGTGTCCTCTTCGCATGTAATTCTCTCCCAAGTCCAACTATTTAAATGTTTCTGTCTCTCTTTATTCCATTCGCACATTCTTTGACAAATCTTTGTATCTCACTCCCAGGTCTCCTATTCTCTCACACCCTCTCTTAAAATCTCTTTCTCTCCCTCTCTCTTGCCCCTTGTTCTTCTCCCTCTCTCCTCCTACCATGTCTTTCTACCCTGTCTGTCATTCTCAACCCCTCTCTCTTCCAGTTTCTCTCTTTCCTTCTATTCCATTCTTTTCTTTCTCTTTCTCTATCTTCCAGTTTCTCTCTTTCCTTCTATTCCATTCTTTTCTTTCTCTTTCTCTATCTTCCAGTCTCTCTCTTTCTTTCTATTCCGGTCTTTCTCTTTCTCTTTCTCTCTCTTCTAGGTTCTCTCTCTTTTAGGTTCTGTCTCTTCTCCCCCTCTCCCTTTCCCTCTCCCCTCTCCCTTTCTCTCCCCTCTCCCTTTCTCTCCCCTCTCTTATCTCGCTCCCTCTCTCTCCATCCATCTTCCTCTCTGTTCCCATATCTCTTTGATCCCATTTATATCCCTTTCCTCTCCCTCTCTCTCTTGCACCCTTGTTCTCTTCCTCTCTCCTCCCCCTCTTGCCCTTTCTTCATCTCTCTATCTTTTATCTTATCCCCTTTATCTCTTTCTTTTATCCTCCCCCTCTCTTCCCCTCTACATCTCTCTTTCCCCCTCTCTCCTCCCTCCCTCTCTCCCTCCTTCCCTCCCTCCCTCTCTCTCCAGCCAACCCTCTCTCACCCTCTCCAGCATCCCCTACTCACATCCTCCCACCGGTGCCTACGATCAGCTGATGATCCTGTGGAAATAAGACAAGCGGCAAGTCGGAAAGCATGACAGTTCATCGCGCAACGTCGCTCCGTGCACCACTTTCATGCCTCTGCCATTCATATGGCCCGCTGTTGACCCTTTTGGACCTCGCTCCCGCACACTCTCTTTCCCTCTCTCTCATGATCATTGTGGAGTTTATGTTATGGATAAATCAGGATATGCTCTTGTGGTGTGAACTTTGCTGTGTTTTATCTCGTGGATTTTATACCTTGATTATCTGATGGAAGATGTTCCCGTTGAGGCTCTCACCCAGAAATCGGCTCAGGTAAAAAATTTTAAAATCAGTTTGAATTTTGGGGTTGAATTGTCTTGGATTTTAATCACATTAAATTTCTGTCTTAGCCATTAATGTACTGTGTGCATTACATGATTGCCTAGAGATTAATCATACTTTTGTTGAGAATTCTCTGTTGATAGGCTATTGTACCTTTCTCATTCTCTCTCTCTCTCTCTCTCCCCTTTCTGTCTCTCTGTCTGTCTGTCTCTCTCTCTCTCTCTCTCTCTCTCTCTCTTCCTCTCTCTCTCTCACAATTCTTGTGGAGTTTATGTTATGGATAATTCAGGGTATGCTCTTGTGAGAAATTGACTCAAAATTGAGCTAATGCACTTCTAGCTCTCTACAGACAATGTGTAGCATACCTCAACCTACTTGAAAAAAGATGTGATTATATCGAAAAAAGAAATGACCATGCTTTCATAGATATAGAGGGCAAGTATTCTATCTCACAGAGTAGATTTACCAAATATTCTGTTTTGTTTGGAAATAAAAGGATGTATTGACCTATTTTTAACTACTTTCAAACTAGCATGGTACTTGTTTGAAAACATGACTACCACAAGGATATTAAGACTGTGTGATACATAATCACAGAACTGTTTTTTTCAAAAGGACCTCGATAGCTTCATTGCAGACGACTGCGGAACGCTCTGCATATAGGTTAAGTGCATTGTCCGTTTTGTCTCTTTTAGTGAGTTTTCTATTATCATAGTCTATTGTTATCAACCATGGCCATGTACCTGCAGTTTGATGTTTTTCTAATTTATTTTGTATAATACAACAGACTGTGTTATTATGCACGACCTACAAGTCATTCTTCGAGTGTGCAATATGTAATTGTCCTCTGGATTTGACAAGCATCTCTTCGAAATTAAAAAAATGGTATAGAATTCAAGTGCTTGTTGGCTCGTAATGTATCATGCTGGTTGAAAGTGTATAGTCAATAGGAATGGAATCCTATGAGCCTGTGTTTGATGTGGTGACAAGTTAATATTGGCTTGTCAACAATTACATTTCGTGGGTGTTTTCAGGTAGAAAATTTTAAAAATAAAAGTCCTTTGAGCAGGTGACTTGCTGTATATTCGGTAAACTCGTAACTCGTAAAATCCAGCTGTTTTTTGAACCAGACTATATCACTACGCCCAACCCCCCAATCTTGCCCACTGTTCCTTATTAATTAAACCCCTTAAAACGAAGTAGGTAATAAACACTCCTTTGTATCCCCTTAACCCCCTTCCTGGACCCCTCCCCCACCCCTTAGCCCCTAATCTTCCAGACTACATGACTATGCCTTCCCTCTTTTCATCACCCTTAAACAATACTGCCCTCTGTTCATTAATAATAAAACCCTTAAAACAAGTAGGTAATATACACTCCTTTATATCCCCTTACCCCGACCCCCTCCCGAGCCCCTAATCATCCAGACTACATCACTACGCCCAACCCCCAATCTTGCCCACTGTTCCTTATTAATTAAACCCCTTAAAACGAAGTAGGTAATAAACACTCCTTTTTATCCCCTTAACGCCCCTTCCCGGACACCTCCCCCACCACCCCCACCACTCTAGCCCCTAATCATCCAGGCTACATGACTATGCCTTCCCTCTTTTCATCACCCTTAAACAATACTGCCCTCTGTTCATTAATAATAAAAACCCTTAGATTCAATAACCAGTGTGTCACTTTAAAATCCGCCTGTGCGCGCCCATGTGCACGGCCGTATGACACAACGTATGTATTATATGCATGTAGAGCTGTTAACTGAAGTTAGAAACCCAAAATAATAAAACACACTAAAGTATAGGATAACCGAACTCGCCCATGTGCACGGCCGTATGACACAACGTATGTATTATATGCATGTAGAGCTGTTAACTGAAGTTAGAAACCCAAAATAATAAAACACACTAAAGTATAGGATAACCGAACTTTCAACTTTGTTTGGGTGACATTTCCGAGCATCCGAATGCTTCCGAAGACGTTGCTTCCAAGACCTATGATGCCGAAGATGACGTTCTGTGTGACGTCACAGGTCTACTACCGGTAAATAAAATAATAAAATTCACTTTTGGCTCAGATATATACTGTTTCGTATGTTTTTCAGCGTTTTAACCCTCTTGAAACCATTCTAAGGCGTTCCATGCGATACAATGTCAAAATGTTGGCTACAACATACATATCTGGGGCATTTTAGGTCATTACCTGGTATTTTACTACGAAAGTAATTAAGAGTGTTCCGTTAAAGCCCTAGTCGTGTGGTGCGCCACCTACCGGTGGTTCCGGGAACATTGCGTCTAGAGCAAAATGACACTGAATAATTATGAAAGTGGGTGAAAGAGGTCACGAAAAACAAGCCACAAAGCTAGGTTCAAAATGTCAAAACTATTATATATGAGGCCAGAATTAGAGATAATATCCCCAGCAGGCACTTGTCAAAACGCGATTAAGAGTGATCATTAGCAAAGTTGGAGCTAAATTGTCATCACTAGGGTAATACTTTTAAGGGATTACAAATCCAGTCGATATCCAGCATTATTGATATCTGTGTAAATATACACCCACGGTGAAATAGATGTGTTTCTAGCTCTCTTATAGGCCCATTTAGACTGCCCAAACACTATTTTGAAAATTCATTGAATTTTTGGACTGCCATTTACACTACTGGAAAAAAACCCATAAAAAGCAGCGATGTTTGCTCATTCCGAGCATGGAAGGGAGGGGAGTCACGTGATGAAAATCCGGAATCATGCACTGATGTTTCGAGAGCGAGCATATTCACACTGCGAAAATCAGTGAAATTTCTGCCAGCGTTTTAATTTTAAAAAACACACACCAGAGGTGGATTTTTCAATTTTGGTCTTTCATCATGTTTTTTGGCAACGAACCACCGGAATGTGAGAAAAATCAACCATTTTTGCTTGCAGTGTAAATGCAGCTAATATTGGATCATTTTTATCTTCTTCTCACTTTGTGATTCATCCTGCTGAGGGATGACAAATTAAATGACTTTGCTTTGTGATAATGTGAAACAAAATAGATGCCTAGATTTTAGATAGCTCATCCCGCCGTAGGCCAAATGAACTTATGTTGCGGCATGTTGTCTGACCACAATTTCAAAATGCTACTTCTTTGTGAGTTACTCCTCTGATTTTGGTTCTGTTTGCTTCGTATCATTGGTTAAGTGGGGCATTTAAAACTTCTACACAGAATTGTGGAATAAATTAATTATTCTAATTTATGCAAATGTATTCAAAATCATAAAAAATGCTTCTTCTTCAGTTATTGACCGATTTGTTTTTTCGTTTCATCTTGTAGAGCTCAGTGAGGTACACAGAACATCTACATAGAATTTTGAAATTTTGCATTAATCATTAATTATCATAATTTTTTTTAAATCCTCTTTTCCTGCATTTATTGACCTATTTCCATTCTGTATGCTTTATCTGGTAGAGATAAGTGAGATACACGGAACTTCTAAACAAAATATTGTTTTAAGCATTGATTACAATATATATTCATCAACTAAGTCTTGTCTGATAGGGCAAGACAGGGTATACAAAAGTTCTCCACAGAATTTCAAAATGAACTAATTATAGTGATTTTTGATTTATTTATTTTTGCCTTATATGATATAGCTGGGTGGGGAATGGAATTTGAAACTTCTCCACATGATTTTGAATTTCACTATTATTTATAACTAATGCAAATTGATATGCAAATTTATGCAGAATCACACAAATTGATTGTCTCTCATTTCTTGACCTACTTTGACTATTTTGGGTTTTATCTGTGTAAGCCAAGTTTTCCCAAACAATGTAGTAGAGAAATGAAAGTTGTCACAATTGACTTAGCCGAATGCCGGATGAGCGCTACCTCATTGACATTTTGGTTTGTAAATGAGGAGGGAGGGGGTTACTATTGGGTCAAGTTTATTCCTGAAATTCTATTCTAAATTCTAATCTTGAAATTTTGCTATCAACCACACCAAGAGATGATCTTCACTCGTTTGGAGACAACAGTATGACAAACCCCAACAGCCGATCCATTTGGAAACAGAAACAGCGTTATGACCATCCTAGATGATATAAGACAGACATTGCCCTGCATATGACTGATTGACCTAAATTATTCATCCTCTCACTCCAAGGAGGCAAACTAATGTTAGAAATTAAATTTTAAAAAAAATCATTCAGACTAGCAAAAGGTATTGTATAGCTGTATTAAAAAAAATTATAGTCATATGATTAATATGGCTGTATGGCTTTATTGCAGTATAGCTACATGTCTGTCATTAATTTTTCTTATCTGAATGTTATGTAATGAAACATTTAGCAAAACAGAGGTGTTGTTGGTTATTTTTCTTACCTGATTGCTAAGAAAGCATGTGTATATGTGTCAGCATCATATCGGACAATCCAAGATTTGATTGTTGCAGGCTTACTATATACTAAGGTTGCTGTAAGATTGCAAGCAAGGTCTGCAATCTTGAATTGATTGCAAGTTTAGATTTATGTAAGGGTGGGATCTATCATGTTCCACCGCCCCTGTGCACACTGAATCGTTTAAAAAAAAAACTGTAAATGGGCAAGATTTATTGTGATGCCTTAATAGTTACACAGACAAGACCGACACCAGACCGACAACTGACCGAACGAAAATAATGCATTACGTTTATGGCCAAGAATTGGTCGGTTTGGACTCTGGAGTTGGTCTGAAGTCGGTTTGGCAGTGTGACTGAGGTATGAGTGCATGCTGATATGACCAGCCAGCCGTTAGTTTGCACTATCGAGCAATGCCCATGGTGTAAGCTGATCTCTCCCAAACTAGTTCTGTCTTTACGACGTTCTTATCCCATTTTGTACACCATTTTCACCGTACCATGATTCTTCATACAACGTTTCTTGCTACGAATGTCGTATAAATTTCTTTCAGTGTGAATGACCCGCTAGTCGACCTGCTTACTGACCTGAACAGTAATGAGTAGTAATCAACATGTCCAACGAGGTCTTTATTGATCTGTGTACAGCAGAAAATAGATGGCAAATTATCAGAGTGTAGCTGGGTATGCTTGGCCGAATGAAGTACTCTAGCCCCTAGCTGCGCCCTTTATGGCCCTTTATGAGGGGGGGGGGGTATTTTGTAATGAAATAAAGACTACAGTGATACCTCGAGTAATTTTTTTTCTTTCTTGTGAGCAGGTCACAGTGATTCTTCTCAAAGGTTGGCTGGGTGAAAGCAATATGCTATTCCCCTCCCTCTTTCACACAGGGAAAAAATGTATTAAATTAAAACTCGGCAGCTGCATGTTGAGCATTGAAATTTGTTCTTGTGACGAGGTCGCGGTGATGTTATGCTTGGCATAGGATACATCACTTGAGAGCTCTTCATGTATTATTCTGTAGAGATGATGGTATTGTTTCCATTGTTTCTTGGGAGGTGAATTGCCGTATGGTCTACAACCAGTACGTCTACTACCCAATCAGTCTATCCTTGTATTGTCTATACACCCAACCTGTCTACTATCCACATGGTCTATTAATCATTTTATATACCGGTACTTATCATTTGGTCTAATTACCATTTAGGCTAATATTCATTTGGTCTAATTTCCATATGGTCTAATCTCCCATTACTACCCATTTGGTCTATTGTTCATTTAGTTTAATAACCAGTCAGTCTAATTCCCAGTTTGCCTAATGCCCATTTCGTCTACCATCCATAAGGTCTAATGATAAGTAGACCATGTGGATAGTAGACGGGCTGAGTGTAGACCGTATGGGAATTGACCAATTGGGTAGAAGATGAACTGATTGTAGACCAAATGGCAATAAACCTCTTGGGATGCCCTTAGCTGCATCAACCTTTTATAAGGCTATTACATTGCATTGGCAGAGCTTGAACACTGTTCTGACTTCATTCATTCAAAGTTGATGAAGTAAAGAAATCTAGATAAAGTCTTATATCAAATGTTTCTTTTTTCTTTGGTACCAATATCGCACAAGATCTGTCTTGTGAATGGCCATGTATGTATATAGGAATTACATTGAATATTTTAATCCTTTGTTGATCGGGACCCTGTTTCATAAAACCTGTTATCAATAACAAATGCTAAAATTCTGTGACAAATTTGCTCTCAGCCAATCAGATTCCACGATTTCAGTAGCTCATAACAGTTAAACTTGTTTTCTTATACTAAGTTTTATGAAACAGGGCCTAGGTAGATATGATAGGTCGGCCTGGTTGAATACTGCATAACATCATGCACTACACAGCTATACAGCAAACCCAAACAACTTAACTCTCCTGTGTGAAAGATCTCTTTCACATTAATGGAAATTGGAGGTTGACTCTGTGATGATGAGTACACTGCCCTTTCAAGATGCCTTTATAATTTGTGTTTTAATGTTTTCTACTCCTCTTGAGGGGTGGGTAAGTCATTTGGTTTTGGTTCTCTTGTGGATTCATCATGCTATTTTTCAGTCATTTAGATGTAATCCTTAATAGAGTGGAAGTGAAAAGCTGCATGACTCATGGTCAGACGACTAATAGGATATGTGATTTCAATTTCAACTTCCATTTATTTTTCCATTCAAATAAGAATAATTACATAATGAATACATACACAAAAATGCATTGGAAGGACCCCTAAGAAAGCAGAGCTGATTAGCAGGGGCCCTGTACAAATGATTATGTGACATATTGTTTAAGTTAAAGTTGAAGTTTTTTTAAATTTTCGACATCCCCCCATATACGTCATATTATTCCTTTCTTGTACATCCTTTACTAATAAACTAAAACAAGACAAATAATTTTGTCTAAATGGTATAACCATGGTAATAGCAAAGCATACAAGTCCATGAGAACATAATGAATAAGTTTAAACGTTCCATTATTCAGAGGGGCCTACGGTAAAGCAACGCTTTTTGTGTATCGGCCCGGTGAATAAATAATTTACAGACAGGAAGGAGAAAAAAAGAATTGAAGAAGAGAGGAAGAAGGAATTAAAAAAGGAAAGGGGGAAAAGGAAGCTATTGGAAGGGAGGAATGGAAGGGGAATATGGAAAACATCGCTAGACAAAAGAAATATTTTCACTAGAACGGGGACACATGAATACTAGACAAGACAAGTAATAAAGCTCACCACATAGAAATTTTTTCTCATAACATAAACTACAATGTATGTAAGTGTCACAATTAGAGACTGAAAAAAGGAGTTTTTATTGTTCTACTATTTCAATTGCGAATAGATTTTATGCCCAGTGCACAGCATAACAAAGAATGTCATGAATGTTAAATCTGACTTTTATCAGCCATCCTTTTTGGATATTGAATATATCGGTGCTGTACCATTGTCATACAACAATTCTAAGAAAAGAAAACATGTTTTGAAACATAAGTCCTGGGAGGTGTTTCACAAAACTTATCATCAGTGACAAATGACAGTTTTTGTTATAAGCTAGTGAAATCCTTGCTTCTGATTGATTATCAGCAGATTTGTCATTGCTTTTGGTCATTTGTCATTGGAAAAAGGCTTTGTGAAACACCCCCTGGCCCTTAAATCGGGACTGGCAGCTGACCCATGTTGAAACACACCCCAGTTTTGACTATCTTGTGTAAGGAGTTGTGATAAAACGGAAATAGATGACAGTGTCTCTACCTGAGGGTCACCCAATGAGACGTAATTTGTATGCGATCATGGTCATACAGCTACCCACTTTCCAAAAAATGCCCCAAAACAGAGAGCTTCTACCTGTGATCCACCATACCTTCCAAAGCAATGTAATCCTATATGAGCATTGCTTCCAGTAAGAGCGAGATTAGGAGCGTGCAAGCTTTATCTCTGGGCATCGCATAAAGTTGCAATCGCCGAGGCCGTGCACGATTCCGTGCCGAGATGGGCATCGTTGCGTGCTCCCAAGACTCCGGGCTGGCAACGGCGATACGTGATTGGGTTTCGTTTCTATTACATTAAGATTGGCACGGTTGGTAGGGTTACAGAGGGTGCCACCGTCCTACTTATCTTGTTTTATATATCTTCTCTCACTAGAAATTTCATAACAATCCCTCTATCTATAGCTGGGGAATATTTTTAGATTTTAAAGGAAGGAGTGGGTTAAGATGTGAAGCGTGCATTGGAGACGTCGCTGCGATCAGATGAGGAGAAATTGTTTGGTGATTTGACTATGGACACTCCCTCTAGCACCTTAGCCTGGGAAACGACTGTAAGAGAATCGCTATCAGATTAAAATCGATAGCAGTCGGTGAAACTTTACAATAATTGCAGAGTGTAGTGAACTTTGTGTGAATGTATAAGGTCCACCCTTAAGTAGAAATTTGTATTGGTTTACGAAACGGGGGATAGAAATAATACTTGAGAAATTACACTTTTGGTATTAATCAAGAAAACTAATTTACAAGGAATCTGAAGTTACAGGAACTTGTTAACAATGACAAGTTACCATAAGTGTTATCAGCTACTGAAATCGTGGCATTTGAATGGCTGAGAGCAAATTTTTCATAGGTATTTGGCATTTGGCATTTGTTATTGATTACAAGTTTTATGAAGTAGGGCCCAGCTAGAACTGGAAAGAAAATGAGAGAGGAAGACAAGTAGGGGAATTGTTAATTTGTAATTAATGTCAAAGGCATTGGGATGCTTTTGTTAGAAACAGATTGAACCACGAGGGCATTAAAATATATTCCACAATGCTAACAAACTGTAAAGAGTTTTTGAAAATTGGAATAATAGAAAAAAGAGAAAGAAATTTGGTGCTATACAACGCACCAAAATATGTTCCACAATGCTAACAAACTGTCAAAGAGTTTTGAAACTTAGAAGAAGAAACAAAACAAACAGGAAAAATAGTTGCATCGGTTGTGTGAAGCTGATATTCTTGGATAATTCTAGATTATGGAAAAGAAAAAAATTAGCCGGGCAAGAAAATACCAGTATTATACATTTATGTTATCAAATGCATGAAAAATTGTGTTATTATTGTTGTTTTCAGGTACATCAGTGTTAGATTGAAAGATTGCTTTAGTTACATTAATAAATTCCTTTTCAAGCTTTTTACCTCTATAGGTAATGGTTTGAATAAAAATGACATTACAAATGTTTAACAAAAAAAAAGAGATTTATTTATGAGTAAGTCTAAAGTATTCACCCATATGCTACCAAGTATTATTGAATTGTGTTATGGAATTGTGAACATAAATTGGCACAAAAGAATAATTTGATATGATATTTTGTCTGATTCAGGCTCTAGTAGGGCTAGCGACTTGATATAGTCTTCGGGTGTAGTGAAATCTTTGGTGTGGGTGGTCAGAAGCATATGGGACAAAAATAGCTCAACCTTGCCCTTATACGTGGAAAACAAAGTTGTATTTGAAATTGTAATTATCAGTTGAAGGGGACACAAACACCTAGAGAGCAGGAAGTTGAGAAATGTGATATCGTCTTCATTTCCATATCCCACTTAGCTCGAATGATTCAGGCCCATGAGCATGATGGGAGAGTTTGAATTTGCTGACTTGTTTAGAAGGATCACAAGCTGTTAGTCATTGTGCATTACAGAGTGTCTCTGAGCAGTGAGACTATGTTGATTGCATGGTCTACTGGTCATCATAGGCGCTGTACTTTAGCTGCTCCTGACACAGCTGGAGGCTGACAGAGCTAGGGTCGGCTCAAGACTTTATGGGACTGTGTTTAAGTGTCAAAGTAGAGTCTATGCCTGAGGAGTTACGAGCAGTTACATCTGGGATTCACTTCCTCTGTCACAATTATGAATGAGTTTCCACATTATATGTACATGTATATCAATTAAAACATGAATTCCACTTCTCATGAATATTCATGCAATGTCTTTGTTCACCTCTCCAATTATATGGGGTTTTTTTTCACAAGAAAGAAGGAAAGAAAGGCTGAAATAGAAATGTGTTTGGTATTGTAAATTCAAAATCTAAAAAATCCCAAAGGTGTAGACTTTAGCTACAGGGCGTAATTGAACAGTAAGATAAATATCAGCTAGAAAGGCATTAAAGGTTAAGACCAGTTTTGGAAACGCCCCTCTCTCAAAAAAATGAAATGGAAGCTCTCATTAACAATCATGTGAAAGAATATGTTTTGACTAATACGTGATGATACAAATTTTGCCGGGAAACCGCCTACTAATTGATATATTTGGTAAATTATTATATCTATTGGGACCAAATAGATATCGGGCACGTGGTCGCGTAGTCCCATATACATCTTTCTGTGTACAGTGCTTGTAACTTTACCAAGACTCCTGGGCCAAATTTCTTATCATTTTGATGATTCCAGAACCTTGCAGTACACACCAATACTTATATGCTAGATGATCAATCTTTTCTGATCGATTCCACAACATTTCTTTCACAATGCAATCGCATGACCAGAACTGGCCTTTATCTTTAACCATTTTGCATTTTTTTAATCATATGAGCTGTTTTACATGATTTGTTTTCCATCTGACTCGTCCAGTATACAGTAGTAAAAATTATACATAAAATAATAACAGTGGAAGCACTGCCATCTTTTATTGATTTGAACATTCAGAAAATTTCTATCCGTCAAACATGTTGCCAATTTACTTGGTGGTCATCACTTTTGAAAACACAATTTTTCGATTTATTACGTTATTGTGCTTGCATGATTTTCTACGAATGCACTTAGTGAATTAAAAATATTCTACTGCAAGAGAACTCGATCTTGCCTGTAGAAGATATGACACTTTTGACAATACTAGAGCACTTTTGCTCTGGCAGTAACAGTTTAAAGTGCACCTACCTAGCATGCCAATAGACACCTGTTAAAAGGGCTGTTAGAGCACTGGACAGGAAGGATATATACAGAGAGGATCTAGGCACACCTAGCCTCGAGCTAGACCTCTATGTTCACTCCGTTTTCTTGCTTTACGTTGTTGCAATGTAATTCAATTGGTTGATTCAATTTCAAAGTCACTCGAGGCTACGTTAGCACTGTATACTGCAGGGAAAAAATGAGGAAGAAGAGTCGGGAGGGGGGTAATAGATTGCAGGCACAAACTCTTGTCAGTTATCGTTGGTAACAGTGACTGCAAAATGAGACTACAATAGGCTCTGTACTTTGTTGCTCCGGACAAGAAAATGCCAGATCTAGGCTCTGCTCAGGGCTTTAGGAATTGTGGGAAAGTGTCAAATTAGAGTCTGTGCTGCATACTATTGATGGGAGGGGGGGGGGGGATGGGGGATTGGGCAAGCAAGATGTAGTCTGTTTGACACTAAAACACCATTTAGCAGAGCTTAACTCTCCCTTTTAATAGTCAAATTAAGCAAGTCTCAAAATAGTTTTCAAATAGTTTAAAAACAGCACAGTAAACATGATTTTGACTACTTTCAATTCTGAATGTATTTTCATCTATCTGTTGTTCCAAATCCTTAGCCTACAAATTTGCTTCTTGTCTATTTTCCATTTTTCCATTTTTCCATAAGAAAATAGAAGAAACATATAGTATATTTTTTCTAGGAAACACCATAAAAATATTTAAAAAATAGCCACAAGATATTTTTTGGCATGTGAAAAATGACCAGGGTCTGGCTGTGTCAATTAACAACCGAAGAACACAAGCCTATGGGGTGTACTAGACCGTGCAGTCGGCATAGTCTCTTTGTTCAGACACTCTATTATGCACCGTGACTGACAAGGGTTTGTGCCTAGCAAACTAAGCGGGATGGGGATAGGGTCTGGGGATGTTGGATTCCACTGGAAAAGATGGAAGAAAATCGATTGGGGCGATTAAACGATTTTCACGGAGCAAACTGAATATCAGATGAATTGTGTGAGAGTGTCGGGTATGAATAATTTAAGTTTGTCTTTGAAATGTTGAAAAGGAGGGAGAGACAGAGAAGCAGAGGCATATCAATCGCGATATTTTTTAATCACTTTAAGTCCTTGTGTATGGAAATAAAAGAATATTAATTTTGTGAATTTTGTAAATGTCATAGTGCATTTTTGAGGGGACCCTTTTTTACATAAAAACCTCTCCTCTGATTGCTTTGATAGTTTCATTTCAAGACTTCTCCACAGAATTCTGATTCAGATGTATCTTTGTAAACCATAATGCTTGACCACCCCTTAAAAATTTAGTTGAAAATCAATTAAAATTAAGAAAGTTATGAATTTTTGACTCAAAACTCAAAAACAAATTAGCAACTCTGTGACGTATCTTGCGAGCTCCTCTCCAATTTGCTCTGTACAGACAATTTCATAAACTTTCATTTTCGTAGTTATTGATGACAGAATAGATTATTTCTTACAGGGGTTGTGTAAAAACATATTTGCAATAATTACATTTAGGGTGAATGTATGATTGAAAATTTTCTTAAAGAAAAATATAAACTTTTGAAGTTTTTAGTACAGGGCAAATGGGAGGGGACCTTGCAAGATGCATCACAGAGTTGCCAATTTGTGTTTGATTGATCGCACCTTCAAAAATTCTTAACTTTCTTATTTCTAATCGGTTTTTGCCCAAACTTCCACTGCCACGTTTTTCCCATTTTTCTGCTTCTATTAAAACCAACTTAATATCATGGTGGACTTCTCCTTTAATAGCATAAAAACTACATCACCTCTATCCATGCAACATTCCTCGTCCCATTCTACAGCCCACTCTCCTCGCAAAGGTGAATTGCTTGAGAACTGGGGCTGGGGTCAGCTGCTATGAGGCCCAAGTGAAAACACATCAATAAATAAGCAATTTGCACCGAAATCTAATTTGTCTAAATGGGTTATGTCCTTATGCGAATGTTACACAGACGTTTAGGGGCCACTAAAGGGTCATAAAAATCTGCTCTTTTAGAAATTTGATTTGCTCATTTTGTAGATGGTTGTTTATGATTTTTTCAATTCAATTGTTTAGTTTATTAATCTGTGTAATTTTAAAGGTAATTATAAACAGGTGTGTGTGTATATATATAGCAAACACATTTTTTAACTTCTCAATTAATGAATGGTATAAATTTGCCAATTAATAAATGGTAATAAAAGATGTTTTCATTAAGCACATAATAAACACTTTAGCCTCTCTAGGTGCTTATTAGATTAATGTAAATATTACAATTAGACTATGAAACTACTGTTTGTAAAAAGAGATGTTGAGAAGTATGGCGTACTGTGGTAGAAATTAAGGTCAATTTTGAAGTAGAAATTTAGGTAGATTTTTTAATGAAATTGGAATTTATAAATATTACAATTTTGTTTCTGGAGTGAAAATACTTAGGATGTATCTCTTAGAATCGAGGTGCCACAGCAGTAATATAAACACATATGCGGGAAGTATTTCTTTCTGTATGTGGCTATATTATGCTTGTAGTATCTCGTACTTTTTCTGTATCACATCATTTATATTGAATTGTACCTTTAATAACAGTGCATTGTGAATGATGATAAATCACCGCAATATTGCAGCTTTGAAATGGATTGGATCCCATGCTGAGATGGGAATACGGTAATGTGGATACCGATAGGACAGTCCACTAGATATCAAGTCAATGAGATGGGTCACATTGTTTCGTCTGTTTAGAAACAGAAGGACGTTATTAGAGTATATGAGTTAATGCCCTTCTGGCTCTCAGCAGACCAATTTTTATTTTCTTCAGGGTGCATTCATGATGAAAATGATAAAAGAACCAACATCTTTAAGGGGAACTTCACTCTGCATGATGTGGGCGATTTGGACGCTCTGAATTCATCCAGAATCATGATAAATTAAAATCTTTTACTCCCTTCAAGTATCTTCATCATGTCGTATTAATAAAGTTGGCAACTTTACAATATCAAATGTGTGGCATCTTGTAGTTATATGAATCTAATTTAAACAGAATATCGTGTTTGGTAGTTGTGTGTACTGAAAAGAAAACCCGTGATTTTATTTTCTTTCCTCTGGGCTTCTTTCAAAATTTATTTCCAAACATTTACTTTATAAAAAATATATAACGTTGGTAACATATAGGCCTATATCGCGGAAAGAGGAAAATTGGTCAAACACACAAAAAAGAAAATGTATGCAAAGTAGATGAAATCAAGAACTACTTTTAGGTTTAGGTTACAGGGGGCTGTTTCAGTAGCTATTAAAAATAAACAGAGAAAAAATTGTCCAAGCTCCTGTGTACTATGAGCTCTGTTTAAAATAAGGCAGAAGGGCCCTTTAAGTTATAAGATGTAAAATAGAATTGGCGTGAAGATTGTAGTTTCAGGATTGATCAACGTCTGGGGGAGGTGTAAGAATTGAATTTGATGACCTTCCAGTGATGATCCTGACAGCTCGTGTTATGGGAAAAAATGATGGAAATGGAGATCATGTTGTATTTTACACAATTCAACAACCAAATGTCCCGTCGTCGACGACTTGGCAAAGGGATTTTCATGAAGTGGAATTTCCAATCATTTTAACTTCATCCTTACAAGACACCTTATCAAACTGCCAGGCAGAAGATTGTTGTTTACAACATTTTTAGGTGGAATGTATCTGATTCGAGCCAGAAAAGCCTAAAATTCCTGTAAAAATTATGATTCATATTGTCTGTTAAGAGCTAGAAGGTTGTTATTAAAGTATACATGTATGTGTTAACACCTCAGCAGATGATATTTATGGTATTTGTATATTTCGCCTTTGTATATTTTGTCTGTGTATATTTCGTCTGCGTATATTTCGTCTGTGTATATTTCGTCTGCATATATATTGTCTGCGTCATTATGAACCTACGAATCCGTCATATATAATACTGTACGGATTCGTCAATTCATAATATCGATGACGATTTGATATTAGACAGTAAAGAGTGGTTTTTGCCTTGAAAAAAATCTTCTTAAAATGGCTCTCTTTAATTTTCCTGAGCTTTAATCTTTCTGCTTGTTCCATGTTCTCTATGTTATACATGTACATGTACCTAGGGATTTGTATAATGAAATAGGTGATATTTTTCCTCTGTGTTATGCACTTGTTTATATTGGATTATTTCGTGATAAACATTGGATGAATGTCACTTCGATGAATGAGTGCCAAGATGGGATTCATTTAGGACATGAGATATGCACTACAAAGAAAAAGAAAGCAGAAATTTCTTGCCCCCAATGTTGTAGAATTTGTCATGTTATTGTATTAGATATATTAGATGATGAATTTTGTTATTGAATACACACCTTGTTGTAGTGTAATTTGTCAAGAGGGGACAAGATTATTTGATTCATCATGTTATGTTTCTTTTTGGACATATGTTTGGATTTAAGATACATGCCTGATGTTTGGGAGAGTATATACGGTAAGAAACGTAAGACCTGCGTCATCAAATGCATGGTGAGGATATGTAGAGAGTGCCAAATGGAGAGAAGGAACGTTTGAGAATAAGGAGAGAGAGAGAGAGAGAGATACTGTAGAAGGGGGAGATTGAGAGCAAGAGAGAGTGAAGGGGTTTATAAGAGAAATGGAAGAATGAAAGAGAGAAAGGGAGAGAGAGAGAGCAAGAGTTAGAGAGAGATAGAAAGAGAAAGAGAGAGAGAGAGAGAGAGAGCAAGAGGGTGTGTGTGTGAGAGAGAGAGAGAGAGATAGGCAAAAAGAAGAGAATGAGCATTTTCCCACTGTGTTTTCTTGGTATAAAGTTTCACTCTACCCATGTCTGCTTGAATTAGTTTTAATTTTGTTATATTGCATACTTGATTAAACTTCACACAGCATATTCCATTGCATGGGAACTGCTTGCCATGTTTTTAGTTGAGCACCTGACGTATTGATTGTTGGGGTTTGTATGTCACATGACTAGACAGATCGGTCATTAGGGCTGGGGCGGCAAACATGTTCTGTCAACGTTACTTTGTAAATACATTCATCAGTGTTATAGTCCTTCAATGTTTTATGGTGTACTGCTTGATGCTATCAATCCTTAACGTTTACATGTACCTCCTCGTGACGCTACAAGGACATATGTGTCGTCTTTTGAGAGCCAGCAGGGCGTTCTTTCTTTGTAAAATTTTTTTTAGTTAATGCACTTCTGTCGCTCAGCAGATATACATTTATGACTACTTTGATTCTTTCATTGTTTGTTGTATTGGGTAGCTTATGAACAAATTTTGTGTGTAGCATCATGTTCGGCTATAGGCTACTGATTGGTGATTGGGGAATATGTTAAATTGTTACCTTGAACTTGGGTGAAAATAGAACTTTTAAAGCTAATATTCTATTTTTTTGTAAATTTGATTAAAAATATGTTGCTGTGCCAACAGAAATACACTGTATGCATGGATATAATTTTATTGTTAGCAGCTGTGCAATGTAATGTTGTACACACACTAAATGAATGTACACTTTTATCATATCAACCATTAAAAAAAGTATTTAAAAAAAATTGAGGGTGTAATAACCCATGTTGATTTCAATTAAAATTATATTTTAACTGGAATTAAGCAGAAAAGAAATTATGAAAAATTATACAGTAATTGGGCTTTTCAGGGGCAGTTTTTTCTTTAATTGCTCTGTATAGGACGAACTTTAATTTTGTACTAACTCCAAGATAATGAAGACATTAACAATATTCCCATAGGCATAATAATAGTACATAAAGACTAAAGATTATGTGAGGACCATTTTAAGCAATCCCTTTTCTGCTGGCAGTGTCCATGTACACTATATAGCAAACATGCTGGCCCTACATGTAGCTCTCCACACCGGTGTATGCTCTTTCCACATCTCCAGTGCTCTTACAAGAAGAACGTTGGGCCATATCCTCATTCTGGAAGCATTTGACTAAAAGCCTCTCTGTAAGAGGGGGCTGTACGTACGTTCCCGTTTATCCTTCTAAAAGTTAAGTAGAACAGATTATTGAGTGTCCGGGCACAGGCCTGACCGGAATACATTAACCCATCTACCTCCGGTCTTGATAGGGTTACGAGGAAATCGTGGATTGCGGGAATGGACAAAGATCGTCCTTGTTTCCGGGACGCGTTTGGGGTTGAAGACATCGGTGTCTTGATGCACTTGCCCTGCACTGCCAGGGCCGGAGAGATAGAGGTATAGATCCAGTTTACAATAGCACAGGCGTGTGTGATGAAAGTCTCGACTCATTAGAATTTAGGAAAATCATTGTCAATGTTTTAAATGAAAGTTTATTATGATGGAGCAGAGATTATATAAATTACATTACAGACTAGTTTATCCAACTTTGATCCAACATGGGAAGAAAAGGTAATATGATGTATTATTTGATCTACTAAGTTGGACTTGAACTATGGCAGGCCATTCATGCCACTGGTTACTCTTGCCATTGGTCTCTCAATTATGATCTTTATATAATATTTTTTCCTTCAATAATAAACTATCAAAAAAAGGTCAATTCTGTAGATTTGTGACCACGATTTGTACATCCATTGAGAAACTAATGCCATGAAAGGTTAGAGGAACTAGTGGCATAAATGGCCTGCCATAGTTCAAGTCCAACTTAAGTTGATCTTAGTCATTGTGAAACACCCCCAGGACATGTGGGCAACCAAAATTGAAGTCAGACCCCCCAAATTTGGCAGTTTTTACATAGGGCTCATGCATACAGACTGTGTAAAGTTCAATCCAGACCAGACATCCAAAATAGTTAGTGTGCAGCCCTGCCGTATGTCATCTAGTAAGTTACCTCCAAGTATTTCTGGGCATTCTAGACACCTTACCTCAATCATATGCCAGAAAGATAATTGGATAAAATCTATTTTCTAATAGTATTTATGATAAAAAGTCATAAGGATAACCCACCTTTCTACTGTACTCACGCTGTCTAAATAAGTAGAGGTGTTGTGGTCTAGTGGATAAGATATTGGGCTGTGAACCCCAGGGTTCAGGGTTCGAATCCCTGCCACAAGTCCTTTAGCAAGAATTAATCTCAATTTGCCACTTTCAGCCCAGGTGAGCGGGTGAGGTAAATGGGTACATGGCAGGAATTAATTCCTTAAAATGCTAGATCACCATAATGGCAGCCATGCTAAAGGCAAGGTAATGATTGTGGAGCATCAGGAGTGTCAAGTGTGACTACTACTTCTTCTTCTTCTTCTTCTTCTTCTTCTTCTTCTTCTTCTTCTTCTTCTTCTTCTTCTTCTTCTTCTTCTTCTTCTTCTTCTTCTTCTTCTTCTTCTTCTTCTTCTTCTTCTTCTTCTTCTTCTTCTTCTTCTTCTTCTTCTTCTTCTTCTTCTTCTTCTTCTTCTTCTTCTTCTTCTTCTTCTTCTTCTTCTTCTTCTTCTTCTTCTTCTTCTTCTTCTTCTTCTTCTTCTTCTTCTTCTTCTTCTTCCTTCTCCTCCTCCTCCTCCTCCTCCTCCTCCTCCACTCCTCCTCCTCCTCCACTACCTACTCCACCACTTCACTACCACCACTACTACTACCACTACCACTACTACCACTACTACCACCACTACCACCACTACCACTACCACCACTACTACCACCACCACCACCACTACCACCACCACTCACTTCACTACCACTACCTACTACTACTACTACTACTACTACTACTTCTACTACTACTAATTCTACTACTACTATTACTACTACTACTGCTGCTGCTACTACTACTACTACTACTTCTACTACTACTTCTTCTACTACTACTACTACTACTTATGTACTTATACTATCTTATATGATAGTAGTACATGTCTTTTTGTGAATTTTGTTTCACATCTCACATGCTTTAAACTGCCTTGTTAAAAAGGAATGGGTATAATTGATACAGCTTAGGAAAGATATAATGGATGAGAGAAAAGGTGAAATTATTCTGTCACTTTGAGTGTCTCAATTTCTTTATGTGCTAAGCCTTTGAGTAGACAGGAAACTATCTGTTCATAAAAATAAAGGGAGTGGGTTTCCCTCTTTTCCTAACATGATCTCTTGTCTATTCATTATTCATTGAAACATCTGAACATTGACAGCTTTGGATGATTGATGATTTGTTTGTTTGCTGTACATGACAATTCAAAGGCAATCATTTCCATTCCATCCCACATCCACACCATTTTCTTTCTTTTTTTTTTTTCTTCTTCCTCTTCAATCTGTCCTATCTTGCTGAAATGTGAGATCCTAATTCTCTACACGTTCTTCGTGTACGACAGTAACAAATTGAAGTCCATTTCTGTTCAAACAAAGATGTGCTTTTCTCTTTATTTATTTCCATCTCTCTCTCTCTCTCTCTCTCTCTCTTTACTTTTCTCTCCCTCTTTCTCTCCATCTCTCTCTCTCTCTCTCTCTCTCTTTCTACTTTTCTCTCTCTTTCTCTCCATCTCTCTCTCTCTCTTTACTTTTCTCCCTCTTTCTCTCCATCTCTCTCTACTTTTCTCTCTTTCTCTTTCTCTCTCTCTTTCTCTCTCTCTCTCTACTTTTCTCTCTCTTTCTCTCTATCTCTCTTTACTTTTCTCCCTCTTTCTCTCTCTCTCTCTTTACTTTTCTCTCTCTTTCTCTCCATCTCTCTCCTCCTCTCCCGTTTGCTCTACCCCTACTGTGTAAAGAATCTTTAACAGTTGTACAGTAGGATGATGCACAAAACTGTTAAAAGCAATTACAGAAGCCAGCTGCTATTAAGTATAGCTCTGTGAATCTTACTGATATTAATTTCATTGAGGTGTTTTTGCAAAGTATGTTATTGCCATTTGGGTAACTTTCTAGTAGTGATGTCTTCTGCGGTGTGGGAAAAGGTAATCCCTTTTACTGTTGAAAAATCAACCTAAGCCAACGTCAATAGCCTTGTGCGTCACCTATTGAAATGTGCGAATGTGAAAATGCCGTTATACATAATCCTACCATGATTTGTATGGGATGTACAATCTAGGATATCGAAATTGACATTGGGTTAGTTTTTTCGACAATAGTCGCGATTGTGTGTGTTTAACTTTTGAAAACATGTCTGTCCAAAAGTTGATTTAAAGTATGAATGATGAGAATGGTCTGATTTTAATCTAAAATTATCCCATTAATTAGTTTTAAATGTACCATGTTCCAAATAATACTTCTTATTCTTATCACTACGTATTGATTTTCCTGATAACAGATTTTAATCATTTCTCTTTTAAAAAGTTTATTTTCTTGAAATCTAAGCCAAATGGTGAAACAATTCAACATCTTTCACAACCACATGTGAAAATGTTTAATGCTGCCCCAAAAGAGCCTGACCAATCCGATCAGTAAAAAAGAATGAATAAGTTAGGATTATTAGAAAAAAAGTTATAAAACATATAATTTGTTGCAATTTGAATGGATTGTGCTCTGAAGACAAAATGTTGTCCATATTTTGTGGAGAAGCTGCTCTATAGTAGCTTAGTTTCAGCCCTGTCTTGCTGGAAAAATGTACTGCAATAAATTAAATTATATGCCTTCTTCTAAATGTAAGTGGCTTCTATTACGATCCAGACACAATGATTGTATTTATTGCTAGATTGAATTGAACCTCAACTGTATGATTAAGATGCATTTGGATACGGAAATTCTGAATGGAGCTCACTTTCAGCTTAATCTAATGGTTCCCATTTAGGCTGAGTCATGCTATAAACGGAATGGATTTGTTTCTGTATATATCTTCTAGCTGTAGAGACCTATAACAAGATTACAGGGAAGAGCAAAAGACCAATCAAGAGATGGACTCACCGTCAACCCATACCAGTAGAGAGTGCTGCATTGTCAAATGCGCCCAAATTGGCAACTTCCATTGAGGGAGAAAGAGAGGGAAGGAGCTAGGGAGGAGGACGAAGGGTGTGAGAGAGAGAGAGAGTGAGAGAGAGAGAGATCATGAGAGAAAAATAGCTATATGTGGAAGATAGAAATAAAGAGAGGGAAGGAGAAGAGGATGGGAGGGAGAGAAAGATGGACAAGGGAGGTGGAGTAAGAGAGAGAAAAATTGTAAATATTTACTAGCCTTTTCATCTATTTATAAAAGAGAGCTGTGTTTACCTTCATCATGAAGTACTTTATAATTTAATTAATTCAAGACAAAATATGTTTCTTAACAGAAGAAATTGGAGCTTTGGAATACATTATGAATTTAGTTGATAATAATCATGTAAGTTTATCTGGATTGGAAAATAACAAGTGCTTCTCGGCAAAACGTCATCTTCTTTGAAAGTATCATTCCTTGTACATCTGGATATGTATTTCAACATTGATTTCTAATTTGTATTCATGAGTTCTTCACTTATTAATGCCTAATTGCAAATGCAGTTCAGATTTAGGGGTATGTTAATTTTAAGCCAAAGATGCTAGAATTAAGATATGTGTAGGTGGACTGAAAATAGTTTGTCAGTTGTGTTTGTTTTTTTCAATGCCAGATTAGTATGGTAGATTTGCAAGGAGGAGTTGATGGAATATATTAAAATTAAAAAATATTTAAAAGATGTTTCTGCACGTACACTTCACATTATATTTATGAAACTACATGTAGAAATGAACAAAACGGTAAAGAAAGTATATAACACAATGGATTTTTTTTTTCCTGTATGGATCAGAGTATAGCCAAAGCCAAATGGATAAGAGTAAAGCCAAAGCCGAAACAATTTCACTCGGTATTCTGTCAGAAAAAAAATTACCCTTCAAGCTATTTAAAGGAATAAATAAACATAATTTCATGTACATAGTAACTGTTTTTTAGATGTTGATTATAAAAAAGTACATCCTATATAAATAATAGCATCAACAACAAAAAACAAACCAAAACAAACTAAACAAAACAAAGATTAAAAAAAAAAGTAGTACAAGGAGTACCATACATTGGCACAAGCAAAGAGATTGAGAGAATCAGAGTGGAGGAGAGGAGGGGAGGGAGAGAGAGAGAGAGAAATTGATAGAGAGAGAGATAGATTGATAGAAAGAGAGAGAGAGAGAAATTGATAGAGAGAGAGAGAGCGAGATAGAGATATATATATATATAGAGAGAGAGAGAGAGAGAGAGAGGGGGGAGGGGGGACTCTCGTCTAGCACTCTGCATCGTAGTTTCATTAAGGTTCACATTCAAATTTGATGAAATTACAGGAGATTTTGAGGACAGGAAATTGGATGTAGCGTGGTGCTTGCAACCATAATGAATAGGATGGTTTACCGTGTTGACATGGCGATTGGACTGATTGACATTATCTTATGTCAGGTCTATGATGTTATCTACTTATTGGTAATCGGGCTTGCATTGGATGCGCCCAGAGGTGCATGGTCCAGGGATTGAATCTGAATGGGTCACTCCAAAATGATGACAACTTTGATATAGAATATTATTCCCCAAAACCTGAATAGGATGCCAGAAAATAATTGATGAGCTATAAAAAATGTACCTTTGTCCACCAATAAGATTGGCTTGTTTCTCTTTTGTATTCTATTTATCAACCCCATGATTTCTCCTCTGTTAAGTGCTCTACTTTAGAGAGGTGGCTTCCCCCGTTGCTTTGCATTCTTCAGCTACTTGCAAAATGTTCAGCATTCTTCATGGACAAAAAATTGTAATAAAGGTATACTATACACGAGCCACTTACTCAGCTATAAAAAGGATTCTTTTAAATGTTTAATTCAGGGCTGTTCTGTCTTCGGGATTGAATTTTAATATTGTCTTCAGAAGTGCAGTCTGCAAATACATAGTAATCATTTTCTCCTTTATATGAAAAGACCTGACATGGATTCAATTCACTCATTTAAGAAAGAAAATCATGATTTAGATAACAATGCCAAATATGAGATGCATAGCCCTACGTGTTATCAGCGTCTGTGATATGGTGTAATATTGAAGCCCTAAACAAATTGCACTTCAAAATGATCATGAAGTGCCTCAAAAAAGTAAAAATCTTTGAGTGAGGTTTAACCGTACTCATTTTCCCCAATAGACCGTAGTGTATAAAAACCGTTGGGAAAACAGATTTTGAAATTTCGAATTCGAATCATAAATATCTTGATAATCAGACGGGCGATCGGCTTGTAAACGTTATGGAATTCCTGACTGACCTACAGGTTTTTATAATTATGATTGCAGCATGAGCTAAATACAGGATTTTGTTTAGAATCTGAGACAAAGATACCCAATCCCTTTAAATGAGCATTGGGGTCAAAATAACACCATTGTCCTTGATGTAACCACTATTTTAACATCTACCTAAGATCTAAGCTATCAGTATTATATTAGACTATGTTCTTTGCATCACCAAATCTCTCTGTAATAACTTCCGTATTCTCTGCTGTGAGCCAGAAGGGCATTAATGATGTGTCAAAGAACATGAGTTAATGCCTTCTGGCTCCAAACGGACGATATCATCTTCATGCACTTTCCCACAAAAACTTGGCGGCGCATTTCAGTCTTAATTCACCAAATTGATCACATGGCTGTTTTGCAGAATCGTTTTCTGACTCTTCCAGGAAAGTGATTTTTTCACATCTTTTTCTTGTCTTGGTGTTTGTCCTTTTCTCAGGTCTTAAGATGTCCCCTTATTTTCCTTTCCTGAGTTTTCTCTTGTGCTGTAAACTTTTGAACAATATTGCTGTATGTATTATTACTTTTTTATGCATTCCTTTCACTTGTGTTGTCTTGTGTTGTCTTGTGTCGTCTTGTCCTGTGTTGTCTTGTCTTGTCTTATATTGTCTTGTCTTAAGTATGATTCATATTTTTTTTAAATCTCTGTATCTCTCCTTCTGTTTGTGTTGTACTTTTTGGTCCGTTTCTTTTGTGCTGCTTGTTAATAATGTCATAATAATAATAAGTGTTTCTACTGCGCACTATCTGATGTAATACCACTCAAGGTGCTACAATGTGATATGATAATAATACTTGAGTGTTATCTCAACAAACGAAACCCCCAAAAAAAAAAAAAAAAAAAAAACATTCATGTGATAAGTAAGCTGTGCAGCAAGTGTAAACTAGGAGAGGGGAGGAGGAGAGAGATAACAGGGGAAGAGAAATGGGTTTAAAGGGATACATAATTATAAAGAGGCTGGAAGCAGATAGAGTTATGAGAAGATGGAGAGGGAGGGAGGGAGGGAGGGAGGGAGGGAGGGAGGGAGGGAGGGAGGGAGGGAGGGAGGGAGGGAGGGAGGGAGGGAGGGAGGAAGGAAGGAAGGAAGGAAGGAAGGAAGGAAGGAAGGAAGGAAGGAAGGAAGGAAGGAAGGAAGGAAGGAGGGAGAAAGTGAGAGAGAGAGAGAGGGAGAGAAGGGGGGGGGTAGAGGAAGAAAGCGAGCATGAGAGTGAGAGAGAGGAGATTGAGATGGACAGACAAAGAAAACCTTGACATGTTTATCTGATAATGTGCTTTTTCTAAGAACTTTTTTGTGTGGGATGTCCTTAAAGTGACTCGGTAACTGTTGAAGGTTGATGAAAAAACTGCATAATTTTTTAATGAAATGTTACTTATTATATACCTTCTACTGTACTTACCCTCTAACATGCAAAAGATCCTGACAAAATTCTCAAACCACAAAGATATTTATGGTTTTCTTTGAAGGTGTCACTGTGCAACACCCTCTAACAGTAAATTCTCCCAACCTTTTTTGAATTTTCATAACCGTTTTTCCATGAAAATAAGACATAAGACAGGCTTTTAAAAATCTGTCAACGCTTAAATGTCTGAAAGGTATATAGAGCCAATTCATTGCTTTGTGACAATTTACATTCACCTAAAATGTAATTAAATTGTAATAATATAGTTAGGAGAATTAAGGAATCAATCAGATCAGTTTTTCCCAATTTGTATCTTTAATAATGGTATGTTTTCACTCAAACTGTCAGATTATCTTTAATTGTACATCTAGCATTGAATTCACTACCTTAGCACCATTTTCTCTCATCTGAACGATGTTACCAAGTCCCTTTAAGAACAGCTCAATAATGGTGGAATATACCTCAAATCTTGAAGAGATAGAGCAGGCTTCTAATAGTTAGTGGTTTTGTTTTTAATATTCACCAACATGCTGAAGAACGCAGCTCTCCAGAGAATGTTTAGAGCGAATGATTTGTGGTAGACCACATATAGATTAGATTTCAGGCATGAATGTCAAGAATTGAAGAAGTAGGTATGAATGGTAAAAAAAATGATATCTTGCCTCGCAATCAATGATAAACCGCAGCCAGACACATGTAATATCGGCTTAGTTTTGCGAACTAGGCCTGCATTATGATGTTTTTTTTTCTTCAAATTTGATATCATATTTTAAAGATGTCTTACTCATCAAGAACATGGGATGCCTTTATATCTATGTTCTTAAAGGGGCTTAATTGAGTGCCTTTCGGGAAATGAATTCCTGGAGGATTTTTGAAAACCCTGTTTACTTTTACTCATAGCAGGCTTGTCAGATGCATCCATTGGCCAGATCCAGATGAATATTTTATTTGGTTTTTACCTATCCCATGTTTGTAGACTAGCAAATTGGTCTCTATTATCATGAAAGTGTAAGAATGTGCATTGTAATGCATAAACATTTGAACAATGGAACACAGTTCACTCCTGGTTATGCTTAGTTTACTTTTGCCCCGGGCACCATACGATAAATTGGTCTACGATTTTACGTGCGATTTTTGGGGCATCGTAGGAGGCTACGGGCTACGATGTTTGTGTTTACATTATCTATGAGCATCATGCCATTTCTTGTATTGGCCCTCAGGGGCAGGCCGGGGCAAATCCGTACAGAGGCTGCTGGGAGATTGTACGGAAATCGTGCAATTTCAGGGCAGTAGCCATGCAGTCTCCGCAGCCTCCGCACGGAAATCGTACGGAGCCCGTTGGCCCGTCTCAAGGCGGCTGCACGGCCATGGTGTGGGAGCTGTGGGGTTGCCGCGGGATGATACCTCAATATCACGGGTACTGCACGGGCAGCGAGCAGCAACCTTGCGATAGCTGTGCGATGGCCGCGGAATGTCTAACGAGTCTACAATTTCTGTACGATTTTTGTTTGCCCCCATGTTCACCGAAAAATCCTTCATTTGCTACACGATCAGCGCGAGGCCTCCGCGGGGTGCCCGTGCGGGGATTGTGCAATACCACCTACGACATGTCTACGGGCTACCGGCTTCTGATTTTTTGAAATTTATATAACTTCCCGCGAAACATAATCTTAGAGGCTGCGGAGCCCGTGAATCCATACGAAAATCTCACGGCCGCCTCCTGCCTCCGCACGGAGGCTGCACGGAAAAGGTGATACGGGCAGGATACGGGCAGGAAATGGGCTCCGTAGACTAATCCCAGGCCAAATGTAAACTAGGCATTAGTTGATCTAGTCATAGCTTGTCATTACCAGTTTTGCTCTGTCATCCAAAGCTGCCCTTGAAGACACATCTGTGTATCACTTCAATAGTGGACACATACCATTTAGATGTTAGCAAGAGAAAAAAAATTCAATTCTGTATTCCATTTTGTGAGATATGTCTTAGGAAGATGGCTCACTACTGGGTTGTTAATCTGGAACACAGGGCATGTCAATCTGGACCGCCTGGGATGGCCTTGCTTCTTTTTAAAAATTGTAGATCAGATATAGACCGAAAACAAGCCTAATTACCTTCAATATTACAAGTGTCATTACTGTAAATCTTAGAAGTAGATTGTCTGAGTCTGAAACAAAATTGAATAATGTTTGAGCTGCCTATGGCTTTCTAGCAATTGATAGTACATTATTGTTCTACTTCATTGGACTGTTACAAATGACCTTAAGAATTTTTCGCGGGCGAATGGAATCCCATGTTTCTGACCATAAAGCTTTTATGGAAATCACATCTGGAGCATCAAGGAAACAGTTTGAAAACCCCTGGTCTAGTCAAGGAGATAACTCCTTGGTCTAGTCAATGCTCATCATTGCCCCATTGTTGCCATGATTACACTCTTATTTCCACGGCGTCAAATTTCACTCTAAATGGCGTCAGCTGGGAGTCAACTCTATTCCTAGTTAAAGTGACACGGATTCCAAATCAATTTGACTCGGATTGTGTGGCATCAGCTGAGAATTGACTCAATTCAGAGTCAAGGTGACTCGTTTTCCGTGTCACTTTAACTAGGAATAGAGTTGACTCCCAGCTGATGCCATTTAGAGTGAAATTTGACGCCGTGGAAATAAGAGTGTATGCAAGGTTGTGAAACACTGCAGGCTATCCTAATTAGACCCCGTTCTCATTCACTTTGTTGGAGCGGTCGAACTAAGACCCGTTCCTCAGGAGCGGTTCTTAGGTGAGTGAGAACGGTCAAAGTGGTCCAGGAGGTGGACTTCTGGACCGCTCCAGAAGACCACCTCGGGAGGTGGTCTTGAGGAACGGGTCTTATTAAGGGCGGTTTGGACAGCTCTAACGTGTAATGTGAACGGAAGCGTACTTTGAACGGAAGTGAGCTAGTGACGTTCCGCGCGAAACATGTAGTACGGTACATACGACCCGCTGACCTGAGCTGCCATAGCAACAAGACCACTTTGACTCGTGGAGCGGTTTGAGCCATAAAAAACTGCTAGGAGTGTGAACGCTCGCAAACCGTTCCTCTGGAGCGGTCTAACTAAGACCACTTTCAAAGTGAGTGAGAACGGGGTCTTAGATGACATTGCACAAAATCTGAACCACTTGTTCTGGTATAAATCACATGGCACTGCACGTGTGATGGAATTCCATGTGCTAAACTCTATGAAGCTCGGACCTCTTTTTCATCTTTCATCCAAAACTGCCATATAGGCTCACCTTGTTGAATTATAATAGTCCTGCAGAGATGCCAACCAGTATGATTAAATTGTATTTAGTACAATATTAAGAATGAAATACGATAATACGATATCACCTCTTAAAATACGATTTTTTTTTGTTCTTCTTCATATTTCAAAAAAAAAAAAAGATTTAAAAAAACCCCATAAACCCCCATAAAACCCCATATAAACCGCGGAATCGCATAGAAACATGTACAAGTAATCCCCCGCAACCCCAACAAAAACTTTGGTTTACAACTTTCTCATTAAATTTTAATGAAAGGTCAAACATTTTACTTGACCGTTCTTACCAGTAAAACGTTTTTCTGAAATTTGACTGGCCCAGGGCCAACGGGCCAGTGGTAGTGTTTTCGTGAAAATCTGATTTTTCTCTCCAAAATCTGCTTTTTTAGGATATTCAATCTGTTTTTTTGTGTGTGTCAAGAGGTTGGCATCTCTGGTCCTGGTAGTGGGAATATTTCATTTTGATGATGAGATGAAAAGAAATACCTCTATCCTTTTTGTCAACTTTTCTTTGCATTTTCCAAATCTTTTTCTTCTATTTGTCTTCATTTCTTCTTTATCTTTCATCTACTTCCTATATATTTTCTGAAAGGTAGAAAAATGTCTTTCCAGAATTTAGATCATCAACATCATTATCATTTCAACTACCACAATAATAATGATGATGATAATGAAGATGATCATCATCATGATCGTGGTGATGATGAGAATGATGGTGACGATGATGATGATGATGATGGTGATGATGATCGTGACAATGAAGATGATGATAATAATGATGATGATAATGATGATGATGATGATGATGATGATGATGATGATGATGGCAATGCTGATGCGATGATGATAACGATGGTAATAATATCAGGATTTTTATACTTTGCTATTAAACCCCCTTACATGTCTCTAAGAACTTAGACCCTTTTGCATCCAGTTTTATATGTAATTTTGTTACATTTCATCGACCTTTACCCATTGCTTAATAATATTCTTTCAATATTTTTCTCTACCTCAATTATGGCTCACAGATGTGAGGATTGCTGACACACAAATAAAAAAGAATAATTAATTGTATTTTTGCTCAAAGTAGTCATTTGATGAGAAGGATTGGCCACATCATTTAAAATGCATAGCATTGCTTATAAATGCCCTGAAGAAGCTCTCTGAAATCTATCACCGTCCCTCCAATCGGCACTGATAATTCAAAGCATGTCTGTGGAATTGATTTATTCATTCTTTTTCACTCTTATTTAATCTGAGGAGTTTACAGAGTTCATATATCCCTTTCCTTTAATTGATTCATTTATCTGGTTTTGATTTCTTATCCATCTCTAATGAGATTTACTAATCATAGAGTCTGTTCAAAGCAAGAAGGGCATTAACTCTGTGATAAAGTATATGAGTAAACATCCTTCTGGCTTCAAACAGAAGATATCTTGTCCTAAATTGATAGACTTCTTTTAGAATTATTCCAAAAAAATATCTGGTTTGGTTCTTTGCTACACACCAGATATGAAATAAATTGAAGAAAAAAAGAGGATTTATACTATTTAGGTTACTTTCTAGGTTACTTTCTTGTATTTGTCATACAGGTAATTGAATTCTGTATTGCAGAGTGTGGTAATATGAGAAATTCGCCATGAACTATTTTCAGATTTTTACACCCTGCATTTAAAATTTTAAAAATCTGTACAGTTTGAATTCTCAGTGATAAGTTATTCCAGCATATTAGGCAGTGTATTTATTATGCTGTGTGACTGACACAGACTGACTGACTGACATTTAAGATAAAGTGATTTTGAGGATTACAAGATTTAATCTCCATATATTTTGATAAGGCATTCTTCAAAATTCCAGATTCAGCTTTTGTAAAAGCCCCCCTTCTTATATAATAAAGTAAAATGTCTCACATGGCTGTAGGCTAAGAGGAGATATTCTTTCTCATTAATGTATAAAATTTTAAATGGCTGTAACATAAGAATTCATCTCTGCATGTTGATAAAGAATTCCATTAATGCAAGCAAGCAAAGAGCTTAGCTGGCTTTACTTTTTACTAAAAATGTACCTAATCGCTTCAGGCAACCAAAGTTCTCTTTACATGGTTTTGAAAGTGTGTAGCCTGCTTTGGTTTTTACTTGAAATATTCCTGTCGCTTCAGGCAAGAATTATGATTCTTTTACATCAATGTAGAGAATGATTTATGGCAGTAACATAATGATTTAATATATTATAATGAAGGTTTTGTTCCTCAACTCTCCTTTTGGGTTTTCCAAGGGTCAGGCTTGCTTTAGTTTTTACTTAGTTGAAATGTTCTGTATCACCTCGGGCAAGCGAAGATCTACATTCTTTCTAATTTATATAGATAGAATGGTAGATGGTGGTATCCTTGCGTTGTAGGATGAGTGGTCGCAGCTGGACTCCTGAAGAGGCCTAGACGAGGTCTACTTTAAACACACTAGTATAATTGTGGCCATCAATCTTACATCTTGATTACTTTCTTCTATATTCAACAGACACTAGGGAACAATTTGTTTGTGAAATTTGTGTCTTTTCATGAAAAAATTATTTATTATAAAAAAGCACTCAGCATGCAAGAGAACAATGATTGTGAAACTAGACAACAAATTTAACTCATTTTTTTTTTGGCACCAACTTTTCTTGTGCCATTGTAATTTAAATCATCCTAATTCATCTATATTATTGCACAGTTTTGTATAGATGTAACTTTCCTTGAGCGGTGTAATGTGTGCTGGAGTCATGGTAGTGGAACTGGAAACTGTGATGGGATTTTTTTTTCATAGAAACATTCAAATATACATGTTTGTGTACATCATCTCTGCAAAGTTTCTTGATTTTAGAAGGGTACTATATTTAAAGTGTTATTTTCAGGATGTATCACGTCTTGGGCAGTTACTTCATACACATTGAAATTGTGTTTGCGGAGAGTGTAATGTGTTTTTCTCAGAAATGTTTACATGGCCAGAGTCTTTTAAAATTATCTTGATCCACAAATACTGAAATTGGATGCCTCGTCGTTTGGGCAGGTAACACATCTTGGGCAATACGTTTCTTTGTTACGTCATGGGGGAAAACTGTAATGGGTATTTTATAGAAACGTTCCCATGCTCAGAATCTGTAGAATATATTTAGAATCGCTTCACAGGGTTTTTATCCACATATGGACTCGGGATGTCTCATTTACAAGATGTTCACGTAGGACAATTTGGGCAGTGCATGTATTGCTGCGTTGAAAATCACTTGCGGAAGCTGTAGTAATGGGTTCTTCTTAGAAACGTTTTACGTATTCAGCTATCCTAATCTGTGGAAATGGACCGTGTAAGTTTTATTGGGAGGATGTGGTATAGTTTGAGCAGTATTTCTGCTGAAGCCATATGATTAATGTGACGAAGTTGTTTGCATAGAAGTGTTCAGTCATGGCAGGCCTACATGCGGTTACAATTGTATATATCATTTAAGTACAGTCCTAAATTTGCAAAAATGCAATTCTTAGACAAACAACAACAACAAAGAAGATGAATAATGAACAAGACAGAATAGGCATGCATGTTATAGAGTATTCTTTTTCTGCAATATCTGACATAAAGTACACAAGTGGAATTACTTTTGAAGAAATCTTATTAGGGATAACTTTGTTTGGAGTGGAAGCCATGCTCAAAATGGTGAAATTCATTCTCAAAAGAGTAAATCAACCACTATTTTTGGAGTGGATTTCACTCTATTTTGAAGTGGATTCAATTCCAAAGGAAGTGTATGTCTCCTTAAGAGTGAATTTTCACTCCTTGTTGTGCATTAAGTATTACAAGTTGAGAGAGTAATATAAACTTGTAATCCCAAACACAAAGTTAACGCCATTCTGGCTTTCAGCATCGGTGTCTAAGTGAGAGTTACACAAAGCACTACAGTAAATGGCAACCGCCTGTATAGAAAGACCATTGCTCTGTACAGACCACCTATTTTATTTCCCTTGAAAAGTATTTCCCATTGGAACCTGTATTAAGGCAACCTGTCTATAAAGACCACCTGCCTAAAGACCACTTTTCTTGGATCCTTTGATCGATCTTTGTATACAGGTTTTAATGTAGAAGTAGTAGTAGTAGTAGTAGTAGTAGTAGTAGTAGTAGTAGTAGTAGTAGTATTAACTCCAGAGTTAATACTTTATGGCTCTCACCAGAGGATATAATATGAGATAACGAACAACACATCGAGATGATCAATTGCTTTTACAGACAGAAGTGGAACAATATCAGGGCTTTGTGGTGCCACGTGTATCATTGGCCGGAAATGCCCCCGGCCATCTTTAGCGAGTATTTATTACGGCCACACGAGGGCTTTGTCATGGAATCCGTTCTTTTGTGATGAGCTTAGATTATGAAACATGAACTGGCTTGTTCTGCTGTCGGTGGCTGTCATATATGACTGAGTCTCTAAGATGCAAGAAACTATTATTAGACTATTCTGAGTAGATTCTGAAGAAGTCTGGTACCCTCTCTTACGCCAATATATTTAAGTGCCTTCAAATTTTTTTGTAGAAAATGATATTCTTCTTCCTCCTCTTCAGCAACTGTAGTGGAACCATGCTTGTACATGTATCGTTGTGGCTCTATATATTTTATGACAGTATCACTTACAATAAGTCATCATTTTGACATTCGCATATACAATTGCAACTTTCCATGAAACTTTTAATGTCTAGACGCTTTTTAAATCCCCTTAATATATTTTTCTTCTTATCAGTGTTAATTCATTTCCCGCCCTTGAAATTGTATTATTTCTACCTTGTTTAAGTTCAGAAAGGCAGTTCTAGCTAATTCTTTAAAAAATTGTTTTCTAGTCAAATAGCCATATTTATTGTCTGTTTGAAGCCAGAAGGGCATGAACTCATGTACTTTAAAACCATCTTGTTATTAAACATCCTTTTGGCTCTAGAAAGATGATATGTATGTTGTAGGGATAAAATTGACACAACAATAGCTTTTTTTTAAGCCCTAAAGTTTGTCAACCTATTCACTTTCATCAGGAATAGGTACCCTAAAACATTAAAGCTCTTCTGCAACATATAGATTTTATTTTCTGATCTTATCTATATGTTGGTTGGTTTCATGTCATCTGTATTTAATACCTGTTTGCAAATCTTGGAATAGAAGGTGCTAAAGGCAATCAATTTTCAAATACTTATCAACTTCTGAAGAAGTACCAATCCGTCATAAAATTGTGTGGATATATATTCTTTGATCCTTTTTTTTTAGATTCATAGACTACATTTAGAGCAAACCCGGATAATTGTATCAAGTTATTAATGCAAAATTGTAAGGAAAATAATTGCTTTCTAGCAAGCAAGTTAAGCTGAAGTCATAATTAGGGATTGTCTGTGCCATGCTAGCTTTCTTTTTTGTTGTTGAAAGACAAAAGTTCAACAGGATTCCAGCTAATCATAAGATTATATGCCAAAGTGAGAATGATGTATCCTACTAGATAAACGATGCGACTCCTAAAAGATGCTTGCTAATTTGAAGCTGAGATGGAAGGGGTATCTTGCCTCTCATATTACCACCTGATGGAAAGTTCTGCGGGATTTACCGCCATTTCCAGGAAATTTGTAACTCTTTCCTTCCTCAATTTTGAAAATGAGACTTACAACACCTCATTTAACAATGCATTTCCTGTACGTCTTCCCTCATTTTAAGCTCTTTAAGTCTTTTCTCGTTTGTTGTCCAAGACAAATGAAAAGAATCACCGGTCTTGATTGTTTGATGGATGGTGAACTGTACTACCTCCTTACCTCCTATTTCTTTCCTACACTCCTAATGGCCCGTGGCATTTGGAAAGGCCAACATGGAAGTTTATGAGTAGGACCAAGGGTTTCCTTTCCATCTACTAATGTTATTAATCAATGAGTTCCATTTGCAGATGGGGTCGGCCGTGCATTCAGCACAGCTTTTTTTGAAAACTATTCGCACTGTTTTGTTTGGAGTGAGAAAGACCGCCTTAGAGTAGTGTTCGATCTTTGATTCAGTACAATTGATCATTCTTTTTTCCGGAATATGCAAATTTTAAGATAGATATGGGAACAAGAGAATATTTCTTACTTCTTTTGTCTTGTTGGTATGATTTTCTGTTTCAAGTACTCAGAAGGAAAAAGACTTGAAACATGTAAATTTGATCAAAAACACAATTGCTCGACTCCTTTAAATTAATCACCTCCGAGTCAGGGGAACATGAAATTTCATTACCCTGAGCCATTGTACTGCATATAGAAATCATGTTGGGTTATGTGACATGGCCTTGTAATATTCACACATTTCAAAGGTTGTAGACAAGGTTATTGAATTACCTTCAAAGTTGATTTCTCCAAGCTTTGTGCTATCTTGCTATACAAAGTGCCCATTATGGGTTAGCCCCTCAAGAAATTATATAGTTATATCTACTGCTACGCGAGGACTAGCTGTTTCTATACGCTCAAGGGATAGTTGAATCCCCTGCCATCACCCCGATGTGCGCCTGGGTGGGCGGGGTGCCGAGGGGTGATGGCAGGGGATTCAACTATCCCGCGAGCCAGTATAGAAACAGCTAGTCCTCGAGTATTAAAGCAGTCGATATGACTTTTATATGTCGAATTAAAACAAAAATGACTGAAAGTTTCAATCATTTGGGAATCGCAGACAAAAAGCACTGTATGGCGTCCGCGCTCGACAATTTTAACACGTAAACCAATGGGGATCGCAGGATAATGAGGATGAGGGTAGAAACTTTTAACTAGGCCCTGTGGGCTATTGCTATGCCCTGTGAGTGGGGCATGGCTTGAAATCACAACTCCAATTTCGACCAATCAGATGGCTAGATTTCTAAAGTGAGGTATATCATAATTTCTATTCCCTCCCTTTTGTCTGGTTGGGGCAAACTCCTGTAAAGCATGCAATTCATTTCCTGATTAAGGAGCTAATGTTACAGCACATAAGTCTGCATGGACTGTGTTACATCCAGGAGATTAATATCGCTGGCATTAACCAACATGTACTTGAATTGACAGAGCTCAATAAAATAGAAGAAAAAAACAACAACAACAAAATGGAAAAAAGCAAGTACAAGACTTGAATATTAGAATCCATTTGAAACTGTTACCACTGAATAATGTTTTATTTTAGCTCCTTTTATACACATTATTTGTGGATTAGGAACTTGAAAAGAAAACTGCAATGTTGCCATTTTTAAAGGTATTACAAAGTTTTGGTATGGAGTCATGAATTTGGTTCAAATGAACATATTGGAAGTATATGTGATTTTACAATATTCAATGATCGTTGTCGCGGTTGAAATCAAGTCGAAAGTGATGAAATTGTAAATAATAAACTCTTTATGTTGTATAGCGCCCTCTCAAGACTGATATTACTTTAGATTTAAAACAATGTTTCTTGACTACAATCTACCGATTTGCTATTCCACTTTGGAAATTATATACCAGAACTGCATATTCTGAGATTTTCATGGTCACAGCTATCATGGAATGGCCTTAGGAGCTATTTGAAATATTTGAAATTTACCAGGAGCACCGGTAAATTTTGATCATTCAATTTGCTCGAAAGCAGAAGTGTTTAAGGGGCTAAATTTTTTAGTGCTTATAATACATCCACAGGGGCATCCAAATATATCAAAAATTTAAAGAATTACTATCCATCCAATTTCAGAATTTCCAAAAACTTTGCATTACCTTTAAGTATGATGGCAAAGGTTGGAAATGTTGTCAGATTTGGATAAATTTTGCATTTATATAAAGAAGAGAGTCTTACAAATGAAATAAAGTAAGTATGACAGCAAAATATTGTCATCCAGCCAAGAGATCTTTGTTTGAAGTGATCAATTTGCAACTCTAAATTTTGTCCGCTGTGCAACTCTGTTTTTACACTCGGGACTTGTGTGACGTAAGAAGGAAGACCCGCCTCTAATAAGCCAGTTCATAGTTGCAGTCTGAGCATGAGCAGATAAAGGTTATTACAGACCAAATTGTGAAATACACAGAGACAAAATACTGGATACGTGCTCATGAAAGTTATGTAATCATTATTCATTTATGCACAAGCAGTGCAATCCACGATACACAGGTGGAAGTATTCTTTGAAAAGAAATCCACAGAAAAAGCACAATATCTAACTGCGGCGAGCGCACTGCATAATATTATGATGGGATCGTGTCTACCCTCTTACGTCACAGCCCTTACACCGAAAAACGATCGCCTTCACATTCTCGCTTCGAGTCGCTCGTGGAGGCTTGTTTAAATGATTGTTTTTTAGTGTCATTGGTGTTTTCAAGACATTAATTGAATTGAATCTTGTTTATGAAGTGTTAAACTGGCATAATATTCTAAATTCGTTGAATTTCATGGATTGTAATGTTTTTCTTCTCCACCCTCCTTTAAAGGCATCGTTTAACAATGTTAAATCTGAGATGCACGGCCCTACATGCTATCAGTGTCTGTGATATGGTGTAATATTGAAGCCCTAAAAAAAAAATTGCACTTCAAAATGATCAAGAAGTGCCTCAAAAAAGTAACAATCTTTGAGTGACCGGTTTTACCATACTCGTTTTTCCCAATAGACTAGTGTTATGAAAACCGTTAGCAAAACGCAAAATTTTGTTTCGATTTCCAATCATAAATATATTGATAATCAGACAGGCAATCGGCTTGTAAAAGCCATGGGGTTCCTGACTGGCCTCAAGGTTTATAATTATCATTGCAGCATGAGCTAAATCCAGGATTTTGTTTCAGAATCTGAGACAAAGATACCGGATCCCTTTAAGAGGATCCATTTTTATATATGACAATGTGAGGAGGTTTACCCAGGCCTTCTATCTTATACATTTAATTACCTGAAAGTCATAGGTATATTGGCAGTGAAAATATACATGAGTGAGGAGCAATTTAATGGTGGAAAGCTCAAAATGAGCTGGAAAATTTAATAAGGCCTTTCAAAAGAATGAACACGTAAGAATTGCCTTAATGATATCGTACCTTTGCAACATAAAATCTAAAACACATTCTATAGTAAAAAGAAAGAAAGAAATAGAAGAAGTATACAGGGGTTGAGACAGTGAACTGAGTACGATGGTTGCAATACAATACCACTTTATTGCTGAATCGATTCAATCTAACAGATGATATACCACGATATTGCAATTGCTTCACAATGCAAACCAATTTCAGGAAAGTTATTTACAGAGATGCACTGGCAATATTGCGGTAGGCTTTTGAACCCGGGCATATACTTCAAATAGAGGTACTCGTAAATTTTCGGTGTCTACCGAGTATTGCCCTCTTGAAAATTCATGCAGAGGAGAGCGAGGACCATTATTATAGATGCACTCAAATCCCAACACAATCTGTTGCGCGAAAAGCCACACCAAAATAAAACAGCCATTACCTTTGCATCGACCTTTGAAAAAGCGATCTATTTTCTCATTGATGGAAGCTTGCAAACAAATTCGGTCTCCTTTTTCCGCTCCCGTTTCGTCCTCATTGATCATGTTTCTCTCTAGACGACTGGCGTCGTGGCCAACTCAAGCACTGGTCATCCATCTTGAAACACCATTACAATGTTACCATAGTGATAGAACTCCCAATTTGTCCAAATGTATTTGCAAATTTGTCAGGAGGCAATTGTTTGGTGACTACTTTTACATGTTTAACCTAGATCTCTTGTAATATCCACATTGCTGAAGTGGGAAAATATAATGGTGGTATGTTGGAGATGTTTGTTGTGGATATATTTGGATGCTCCGTATGTTTGTCTTTAGTAAAACACATGCCATTCTCTTTATGTGCTGTAGCTGTTTGGGATGTTCTCACAATATCTAGTCAGTTGCTAGGATAGTTCTTGCAAAGTTTGATCAGTGAAATTGTTTTAAAAAAAAAAAAAAAATCTGGAAATTGACTCCCTTCCTTTTGTGGAGTATGAAAATGTCTTTATCTACAGGTTCATCTGTCATTTGCAGATCACCCAAATGCATTTTAAAATTCAATTAGCGTTAGAAGTCCATCTGTAGGTCTGGTGCTAATGAATCTAATGTAAGAAGCCTCTTAATATACCTGTAAATATGTGTGATTCATGGCTTCACAATTATTAGTATTTGTCTTTTTGAAAGTGTTCCTTTTCCACCACTATCGTACACTAGCTTGTGTACACTAACCTCAAGCTATTCAATAAATTAACCAGCGCAGGTTGAAGTGGGCAGAATTGCTTAATTACCAAGCTAGTGCTTTCTAATTACCAGGGACAATTAGGCAATTATCCCCCAGCGCATTCCTCCTGTGGGCAGTCTGGGATCCAGCCATGAGACGGGGGCGCGCTCACCTTGAAGATTGAAAAGAAGAATGGGTGTGTTCACATTCCCGTGAGACGGGTTGTGTTCATCTTTAAGATTGACATTCACACGAGATTGGGGCCATTCACCTTGAATACCCAGTGCCCAGTCAGAAAGCTTGGAATCCAGCCATGAACTAGGTGCGTTCACCTTGAAGATTGAAAACAAGAATGGGTGTGTTCACATTCCCGTGAGACGGGTTGTGTTCATCTTTAAGATTGACATTCACATGAGATTGGGGCCATTCACCTTCAATACCCAGTGCCCAGTCAGAAAGCTTGGAATCCAGCCATGAACTAGGGTGCGTTCACCTTTAAGATTGAAAATAAGACTGGGTGTATTTGCATTGGCGCTTTGCTATCACGTGTTGAATGACGCAGTACCCAGTCAGAAAGTTCTTAGGGCTTGGTTAGACCGGCACACTCACAATAATGACAACAATAAAATCATTCTCGCTACAAAATGTATCTAGGATCCAAGAAATGTTATGATGGCGGCACACTGGCATAAACTATAGAGCTGCATACATATGTTGCATATAACTTATCATTCAAGTCTGAGCCGGCCGCATTTAGAATTGGTACTTCTTACATGGAAGTACTTACATTGGTTCTTTGTTGATGTAGGAAGTCTTCTCTTTCAAGAAATGAAGTATCGGGTGGTACAGACCACAGCATGGGATGAAATTAATAAACTTTAACAAACAAACTGTCTGCCAACCAGCCCATCTATCCATGTATAGTGATGAGAGTACAGTTGCTTTGTTACTTACATGCAGTGTGGAAAAAGTATGTTTGATATTAACTGTTAGGTATTATTTTCAATTGATACCGTGTATTTACTGACCTTTAACTTGTGATGTGGTTATTATGTGCTGAAGAGGATTAAGTCAAGTGAATTTAAGTCAAAATATTGCATAGGTTTATAGTAATGCAGTACTGATTCTTACAATTCACCTGAAATTAACTTCATTAAATCATGCATATACTATTTCTCATATAGGGTGCGTTTATCGGGTCTTGCCGTCAGATATGTACATATCGAACCCCACTATCGAACCCCACTATCGAACCCCACTATACGAACGTGATTCTCGGGATGTCACGTTTATCGTCTCTTCACGATTCAAAATAAAGGCCTTGTCTCTGCGCAGCTGCTTTGCGCCGTTTGACCCTGGAAGCAGATTAGCCTGGGAAGGTCCATAGAGCTATATGGTAAGGTCCGATTTGTATGTGGGGTTCAAAACAGCTTTGCGTTTATCGTGTCTCAGAAACGTGATTCTGGCTGTATGTCACATTCAAAACGCACCTTTTCGGCGTTACAATATGCCCATATCTAAAGACGTTTGAAATAGGGCTTTGCGTTTATCGCCTTAAAAATTTGCCTGAAAGACGTTTGAAAACGCTGATTCTAGGCAAAAATTTGGTCGATAAACGCGACCATAGTTGTTCTACCTATTTGCTTGAATTTTGAAGTTGAACTGATGAAGTAATGCATTTCTTGTATAACCTGCTCTGTAAAGGGTATGCAGGTGGTCTGTATCTTTAATTGTACATGTTTTATCCTGTGCCACAGACAGAAGTGCCATGCGAAAACCATTCTTGAATAAAAGCGTTCCAACAAAATATATCTGTTGTCTTCAGACGTTTAAGCTCATTAATAATTCATACCAAAGGAACGTCACTCATGGTCATCCATACATCACTTTGTGTTATTGATGTAAATCCCATCCTGTAACTGAAGCTCCATTACAGAGGATTTCCTCAGAGGTGAGATCATCGCCCATCCCCGCTCGAAATACTGCCATGAATTCCTGATTGAAATGCATAATCGGGGAGTTTCCAAGGAATCCGGTCGGAGCCAAGTTGACAAGAAGGGAGATGATACAACCGCATCGATTTTTGGTGATAATTGTCGTTAAATTGCACTCAGACCAGAAGGGAATGCATAGGAGTGAGGTTATGGGTGTCAGGAGTGGGATCAAGTTTCAAGTGGTGATTTATTTCCAGTTTTTTTGGCTCTGGTTATGAATAAAACATGGTCATGGAAGCGCATCGGTGCTACCCAAAGACTTGTTTCAGACCACGTTACAACCACCACCAACATGGACAGCAGGAGGTGATGAAGGTGTGAAGTGACCATGTTGTTGTTGTCCAGTTCTGTGGCTGGCAAAAGATGAATTCATGGAGTTTCATTCTATAGCTCGTATTTCTCTTCTGTATTTTATGTCCCAAAAAAGAAAATCACACCTTAATCTGTGCCCCAGCTTGTAATACCCAATATTGACTGAGCAAGTGTTTACTTCTTCCTCTATACAAAACTTTTTATGTAATTGATCTAATACTTGTCAATATTTAAGGTCAGGATTGAGAAAGTGAGCTGAATTGTTTATTGATTTGTTTACAAATCTGGGGAAGTATACATCCCTAAAATAGTAATAATACAACCCCCCAAAATGGAAATGTTGATTTTTGATATGAATTCTAATTCAGAATCAGGCTATGGCGTGAATAACTTAAAAATCATATTTATCATCATAACTAAAGGGGAAATTTCAAATGAATCTTTCTCACCATCCATAAATCTTGCTTCCTATTATCCTTTTGGCTGGTTTTTCAATAGTAGCTTAAATGTATTGATATTGAAATAATAGTGTAATCGTTTTCATAATGTAACTGAAAAGGATGTACCTAGAATCCTCTGAATAAAGAAATGTCCTCGTTTTGTCTTGGGGGAAGCAGCTCTATCACTTAATGTGTCATTTCTTCATTTCACTGAACATTTCAATTTACCGTAAGTCATGTGACAGGACAGGACACCTGCTCGAAAGAGTAGTTTTGTAAATCAAGAATCAGGGTGACGTTAATGCACCATGTAAGACATGGGGGTCGGCCCAAGTCAGCATGAATGAGCATCATGACAGTCACAGTGCTTTAAAACTGCTCTCTCTCTCTCTCAAGGCACTTTAATATTAACCTTCCAGCATCGGCAGATATCCTTGTAATGATGATGATGGTGGTGGTGGTGGTTATTATGATGATGATGATGATGATGGGTCATTCCATGTCAAATCACCCAAAAAATCTGAAAATCTTAACCCGACCATTTTTTATTTTGATGAAACTTAGTGTACTTGTTGAGTGTGATCTCACAGCACCAGATCTCAAATTTTAGGTCAATCGGGTGAGGGTTTGGGAGATCTGCCCACCAAATTTTGAGATTTTTGCAAAAATGGGGTGGCAGGCCTACCTTTGAACCCTTGTATCTCAGGAACTAATGGGTCAATCTTCACAAAATTGGTATTGTTGGAAAGGGTATTCAATAAGGATTCCAAATCTGCCATCATTTTGAAGATTGATACATGTTGGGGTACTTTGACCTCTTGACCTAAGATTTGACCTTGAAATTGACCTTGTGGATCACGTGACCTTGACAACATTTTCATGAAATGTAATCTCTGACATGTTCACTAAAACATATAAAAGTTTCAGAGATATAATATTTTTTGTTTAGGAGCAATAAGGATTGAAAGCATCCATACTCACAGATATTCACAATAAACCCTATTATAATGTATACAATACATGCAATATGCACTGTACAACATACATCTTCCACATGCTTTTTGTTCTAGTCATATCCATCCTAAATGTCAGCAGTACTTAAATAGAAATATAATGAGAAGTTCATATAGGCCTAAAGGGTTAACAGGATGTATGGCTTCAGGCCTCTGAGTCGGTTCTAGGACAATTACCCCTGGAAATTACCCCGGAAAACTACCCTCTAAGGACAATTACCCCCCTATTCGTTAAAGGGAAGTCCAGTCTGATAAGTTGGTTTTAATCAAAGCAGATTTTTTTCGGGGTAATTATTCTTGAGGGTAATTTTCCGGGTAATTGTCCTAGGGGGTAATTTCCCGGGGGTAATTGTCCTCGGGGGGAGGGGACAGCTTGTCCTAGGAGGTAATTTTCTGGGGGTAATTGTCCTCTGGGTGTGATAGTCCTTGGGGTAATTTTTTTGGGGGTAATTTTTTGGGGGTAATTGTCCTCAGGGGGACATTTCCTGGTGGTTAATTTTCCAGGGGGTGATTGCACAGGGGGTAATTGTCCTAGAACCGACTCAGAGGCCTGAAGCCATACATCCTGTTAACCCTTTAGGCCTATATGAACTTCTCATTATATTTCTATTTAAGTACTGCTTACATTTAGGATGGATATGACTAGAACAAAAAGCATGTGGAAGATGTATGTTGTACAGTGCATACTGCATGTATTGTATACATTATAATAGGGTTTATTGTGAATATTTGTGAGTATGGATACTTTCAATCCTTATTGCTCCTAAACAAAAATATTATATCTCTGAAACTTTTATATGTTTTAGTGAACATGTCAGAGATTACATTTCATGAAAAATGTTGTCAAGGTCACGTGATCCACAAGGTCAATTTCAAGGTCAAATCTTAGGTCAAAAGGTCAAGGTACCCCAACATGTATCAATCTTCAAAATGATGGCAGATTTGGAATCCTTATTGAATACCCTTTCCAACAATACCAATTTTGTGAAGATTGACCCATTAGTTCCTGAGATACAAGGGTTCAAAGGTAGGCCCGCCACCCCCATTTTTGCAAAAATCTCAAAATTTGGTGGGCGTATCTCCCAAACCCCTCACCCGATTGACCTAAAATTTGAGATTTGGTGCTGTGAGATCACACTCAACAAGTACACTAAATTTCATCAAAATAAAAAATGGTCTGGTTAAAACCACTGGGTGATTTGACATGGAATGACCCTGATGTGGATGTGGATGTGGATGTGGATGGTGATGATGATGATGGTGGTGATTATGAAGATGATGATGATGATGATGATGATGATGAAGGTGATGATGATGATAATGAGAATGATGATGATGATGATGTTTATGATAATGATGATGGTGATGATAATTATGATGGTACTAGCTTGAGGTAACAAGGTGGAGGGGGGGGGGTAGTTGGTTGAAGTCATTAAGATGTTATCGCCATGTATGTCCTGTCAATACCATTTAAATCCTAATTATCAGCAGAAAAATTTTTTTAGTGGTATATTGGTACTACAGAATTTTACCAAGTGATATTCAAGGAATGGTGGCTTTGTATTTCAATTAGTAATAGGCTACAGCTAAGTCTTCAAGAAATTTGAGAACTTTGCAAATTCACATCTTTGCTTTTCAGGAGAGGGTTTTGGTCAGATTCTCTTCTATCCTCATGCCCTTGGCCAGCCTATGTCTCTCTGAACTATCAAGCAACGCTCTTGAAGTCCAAGGAGAATTTTCAAATTATGTAAGACCTTTCAGTTATAAAGCTGAAGATCGTCTTTCCTTTGATTGATTATGTATAAAGCTATCAGGAGAAGTCGCCACAGAGTGTTACATTACCCATCCAAAAATGGACAATCTTTCAGCCTTTTTATTATCCAGTTGGTGCTTGTTTCAGAGCTTCCCTCACGAATGCTGCAACAAAGGAGTAAAAGTATCTCTTTGATTGATTTCAAAGCCATAGAAGATGAGAGAAAGAAGGTTGGAATTAATGAAGAGAAATTGGATTGAGTTGGCATTGATATTCCAGTCAATGCAATAATCCATCCCATAAGGAAAATCAATAGCAATTAGAATTCAGTAGCAGCGAGTATCTCTTCATATTGCTGTTATTAAGAATGATTTGTTCACTTCAAAAACAATAATTATAGTTGTGTTTTAGACTACTTAAATGCTTTTAAACAAGATGTTCTTTGTTTCAAATAAAATCTTTACAAAGTTCAGCTTACACAATACAAATTTAGTAAAATGACCATACTTTTGTTCCATTTTCAAGCATTTTCCCATTGCATTTTCTAGCCTTGTTGATATCGAGGAGGATATTTATTGAAATTATGCTTTGGTGATCATTTATTCATGGGGCAGAGAGACGTGAGCGGCCTCAGGACTATCATAAAGCTGTTTGAATGTTTAATAAAGAGAAATGAGGAGAATTATTTCATACATAATTCTAATCCCTTGAATGCATCCAGTTCTATATGCAGGCAAGTGACATAAGCAGGGAGCAAAGAAGTAGGGCAAAGAAAAGATTGCAAGCTTAAAGCAGACAATGGAAACATGATGTAATGTTGGTTATTTATGATTTGTGGAGAATCGATAGGTCTGGTCGTAGGAGTGATAGAAAAGAGGAATACTTTGATACTCTACGGAGGAAAGGAAGACCAAAAGATGTTGGTCATCTATAATGGATGTGTAGTTAATATCGTCTGTTAAGAGCCAGAAGAGCATTAACTCTGTGTTAAAGTCAATGAGTTAATGTCCTTCAGGATCTCGACTGGCGATATGAAGCTGAAGGCGGTTTCATTTTATGTAAGGGATTTGTAAAGGCAATACTGTCAAATATGAGATTGATAACAATCTTAAAGTGTAGGGCATCTATAATGGATATGGAATTAATGAATGTACAATTTTATGTAAGATGTATTATGAAGTGTTTTAGGGGTATGAAGATGGGATTGTTAATAAATCTTGACAATTTTCTGATGGCTGGAGGCTAGCAAAGCTGTTAAAACATCAAGCGATTTAGAGAAATTTATGTCATGATGGTTTCATAAACTTTAATTTCAGAAGTTATCATGAGAAAAACAACAACAGTTGAACCAATAACAACTAGAAAATAAAAAAAATCCAGAAGTATTCTTGTGTAACTTGTTCCTCAGTTAGTCTGGAATATTTTAATTTTTATGACCTATGACCTATGACAAAGATGTGTTTTAAATATAGGAGTCTGTGTTTGCCAAATTAAAAGGATGAAAGAGAACAAGGCAAAGGGGTGGAGTTACATGGGCCCCATTTTTAATTGCGAGTATTATTTACTCGCAATTTAAAATGGCGCCGATGTCTGCGCATGCACACTTTTGTAACCGTGAAAGGGTGTATTAAGCTTGTCTCTTTTTTCTCCCCCTTCTCTATCCCCGATACCATGTAACCCAACCCCTTTGCCTTGTTCTCTTCCATCCTTATCTTTTGTTTATCCTATCTGCTTCTTTGTCATAATCTGTCACAATTCATCTTTCCCCCTTTCTCTTCATCTATTTTCTTTCTTCCAGAGGCATGAGTGCTGTTCAGGAAACAGTCTGTTTTCACAGAATGATTTCACATGTAAGCAAGATAACATCATGAAAATATTAAGTTTTCAGAAATGTCTTTTTTCCCCCTCCCTTCTCCCCATTCCACTTACCCACCCCTTTTCCCCTACTCAATACCCTACCTCCACTTCCTATTTCAACATTGTCTAATTTCTTTCACCCCTTCCATTTCCTGTGTGCCTCTTTGCCCCTCTCCCCTTCTTCCCTCTCCCTCTGAGTCCTCCCCCCTTTCTGTTGATGTTCTCTTCTATCTTCCCCTGAGAGCTTATCTCTTAAAGAAATCTGGGACTGAATGATTTCATATCTAAGCCAGATCAATGAACTGCAGTGGCTTACCAATAAAATCCAGCTTACTTTTCAATGAATTGACTACACTGGCTGTATGAATACCGCTTCAGAATCCGATTCTTCCTATGAGAGAAGAATTGCGACCACAAATCAATATCATGTAGTCTGCGAAACTAATTCCCGTTCGTGGCTAGATATCGTCTCCCATCTGGATTCGTCTTCATAGAAACCCTTCATTTCGTGGTAGATTCGTAAAAAAGAGAAAAACAAGGAAACGTTCTTCCAAAGAGCTTCTGTCCAATAGATTCCGTTTAGTCCTCTCATCTCTCCCGATACACCCTGAGGCGGTTGCTTGTCGAACGTGTGCTGATGTTTCACGTCCATGCGTAAAAACAGAAAGCACACATTTGTGCCTTCCGATGCATATCTTAGCGGCCAATCAATGTGCGATGAGATGTTCCACATTGATTCTTCTATCACCTTACTGTGGTGATGATACGTGCTAGTGAGAGGAAATTTGCTGGTGAGAAGTTCTCTTATTGGTTTTGTTGTATTCTTGATGGTATTTACATTGGCATCAAGAACACAGCAAGGAGTAAATATAGAAGCTACTTGAATGAAAAGTTTGATTGGATGGACTTAAAAGAGAAGTTGGAGTTCTAGGAGAAAGGTGATAAATAAGTTTCATTCCTTTTATGTTGGTGAGGAAGAATATTATTGAAAAGAAATTCCTCTTAAAAGGATGGCTCTTAAAATGCTGCCATATAAAAGACAAGAAAAGAAATGGCTCAAGTGTTAGGGCCAAACCTTCATGCCATATGTTTGTGTAGTCCCATATACACATTTCTGTGCACACTGCATATGATTTTTAGCAAGACTGACTCAATCTCTTTTATTGATGTCTCCAAGCTTCACAGTATACTTCTTAATTTCTTATGTGTTACATAATCAACCTTTCCCAACTGCTTCCAAACAATTTCTTTCAATGTAATCCCTGAACCATCAGAGGTCAACTTTAGTTTTAAATTCTTAAAGGCTGCTTGGTGCTGCTTTGTGTAACCCACCTCAAATGATGTAACACATTGTCAATCCCCCTTATGCAGGTTTCCCTTGAACTCCTTACAGCTAAAAAAAGCCTGAAAAAAGCTTTAGTATGGGATTGGTGTAGATGGTTTAAGCAAAATGTTATCATTGGAACATTAATGGATATAGCTACTGCATGTTTATGGGCCTATATAGTTTTATGGATATTTGAAACAAACCATTCGATTTTTTTGAAAAGAAATTTAAATATCATACCTCTACCTCTTCATTAAGATTAAGCCTAATGTTGAAGGACAAACCTTTTAGAGATTTATAGTATACTCTCATACAAAAGATGATAAAAATTAACATTTTTTTATCACCGTTCCTAGAATTTATATGATACATTTAATTTTGAATAAATGGCCTTCAAACTTCTTTTAACAAATTGTAAAAACAATATCATACAGAAACTAGGAACACTTGTCTGTGATTTTACAGAACAATGTTATTGTATCAGTCAAATACAAACAGATAGAAAAGCAGCTAGCATGCTGGATTGGATAAATAACACCATATTCAGTTATGCTGACAGAACTAGGAAAAAGTTTTAAGCCAACAGCTCGAGCCCAAATCCTCCTCATTGCTTTCATCAGCATTTTGCCACCACCGTTTTTCTCCTCACTCATTCTCATTGAATGACTCCAGCTTGGAAACCTGAAGAAATCCGATCCAGAGACTCGAGACACGCTGGCCAACCCTACGGACATCTCTGAACAGAAAGCAATAGAGTCTGCAACGCAGGAGAAAAAGCGCACTTGGTGCGGAATAACCGCCCAGGGCGAGTATTGGTATTCCGCCATTCCCTGTTTGCGTTGTATCCTGATATGTGCATACTTTAATCAATGTCAAAGGTGACTGTGAGAGATCTCAGTCATTCGCCTCTTAAGTTTGATTGGAAAAGTGGGGGAAATATAAACTTTCTTTCTACAGCACTTGCGTTTGATTGGAGAAGTGAGGAAAATATAAAGTTTCTTTTTACAAAAGTTGGTTGTGAGCCTGATCAGTCATTTAAAACCGTGTTTACATCCATGTATTTTTGTTGTTGTTATTGATGATAAGTTATATAAGAGGTGACTGTTTATGCTTTGAATTATTAAAATAAACATGATAAATTTTGAAGTTTTTTTAAACTTCATAATTGATGTCATGGCTAAATCTATTTCTGTGACTTCTTATTTGTTGATATGTTTAACTCTCAAAGAAATGTTGTAAAAGAAAAATTGTTGATTCTTTTGTAACGTTTTAATGTAATTTTTTTCTTCATTTTTAATTGAAAGTTTTTGAAAGTATTTTTCTTTTATTGATATCATTCATTCCCATCAAGTGATTATAAAGAACTAGTCAAACCACTACTTTCTATCAATCTTATCCCTATATGTTACTTTCAGTTTGGTCAATCATATCATGTACCAACCCGAGAAAGACATTTGAAGAAGAAAAAAATAGTGTAATTTTATTATCTGTGAGCGCAATGATATTTCAAGCACACTCGTTTCTTGAAAGTGCCTCTGATCTGTGAACTGTGACTTTGCATTTAGCCCAACTCCATGTTATTACTGCTGCAGCTGATAAATTGTCTTACTGTAAGACCAGAAACTTCATGCTGCAAAAATAATGGAATAAAAACTGATGCAACACTGGATATTTTGCACTTCTCAAGAGTTTCTTGTTGGGAAAGTTACTATTGTTTACAAATCATGGAAGTTTCATATATCGTGAAAATTTCTGGTTTTAGAGTATGTAATTTCTGTCAGTATCCTGTACATGATTGCATTCCGTTTTATTATTTTCTTATTTTCTTCTACCTGTTCTTTGTTTGACTTGGCATATGTTTGTAAACTTAAAATGAGAGAGAGAGAGAGAGAGAGAGAGAGAGATGAAGTTTAAACTGGAGACTGGGTCGTATATAAGTAGGTGAAACGGGTTGCTCGTTGGTAATCTGGTGTACCATTTGTATCCTGTCTTAGGCGAGGCGTCAAAAATAAACATACCGGCTGGCTGCAGCCAGCTGCACTTATGCGTCCGGCTGCATTTTGGTTATTAGCTTAGCTGGCTGCAGCCGGCGGGAGGCCAGCGGCAAGCGAAGTATGCGCCCGGCGGCCTACCGAATGGAAGCCGAGCTCGGAAAAAGCTAGAAAAGATGAGCTCAGCCGGCTGCAGCCGGCGGGAGGACAGCGGCATGCCCTCAAATATGCGCCAGCTGCAGCCTCGAATAGAAGCCGAGCCTTGTCTAAATTGGGTCGTCTGGCGCGGCCGACCTAAACGAATCAGCCACCCGCGACCTGCTGCATTGCCACACCCGGCCAGACGATATCTTTATAAACTAGAATTTAATTCGTCAGAGGAAAAAGAAACGGCGCCATCTATTCATCACGGATCAATAACTCGAAAAACAGTATAGCCAGGTGGAAATAATTTTTTCAGATTGGACAGCCTTACAAACCCAACAACAACAAGTCACTAAAGACAAATATAAGTGGTCTTTCTTTTCTGATATGCCTTTATCAATAAAGAGACCAGTCGTACCGTGGAAATATGCGCTCATTTCCTTTGGATGCACCCTGCATGCAGATGGAATAGAGCCCTTGTACTTTATATTCAAAATAATTGTTGACATTTATATGTTACAACATAAGATTTGCTATTTTAAGTTACTGGCTCGCCTGTTGTCTAAATATCCAAATCATATCTTTGTGTTTATTCGTGTTATGCTGAAGAAGAAAACAAAATCAATGATATAAATCCTATTATATACCTTTAAGAATATTTCCTAAAACTGTCATCTGATTGGTTGAAAGTGAAGTCGTATTTTTGACTATGCCCGAAAAAAATGTTATCTTTGTCAAAGTCGCGCTGAGGGAGATAATATTATCTTTGTCAATTCCGGGAAGATAATTGTCTTTGACTTTGTCAAGTCGAGGCGAGACGGATAATATTATATTAAATTACATATACCGCCGTCATGTTTTCAAGTTCTGATGCGTTGCATTTGAAAGATATAGTTCGCAGTCTAGAAATTAGGGGTACTTTGTCTTTCGAAGAAAATATAATCTAACGTACACCTGTATCGGTCATTTGTGGACTGAATAGACATAAATGATAACAAACATGTCAACTGCAAGCTCAACAATGAAGCACATTTAAGTCTTGTCCAGACGGAGGCAAGTTACTCTAGGGTAACGTTCGTGTTAAGAGCTAGTCGGGGTAAATATGGCGGGCCAAGCATGCCACTATACGTACAACTATACGTCTATCCAGCCGGCTAATCAGAACGCAGGAAACTGTACAACTATACAACTATACCAGTGGCGGATTCTGGGGGCACAGGGGGCACGTGCCCCCTCCTGGTAAAAAGGGGAGGCGGAAGGGGAAAAGAAAAGTTAGAAAAGGAGAAAAAGGAGGGGAAAGAAAAAGGAGGGAAAAAGAAAGAAAAGGGAAGAGAGAAAGAAGAAGAAAAGAGGAAGGAGAGAACAGGGAAGAGGAGAAAAAGAAGGGGAAAAGAGAGAAAGGGGAAGAGAGAGAGAGGAGAAAAAAGGCAGAAAAGGAAGAAAGGGGGAAAGACGGAGAAGGGAAAAGGGGGAAAAATGAGAATAATGAGAAGGGAAAAGAAAGTAAGGGGATGATATTCTGAAAATGTTTTTTTTTACCGGAAAAGGGGCGGGGGTACACGCAATTTTCTCAGTGTGCATAAAATAGGGTACCTCTTGCCAGGCGTGTAGCCCCCAACTTGAAAGTGATGGATAAAGGGGGGAAAGCGAGAATTTTTGTGAGTTAAAGGAGAAAGAAAAAAAATAAAAGAGAATTAAACAACGATAAAAGATAGGTGCGAGAGCATGAGAAATTGCATTTGAATAATGGGATAACAACCAGGGGCGTCGCTAAAGGGGGTTGTGGGGATGCAACATCCCCTGTTAGGATATTGTCGGAAAATTTCGCTGCTGTCGGAAAAATGAGAAAAGAGGGAGGAAAAATGAGAGGGAAAGGAAAGAAAGAAAAAAAAAAGAAAAAGGAAAAGAAAGGAAAGAAAGGAAAGAGAAGAGAAGAAAGAAAGTGAAAAAAGAAAAAAGAGGAAGGAGACGAAAGAAAGGAAAAGGGAAACAAAAGAAACGGGGGAGAGGGGGGTAAGAGTCTGAGAGACGAGGGGTGGGAGTAAGAGAGAGAGGGGGATGTTGGGTGGAGTTACCAGGTCGAAGCGTTCACGTTTTATTAAATTATTAGAGAGAAAGAAGACGAAATTGCATCCCCCCGCTCCTTTCCCGGTAAAAAAACTCCTTCTTATATTATTATCCCCTTCTCATTATTCTCCTTTTGCCCCTTTTCTCTTCTCTATCTTTCCCCCTTTCTTCATTTTCCACCTTTTCTCTCCTATCTCTTCCCTTTCTGTCTTTCCCCCTCCTTTTTCTCCTCTTCCCTGTTCTCTCCTCCCTCTTTTCTTCTTCTTTCTCTCTTCCCTTTACTTTCTTTTCCCCTCCTTTTCTTTCCCCTCCTTTTCTCCTTTTCTCCTTTTCTTTTCCCCTTCCCCTTTCCCCTTTTTAAAACCTTTTTCGAATTTACCCTAGGGTATTACTTGCCTCCGTCTGGACAAGACTATTGTCATATAGCTTTTTACTACGCAACGCTATTCGCTTTTGTCCGGCTTGCCAGATTCTATTGTTAAGGTGCGGATTATGGCTGCCTAACTTGAATCACCCAAAGTCTGTGGTCATTAGAATGGGTGAATATTTTAGATCATGTTGTTGTATCGGCATGGCATATGATTTCCTATAGGAAAGAATGAAAGTAGGGAACAAGAAGAAGAAAAAATCGAGCTAACCTCGCTGTTGGATAAAAGTAGAGAGTGAACACAAAATAAACTTCAATTTTAAAAGAGCAAATATGAAATTTGTCGATCACAAGTTTGCGGTTTTAGAAGAAGAGAACAAAAATCCGTGTTTGTATCATTAATCTTAGGTTTTGAAAGACGAAAAAATAGAAGAAAGTAGGCTTTTAAAGAGAGAGAACAGCAAATGTCAAGATTCCCATCCGGGAGGTATCATACGGATCATAGGCCCACGCTACACCTTACCGCACTAAGAATAAGACATAATTTATTACATATGGTGGCTTGACATCAGTTTGGCATTGGCAATACGATGAAATGGCAAATAGCAAAAAGGGTAATTAGGGGAGAAGGCATGACAGAGAGACACTTTTAGAAAGCCGTGAAAACTCTGAAATTCCTGTATCTAATAAAGATCAATTTTGAGTTGTTATTTTATTTCACAACCATTCAAATATGATATGTTTTTTCATACAGATAGCACTTGCAATGTTTGTTTGTTTGGTTTTTTTTTTTTAACGTAAAAATAGAGTCTGTTCCTGCAGACTATGTGCAGTTAACATTCTCGGAAATAATGTCGCTATGCGGTATACAGTACACGCCGAAAATCTCCGCAACACAATTACACAATATATTTTTTGGATTACACGGTTTACACGATTCACCTGAATCGTGTAACCGTGTAATCGTGTAGATTTACACGATTGAAGACTGTCGTGTACTCGTGTAAATAGTTCAGTGCATTGGTGGGATGATTCGACCAGATGCAACAAACGTTTAACTGTGTAATCGTGTAAATGTACACGATTGAAGACTGTCGCTCTGAATCGTGTAATCGTGTAAATAGTTATAATGGTTATGAGGGCATTGTTAGGATGATTCGGCCAGCTGCAACAATCGTTTAATCGTGTCTTGCTAACACCACTTGCTTAAACCACGTAATTGCTTTGTACACCACTTGTCTACATCAAGTAATTACTGTACTTTATCTTTATGGATAAACCTTATCACTTTCTACTAGCCTGTATCGTATATTAATCCGTGAGACAAGGTAGGAAAACGTCAGAAAGAGGAAGACATGATAGATGAAATAGTAAAGGAAAAAGAAAGCTACGAGGAGAAGGGAATTAATATATCAAAGGAAAATGATGGTTGAAAGGGCACGATAAAGATAAGAAGAAAAAAAGCTATGCAAGAGAGAAAAAAGGAAAACGAAAAAAAAGTTGACCGGAAGAAAAGAGAGAGTGAAATAGAGTGATAGGAATAAAGAAGGGCGATACATAGTGAAAGAAATAGAAATGAGAAGTAGAAAGGTTATGAAACGGAGAGGAAAAGAGAAAAATAAATAAGGTAAGAGTGGAACACAATGAAAGAAAGAGACGCGAGAAAGATAAAGGGGATGGCAGTGGACAGATATTGAGAGAAGGGGAGAGAGAGAGAGAGGGATGAAAAAAGCATTATATAGTTGAAAGAAAATGGGCACCGATCAGATTTTAATAGATTTTAATGGGGCATTTATCAAAAGTGAAGAGGACACTTCTCGTACCTAAAGAGGGATACTTACTAGAGATTAAAAAGGACACTTATGAGAATGGAAAATGGACACCTATTGCAAAGGAAAATAGGAACTCGTCGAAGGAAAAGGGCGCGTGTCAAAATAAAAGGGGCACTTATCAGAGTTGAAAAGGGAAGGGGCACTTTTACAAATTAATAGGGGCACTTGTCAGAGAAAATGGGGACTTTTTCTACGAACAAAGGGGCACTTTTGGGGTAGTTGAAAAGTGGGGAGGGGACACTGTACCGCTAGCTAAACGTAACGCTAAGACAGTTGGCCATTCACTTATTCTATATCATTCTCGACTTGCTACTGCTCCCTGTACTATGTAGCCAGTGGCTTAATTAGATCCTATACGTAATACCTATTGTTCAGGGATCCTATGTTCAAGGGGGATCCCCCTGAACAAAAGGTATTATGTAAGGATCTCTGCCTGTAGCTAGGGTCAATGGCAGGCCACATTCAGAGTAAGCTTCTTTTGTATGTGACAGGAAGCGTGCTATTAAGTCTTGACCGTAGCTCTCCATACATGTAGCTGAATGCAATGTTGTAAAGGGTAATTTACGAAAAGAGGAAAGCCAAAAATGGAAAGCCAAAATAATGATGATCATGACATAAAAGGGGAAGGGGCACTTCTACAAATTAATAGGGGCACTCGTCAAAGTAAAAAATGGAACTTTGCCTATGTACAAAGGGGCACTTCTTACAAGTTGAAAGGGCACTTGTTTTATGTAAAAAGAAGCACTTTTGGGGTACTTGAAAATTGTGGGGAGGGCACTGTACCGCTAGATAAACGTAACACAAAGACAGTTGGCCACTCACTTATTCTATTCATTCTCGGCTTGCTACTGTTCTGTGTAGCAGTGGCGGATCCAGTGTAGCAGCTCGGGCCCCCACCCTTGGCAAAATAACGTGTTTTTTTAAAGATGGTAACGAACAAAATTCTCTTTAAAAAAAAGGCGGGCCCCCACCCCTAGGAAAAAAAAAAATTTCAATAAAGATGGTAACCACAATTTTACCCTCTTTTTTTTGCTCAAGGGGTTTGTTGAGTAAAACAAAGATAGTGCTCACTATCCCCACCCCCACTTATGCGCTGCTGAATATTTTCTCATGAATTGGGGTACCTCCCTCGCCACCAGCTGGATCCGCCCCTGCCGTGTAGCCAGTGGCCTAGATCCTTAGGGGAGACCGGGGACAATTGTAACACCCTTTTTTCCAATTCTGACATATCAACTTATTATAGTTATATACTTACTTAAGGTTATATGAAATGAAAGATGCATATCTTGGCATGACATATGACTAGGTTTGAGTTAAGTAAAACAAGCTATTTTGAAGCCATTATCATTTTAAAACCGGGAGTGAAGTGTTACAATTGCCCCACAACACGAGGCAATTGTAACACACCTGTGGGCAAGTTTTAACCACATAAAGTTTGTTTGTTTGTTTGATTTTTTTCTGCGTTCGAAAAGATACAAATTCAAATTCAAAGTACAAAAATTCGAACAAAAACAAATACAATGAATAAAATGTTAACAAAAGTAATTAAATAAAAATCACGTACAATTATATCATACAATAAACATGTACGAAGCATACAAATAACATGAGAAATATATAGTAAATATTTTTCAATAAATTAGAGAGGTAGTTTAGAACGCAGGAGACCACCATCGTGAGCGGTTGGGCTGGAGATGGATGGCGGCCTCATACAAAAAAAAAAAAATTGGCGACATAATTAACTCTCTTGGGAAAACTGCAGGTGCAGAAAACAGTTGCATGATAAAGAATAAAATAAGTCACGGTTTTAATATACTAATTTAAAGAGTGGGAGCGTATGATTGTATTATTTGTCGTTTAAGTGTAGCGTCTAAGGAGTATATGGTTGAACAAGACTTTATGTTGTCGGAAAATTATTTCAAATGTCGGACCAGAATGTCTAACAGATTTGTGTGTTATTGATAATTTGGGATTTGTAGGACGGAAGTTTCCAGATATGCGAGTAGGGTATGAATGAACAGAACTATTAAACCTAAAAATGTCAGTTATCAAAGGATGGTGGAAGTTGATTATAAATGTACTTAAACATAATGACTGCTACCTGAATAGTGTTCAAATCGATTTTTTTTTGGTGTGTGTTTTAAGTTTATAGAATAAAGGATCATGCAGTGTGAGCTAAGAAATGCGAACCTGTACAAAAGCGTATGGCTTTCTTTTGTAGTTTAAGAATAGAATTAATTTTTGTCGAACCACAATTCGCCCATACACTATTACAATATGTTATATACGGGAAAACTAGCGTATTATATAGTAGGAATAAGGTTGCATGGGGTAGAAGGTTGTACCTACAAATCACATATCCCTCAGAAAGAGTTTATTTTTATTTTTATTTTTTATTAAAGATTACGCGCTGGACAGATGTTCATCAATTAAACAGTATTTTATAGAACCCTAATAAAATAATTGTTAATAAAAACTATGTCTATGACATATGCTTGACTCATTTACATTAGATTTTTACCAGTTACGTGGGGAAAATTATACTAGTTATAACGTTGTTACATTTGCACCCCTAGGAGGGCGGCCATATTTTATATTTTTTGTATCCTAGCATTAAATTTCGTCCTTGAAATTTCGCCTAATACAGGCCTAAAATCTTATATTTTGACCATTTAAAAATGACAGTGATAGCACAAGCACATATTTGTCCAGAATTGATTTTAGGTAATTGAAGATTTTACTCCCGTGCCCCAAAAACCGATGTTTTGGCTGTAAAAAAATTCCTCGATGTGTTGACCTGCCTACGGCCTCAGGGCAGCATGTCGGGCAATGAAATGCGCATGCTCTGTGCAGGGCGTATACGTACATCGCGCTTCTACTAGGAGTAGGAGCCGTGGTTACATTTGCGCCGTGTTACGTTTATCCCTTTGAACATAGGTCCCCCTGAACAATAGGTATTATGTAAGGATCTACAACACTGTCTGTAGCTAGGGCAATGACCTTTGTCCCCGGCGAGGGTCAATGACAGGCTACATTCAGAGTAAGCTTCTTTTGTATGTGACAGGAAGTGTGCAATTAAGCCTTGACCGTAGCTCTTCATACATATGTAGCTGAATGCAATGTTGTAATGAGGAAAGCCAAAAAAAGCAATAAGTTATCAAAGTCTAATTGTTTGTGATCTTTTTTAAGCGATACAGACGCGGATCCAGGATTTCTTAGACAGGGGGGCACAATTTTGTTTCTCCCGCAAATTTGAAAATCGCGCCGGCCGAAAATTGGGGGTAGTGAGCACATTTTTTTTTTTTTTTTTTTGCAACCAAAAATTGGAAAATTGGAAAATCGCGCCGGCCGAAAAATCGCTCAGTGGTCCAGGGCGACACCTTGAACATTAAGGTACATTGCTAAAGGGAAAGTGGAGAAATAAAGAAGGTGATTTACTCGTAAGTACCTAAAGTGGATATAGCTCATTTTGGAATGAAACCGATTTGAATTTAGCTCCTTTTGGAATGAAACATGATATTGTACCTAAACATGTTCATACTTCCTGGTGAAATTTTAGAATGTGATATAGTTCATTTTGTCCCCATGTAGGAAATCATTATTTTAAGACAAAAAACTCAATTTTGATAAAATATGGATTTAGCTCCTTTTGGAATCAAGCTCTTCAAATGTATCTCATCTTTTCACACAAACATCTCTTACTTATTGTCAAATCTCTCACCTATATCACTCTCATATCTTCTTTATCTACATTTATTTGTGAGGGTAAAGAAGGGAATGCGAGAGGTGAGAAAACGGAGAGGTTGAGAACAAAAGGGATAGAAAGGGAGAGAGAGAGAGAGACAAACAAGACAATTTTTTTTTTAATAAGACGAGCAAGAAATGAAAAGTCAAGGAAATATCAGCAAGTGTTCCAGAATCGTAAAGACATTGAACGGAATCTTTCAAGAATACGCGGTTCGGTTGTTGAATCATTTTTTTTGCCGCGTCTTGTCCGCGCCCTTAGTGGACGCTAGGTTTAAATGATGTAAAATAATGGATATAGACATCAAATGACATGAAATATTTGAATTTTTACACTTGAATTGTCAATGATTGTGAATAAACCCCAAAATCGAGGTTTCTTTTGAGCGAATTCGATCACCGCCCCAGTATTTTTTAGTGTTATTATTATTATTTTATTTCATATTTTTGGGGTGCGTTTGTAGCAACGACATGGTTCTACAAATAGACAATTGTTCATATTGTTACAAACGTACCTAGTCATACAAAAACAAGGTGGGACTCGGTGACAAAATAGGTGCGATATCATTAAACGCAACCGCTATCTCAATCGCGCTTAAATCTACGTCTACACTTTGTTCCCTGCGTTTTGTCAGGTGTTGCTAAGTTTTTGTCAAGGTCTATCATGGCCATCTCCCCCTCGTTGCTTCACGTCCATCCCGTTTTGTTTACGATGGCCTGAAACGGCGCCGTCGTGGCCGCAGGGAACATAATGCAAACATAAATGACGTCACAATCGACAAGTGAGCGCCCTGTTCGACATAATGCCATTGGAAAGCTCAGTACGCTGCAACAAGCTGCAACATCAAGCATCTCTGTTCTGCTGCAGCCAGCTGCAACTTTAAGTATCTCCGTCCAGCTGAAGCCAGCTGCAACTTTAAGCACCTCCGTCTGGCGGAAGCCAGCTGCAACTTTTATCACCTCCGTCCGGTTTCAGCTGGCTGAGCAAATTTAGGAGTATGGCGGCAGGCTGGGGGTGGCCGGGCTAATTAAGAATATGGGTTCAAGCTCATATCCCAAGCTAGCGCCAGCCGGCTGGGCTAATTAATGCAAAGTAATTGCCCCGTCCGGCTGCAGCTGGAAATGCAGCCTCAGCCAGCCTTCGCGTGAGGCTGCAGCCAGCTGGTAAGGTTATTTTTGACGCCTCGCCTTATATTATGCATTTGAAAGTCCTTGAAATGCTACAAGGTGGAGATATCAGTACTTTGATTTCACTTTATTTTCCTTCTATATTGAATTTTATTTACTTTCGATCAACAGTTCCTAGAAAGTAAAAGAAATCAGTTTATTGATATCAAGGATTGAGGCAGATATGTAAGGATAGAGGTTGGATGATGTGGTATTAGTGCTTAATGCAATTTCAATTAGTAGAGTAAGACCATTCTTAATTTGAAGTGCACTTAATTTTTCCAGATACACCATGTAAGTTAGTCCTGAAAAAGGACTGTTTGTTATTCTATCTTGGGTGAGTTCTGAAAAGAACTATTCGTTAGTTTCAGTGAAAGACAGTCTTAACTCTTCCCTGATTATTTTGTTCATTTTTACTCCATATGCTTGCAGTAGCAACAGCCAGTACTGTTTTTTCAGAGAAGATTTGTTGTTGTACCTCATTGCCAGTGTCAAAGAATTTGAGTGGTTTTTTGTAGTGGTGTCAGTGTGAAGTGATTTGAAAACTTGAATGGGATTGGGAAGGTCATTGGTTCAAGCCTTGGCACAGCTAGCACTTGTATGATTTAGAAAGACATGAAAGTACATTTAATAGAAACAATATAGAGATGTTAGTGTATAGCTCTTCCTTTCTGTCCATCTCTTTCTGTCTCTCTTTGACTCTTTGTCTCTTTCTCTTTCTCTTTCTCTTTATATTGCTCTCTGTTTCTCTGTCTGTCTGTCTCTCCCTCTTTCTTGCTTTCTCTCTCCCTTTTATACATATGGAGTGCAAGGACAAATTATATCCTTATTTCTTTATAATTCTCATTGTTTCATTGTTTTCTTGATAACCATCTCTTGGGGGATGTTGACGAAGGGGTAACGATGTAACCTTTAAAACCTTAACAATCAGGAGCAACATTATAGCCTTCTCATTACACAAGACCTCCTAACCTTCTTTTTAGTAACGAGAAGAAAGAAAAAGAGACAAGACACATGGAAAGCGCCAGTTCCAAGGATGCTAGTTTGATGTTACAAATCTCCAGCCGACATCACAGATGTATCTAGCTAGTTGGTATGTTCCCATATCTTTTGCTTGAGTTCTGCCAAGGGGAGAACTATATTCATTTGATTTCATTTGTTTTTTATTCAAACGGGATAGCCTCGTTCATTATTGAACACTCTTCTTCCCAGGTACCTTGTAAGACAGTCAGTCAGCATACATTCACACTCACCTGCTGTGAGAGCCAAAAGGGAGTTAACTACTTGTGAAATGTATTGATTAATGCCCTTCTCTCTCTCAGCGAATGAAATTACAGATTTCCAAGTACCTTGTATGACAGTCAGCATACATTCACAATCACCTGCTGTGAGAGCCAAAAGGGAGTTAGCTCCATGTGAAATGTATTGGTTAATGCCATTCTGGCTCTGAGCGGATGAAATCACAGATGTATTATACATATGTGATATTTCATACATGTAAGATTAGACATAAGGTGAGGAACAGGTTCAGCGCAAATGTGAATATTATGGATTACTAGGATCTAATGTACTTGAAGCAATCCTTCAATTACTTGTCATGTGTAGCTCCATTTTCCTTCACAGTCAGATCACTCTATCTTATGAATATTCATTTATGGGCAGGTCCAAGCTATTTGGATTGTGACGTACGGGACATTCAGAGACTTTAAACAAGAAATAACAACAGATGAAATTATTCATATGGCTATCTTTTGGTATGAGTCTGTGGCTATTATGGGCTAGTTCATTTGTGGAAAGTTTTAGCTCTGACCAATTCTTTAATTAATTTTTAGTGAATTAAATGTGCTGCGTGACGTACGGGACGCTGCAGTCCCGTCACGCAGCACATTTAATTCATTAAAATTAATTAAAGAATTGGTCAGAGCTAAAACTTTCCACAAATGAACTAGTCCATAATAGCCACAGACTCATACCAAAAGATAGCCATATAAATAATTTCATCTGTTGTTATTTCTTGTTTAAAGTCTCTGAATGTCCCGTACGTCACAATAAAAATAGCTTGGACCTGCCCTTATATGAAGACAAATATGAATATTGTCTTATTTTTCAAGGGTAACCTCATCAATATTAATGCTCCTTTTCCTAATAGGGCCCTGGGGTAGTGTTCTGAAAACAATTCTATATTTCATGTTAGTAAAATGTTCATTGCCATTAAAAATCAAAATTAGGGACAGTCCTTGGTTAGTATCTGTGCAAAACTACACTCTAAAAACTGAAATGTTAAATCACCATTTAAAAGGGCCGAGGAGTGACCACTCTTTCAAAATGTCAGATTGATACTTTTAACATGCTGGATTCAACATGCTGGATCCAGCATGTTCAGAGTGTTAATCTACCATTTTGAAAGAGTGGTCACTCCTCGGCCCTTTTAAATGGTGATTTAACATTTCAGTTTTTAGAGTGTATAAAAAGAGACATCTGTGCAAGCACCAATGGCATCTGTCGATTCTGTGGAATTTCAATTTGTTATGACAACTAACATAGTTTTCCCTGACACAAAGAATGATATATTTTTAAATACAGCCCTGTAATTTATGAAATGCACTTATTTCTATTGAAGAAAGGCAAATTTGTTGTAAAATCCTAAATTCAGTGGAAATGACCTTCATGAAACCTTCACATGATGGACTCTCATCCAAAGATCACTGAATTATAGTTATTTTGGAAATACATTGACTTGGACAATAGAAACAATAAATTGCAAGGACTTTTAGGTGACATCTGACCTCTTTCTATGACCTCCATTACATCAATTACCTGAAGTATTGGCAAGATGAGTTTTGAGCTTAACAATATTTGAAAAATTTCTTCTTTTTTTATGCGAAGTTTCAATGATACCTCAGATAGGTAATATTTTTAGTAGCTTACAGATAAAGTGCATGATTTATTGGCATTAGATCTGTCATAAATACCTTGCTGATTATGCCTTTAAATCTCTTTCATGCTTTCCAATGCTCGGCAATAGGTGTGGGTGGGTAGGTGGGTGGGTGGTTAGGTGGGTAGTCAGAGGGGACCTCCACTCGCCTATGAAAGTAGAATCATCCGGGGGAAACGGAACAAACAATGGTCAGGACATTTGTAACACCTTCCAAGTCGATGCGGTCTGTTGGTAGCCAGAAGGGCATTAACTCTGTGTTAAAGTATAATGAGTTAACACCCTTCTGGCTCTCTGCAGATGGAATCTCCTAGAGCAAGTATGGTTGGTTAGCTTCATCCAAGTCAATGTGAGGTTGTGGATGAAAGGTTATGGTAAGGGATGTGCTAATTATCAGTTAGTTCTGCTTGAACTGGATTCTGTGTCTGCCAGTCAGTTTTCCTTAGATGAGCCAGGAAGAACAAGGTTGAACTCTTCTTCCCCATTCAAGAAACTGTACTACCTTAAAACTGGATGAATTGGGGTTTTTAAGGTACGACAAGTGAATAGGGACAAGAAATTTGAAGAGTGTCAGGAACGATGCAGATCACTGTCATTGCTTTATTAATCATGAAAGAAACAAAAAAATGATCTGCATCATTACCAGAAGATTAAACTAATTTTGTCTCAGGTGGAAGCTCCAAGAGAATCCCTTGGTATTGTGTGACAATTATTCTTCTGACAATTGCTCCACCTTCAATTCATAATACTAACTGATTTCTCAACTTCATCCCTGGACCCAACACGGTACCTACAACCCTTACCGTAAGCCTGTAATACCCACTTTGTAACCCCAGCTCTAACCTTGCATTTTTAAAGAAATTAACCTCATAGGTAATGTCACCAGAGCAAATGTGGGACCAACTCTTTTGGTTCATGTTCATCGGGATGAATCACGGCAGGTTTTCACACTCTGCCATAAAACTGAGTAGTAATCACATGCTCATCTATTGTAGATGTCGTCAGGGATGCCTTTTAAAGGGTGTTGATGCTAAGGGAGCTCTTCATCAAGCTTTGACACGATCCCAGCTGGCTCTTCCCACCTTCACTTTCTCTCTCCCTCTTTCTCATGTCCGTCTCTCTCCCTCTTTCTCTCTCTATTTCTGTCTGTCTTTCCCTCTCTCTTCCTTTTTCTCTCCTTCTTACTCTCTCTCCATCTCTCTCCCTCTCTCCCTCTTCCTCTTTTCCTCTGTCTGTCTCTCTCTCTATCTCTATTTCTCTCTCTCTATCTCTCTCTCTCTCTCTCTCTCACTTTTCTATTTCCTTTCTATCTCTCCCACTCTCTCCCTCCCACCTTCTCTCTCTCTCTCTCTCTCTCTCTCTCTCTCACTCCCTAGGCTCTCCCCCTCTTCTTTCTCCTCAGTAATAGACACCTTGACATTTTGCCAATAATGTCAATAGGCCTAGTAGTGATGATATCAAATCAACAAAGGCACATAATATCGCTTCTTTCTTCAAACAATAGAAAATGTTTGACGTGGTGTTGACTCACCAGGTGTCTTTAGCAGCCCCGATGCATTTCTGAGAGGCACTCAGAAATACTGATACTTCCCTGATGGAGTAGGCTACCCTGTGACTCGAGTTTTGTTCACACAACTTAAGGCGTTGGTGTTGTCACTGGCATCTCTTACGTTACTGCATCGCTTGAACTCTTCTCCAGGCGACAGTGAAAGGTTTTCCATATTGCTTCATTCTTCAAACAATAGGAAAGGTTTGACGTAGTGCTGGATCAACAGGTGTCTCAATCAGCCTTGATCCATTACTGAGAGGCACTTATCTAGCCTGTTCAGACTAAAGCAAATTTATATGAAAAATCTTTTAAAGAAACGTCATATCAAGAAATCATCTTGTAGCAAAAGGAGTGTGCAGACTAGAAACCAGAAACATTGTACAGTCAAACCTGTCTACAGCTACCGCCCAAGGGAAACACAAAAAGTGGCCTTTGTAGACAGGTTCCTTTAGTACGTGTTCCAATGAGAAACCATTTTCAAGGGAAACAAAGAAAATTAGTCTTTGTAGACAGGTGGTCACTAAAGCAGGTTTGACTATAACATATTCACAACTACTGTCGAAAGATCAGCCTAACGCAATTTCAAAAGCCTTGTGCGTCACCTATTGAAACGTGTTAACATGGCTATGAGGTATGACTTAAACCGAACATGATTTCTATGGGACGTACAATAGGGAATAGAAATTGCCCTTGAGACAATTTTTTTATAAAATAGTTGCGATCGTGTTGTATAAAGAAACTGATTTTGAAGAGGTCTGTTGACATGATTACTGGCCAATCATCAACGTGTGCTCACGATAAGGCCGCATGGTCATATGATTTTCTTATGAAACAGCATTCAGATGAGTGCAGGACCCTGATTCCTTATCAAGTTTTTGGTAGAAACAACGCTCAAACATGCGTTTTGTCACATGACGTATCGTTCTACGACATTTTTTAATACAATTCAGACTAAAAGAAACTTATCGTTTAGCTCTGATGATTCTTGTTTAGCTATACAATGAATTCCAGGAGTCTGAAAGCAGGGTTAGAAATACTGATACTTCCCAGACTGAGTAGGTAGCCTTGTGACTCGAGTGCTGTTCACATAGCATCGGTGCTGTCACCTGTATCTCTTACATTACTGCATGACTTGAGCTCTTCTCCGCCGCAGTGAAACGTTCCCCATTCAAGGTTTTAGGGTGGTGCTCAATATGTTTTGTCAGCTTCAAGCCAGTATGGTGTTAGATTAAGTGTAGGAAGAAGAGGAATTAATGCCCTTCTGGCTCTCAACAGCAGATGAGGTGTCCGCTGGTTGTCCTGATAAAACTAAAAGACAAGAAAGAAATGTAGAAAATAACAACAACAAACATCTATCATTGAGTTTCATCTGATTGTAGATTTCTTTTGGTCCTACTGTAATGACAATACTCAACAAGTTGACATTTGGACTTCATTGGAGTCATAGTTTTTGACATTCAGCTTCTCTTTTTCAGAATCAATTAAAGTAAAAGTGATATTCAAATTTTCCAAAGTTTGCAGTACATCTAAATTTCGAGGTAATCTTAATTTTCTCAACTATTGTTATTTGTTATTGTTAATGAATATCTTATAAAATCTCTTGCCAAAAGATCCCTTAAATAGTACTTCTTCCCTCAATAAAACTATGTGATGTACATATTTTATGTATTTTATGTTTCTCTTCAAATTCTGTGATTTTTTTAGTGCTATGGCACTTTAAAAAAATAGGTTTTAACACTCCTAAATAATCATTATTATTATTGTTGTTTCTATTATTATTATCATCATCATTATCATCATCATCATCATCATCATCATCATCCTGTTCTAATCACTTTCTCACAAAATCAAATGTTTCCATCAAAGAGCAATATACCATTTCTCTAGTAGTGGAAACAACCCCTTCCTACTACAGGCATGCATAGCACTTGACACACAAAACATGCATGAAAATAATATAGGTGAAATCAATAAATGGCTCCATTCTTCTCTCTCATGTAATTGGAAATGGTTTCCATTGTTGTAAGAGAGGTGAGTTCCAGCAACACATCTAGTTGCCATGGCAGCAGATGGCACTAGGGCGTCTAGTTTCAAACAACAGTATTTTGGCCTTGAATTTGACGTTTGTAGGTAGGCAAATCCAGGTAGTCTATGGAATTTTGTTATTCATAGAGCAACTCAAAACTCTGATATGCTGGTATCACATTGTACTCGGTAGCTTCACATCTAACACTGATGTTCCATTGGTTGATTTGTAATCATATGACAAGAGTAAAGTTGATTGAAATTGTCTACCTTCGTACAGTGAAACCTGTATACAAAGACCACCCAAGGGAGACAAAAAAGTGATCTTTATAGGCAGGCAGTCTTTATGTACAGGTTCCTTTAGCACATGTATCAATGAGAAACCATTTTCAAGGGACAGGTAGACAGGTGGTCTTTCTATACAGGTTGTCGCTATTAAAAGCAGGTTTGACTGTAGCAGTTTAATGCATCATATTGTACTCATTAGATGCATATCTACCACTGATCTCCCATTGGTCAATATATAATCACATGACAAGAGACTGTTGATTGAAATTGTTGTCTAGCTGTGCAATAGGCCTTTTTAATAGTTTTATGCATTTTTCTTAAACAAAAATTGTTCTTAACTAAATGAAAGTTTGCAAGAAGCTTATTGGACATAGCAACACAAATGTATGCAAAGAGGATGCAATCAACAGACACCTTTTGAATAATGTTGAATGTAGTTTCTGTCTCAAATGAACATTCATCCCTATTAATTTTGATATAGCTGGATCTAAAGAATAAGGTATGACTTTGTGACCTATATACATTTAATGTATGCACATGTAAGTAGAGTTCATTACACCATGGACCTACTTTGTAGTAGGTCCATGATTACACATAGTGTACGCTTTCTTTGTTCGTTCCAACTACAATTATCTTTCAAGTAGTCTGGCTAGTCGGGCTAAAAGAGCATGGTTGGAAATTCTGAGCGGGAAAATATAAGCTGCTAATTGCAATTCTTAATCATCTAAACCAACATTCCTAGCCTGGCTGTAACTGCTTATGCAATTCCATTATGTGCGCATGAATTCCAAGTTGAGTGCATATCACAACAAAACTTCTCTCTCTCTCTCTCTCTCTTTCCCCTTATTTTGGTACAGTCATGTGCCTGAGAATATTATCTCTACGTAAGGATCGAGTCACTCCGACACCTTCCAGTTCCTGCGCTAACCCGTTTAAAAGCTGGAATCACCTCCAATTCGGATACAAATTTGTTATGGTGCCCGAAGCCGGCTGAGCCAGAGTCAATATTTGTAATCCAGAAACTCTTGAAGAGGACCATAATGGGGTTCCCTGGTGAAATGTGTCTGTTGCTAGTCTGTGTGGGTTTTTTTTCTCCCCGGCAGTTTGTGGATTTTGTCTGTCTTTGTAAATAGACAATTGATGTATGGCAGTAAAATGGTGAGGAAGTATAAAAGAATAACTAGCAGCTGGAACTTCTTTCTGTTATTCTTTCTTCTTCCTTTTTCTCAACATTAACTAGGTTGTCTAGTGAACTTGGAAAGCCAGGGTCCTTCTCAATCATTGTTTTCCCTACTCTTTCATGTAGCTTTCCCCCACGCATAATTATGTCTGCCTATAGCTTTCTCTGTCTGTTTTGATTTGCATGCATGTCTCAGTACAGGAACATGCTAGGAAATGCTAATAATGATCCTGATATCTCCTGGATATTGGTAACACTCTATTTCTGATCTAATAAATCATTGATATTACTGAAACCATGGAAGCCTTTTTACCATGCTTAATCAAGTGTACATGATAAGATTGTCTTTTCAGGTATGCTTAGGCACACATGGTGTACGTTTAACTTGAAATGGATCAGTTCAGAACCACTGACCCAACCGGGCATATAGATTTAAAAGGATACAAAGATGCAAGAAAGAGAGAGAGAAAAGGACAATAATTATGTGGTTAGAGAGATGCAGGCAGAGAGAGAGATGAAGACTTATAAAAGAAAGAGAGATATGATAGTTTGCTTGCATCTGATAGAATGAATAACACAAAGAACAAAAATAAGATTGAGCAGGCCTGATAATTACCCGATTTAAATCGGTTTCCCAATTTTTTTATTTTTCCCACTTTTTTATTCTTTTTTCTGATTTTTTTTCTTTCGATTTTTTCTTCTGAATTTTCCCGATTTTACCCCTATTTTCTCGATTGTTCCTGATTTTTCACAATTTTCCCCAATTTTCTTACTAAAAAAGGGGGTAATGTTGGTAGATGCCATTTTTTCCCCCGAATGCTTTTTTTTTTTTTAGTCAAGAGGGTGGGTGGTTTGGAAAAAAATTAAAAAACCCTATTTTGTTTTCAGTGCTCACTATCACCCCTGTTGAGGCAGAGGGGTGGGAGAGAGAGAGAGAGAGAAATAGAGAGTTGGTGAAAGGGGTATTAATTAAGATTAAAAAAAAGGTGAGGTAAGAGAGAAACAGGGAGAAAAATGTAGGTAGGAGTTGGATATAATAATTTGCTTGCTTGGAAATAAGGAGACTCAGAAGTGACAGAAGGAAAGAAAATGTGATTGAGGCAGAGGGGAGGGAAAGAGAAGGAGAGTGAAAGGAAGAGAGAGAGAGAGAGAGAGAGAGGGAATTAAGGACAAATGGCGAAAAAAGGAAGATGAGCCCTGTTTTGAGGCAAGAACTTGAGCCCTAGCCATCAGCTCATCGCTTCAAGGGCATTTGCCACCCACCTGCCTATACCAACTCATGTTACCAATTGCAATGCCAAGTGGCTTTCACAGGAATCACGTATGAATATTCAAAAGCCACTGTGATGAGAATCGGAAACCCCCCTGTACAGAACAGGCCTGTGGTCCTACAGTTCCTACACATTGCATGTGATGACAGTTTTTTATTTATTTCTTTACATAAATAAGACACGATCGCAACTACTTAAATCAACCTAAAGCAATTTCAGTGGCCTTGTGCGTCATCCTTTAAAATGTGCGTACATTATAATGACGCATTACATGATCTAACATGATCTGAACACGATTTCTACGGGACATACGATTGGGTATTGGAATTGCACTCGAGTTGATTTTTTAAAAGTTGTTGCGATCGTTTTATAAAGAATGTGTGTAAGTTTGTTTTGGGGGTGATTAAAGAGCTTGCAGACATTTCTTTGAAAATTGGTAAGTCCAAGCTATATTGTCCCATTGGTTACTGGTCTCATCTGAGATTTTAGTATAACATGCTCCTTGTGTTGAGTTAGTAGCCAGACTAGAGCAAAAGTAGTTGCTATCGTTTTGTAAAGAATGTGTGTAAGTTTGTTATGGGGGTGATTAAAGAGCTTCCAGACATTTCTCTGGTCTCATCTGAGATTTTAGTATAACATGCTTCTTGTGTTAAGTTAGTAGCCTGACTAAAGCTTAGTTCAGACCAAGTATGAAGTACAGCAACAGTTTTTAAGCAATTTATGTTTATAACTCTACAATACTTGGGAATGTAATATGACACCAATTGACCCAATGTTCGGTTAGAAGACAAACAGGGGTCGTAAACCAGGTTAACTATAAAAAAAATAAGTCCTTACAATCGCATCGGTCCTCTATTTGAGGCATTTCTTTACTTTATTTTCAGAAGATGAAAAGTATTTTTACTGAATGTATGAGATAGAGAGAGGAGGAATAGAGCCGGTGAGAGAGAGGGAGAGAGAGGGAGAGAGAGAGAGAGAGAGAGAGACAAGACAGACAGAGATCTTACCATGTTGCACCCCGGCATCATCCAAGAAAAGGTCTTTCAACCCTGGATAAATTTAGATGCAGTATCGAGAGACACTTGATCAAGACAGTGCTAAAAAGGGAAGGGTATATGAACTATGTGAGAGTAAGACTGAAGTTTAGAGAGAGATACAGGTAGAGAGAGATGAAGACTTATATGAGAAAAGAAAGAGAGAGTTTGAGGGGAGAGAGAGTGGGGGTGAGAGAGAGAGTGAGTGTGTGTGTGTGTGTGTGTGTGTGTGTGGGTGAGAGAGAGAGATGGGGGAAGGGAGAGAGAGAGAAAGATAGAGAGAGGGAGAGAGTCAGAGAGAGAGAGAAAGAGAGAATTGGGGGGGGGGGCATGAGATGAAGAAATGCTTGTAACCATGAAGATGTCTGGAAGACAAAAAAAGTTCAAGGCATTGAATTTCACGGCAGTGTATTTGGTTTCACTCAACGGCCAAGGCATTGTCTCCCCTGATCAATAAAGAAATATTTGGCAGACGAAAAGGGAATGTCCCTCCAACTGAATGCCCACGATCTGCTGAGATGCCCCAAGACGCCCTTAGAAAATCTCAAATTTCCCTTATTAAATCTGGATTTTAAAATAGTATGCAGAAAAACATGAAATCTCTTTTGAGAGTAAGAAGGGTGTTACCTGCAGAGCAAATGCCTTTCTAGCTCTGAGCAATGAGAAAGAATAAAGACTTCAGTATACATGTATTAATGTTCTCTTATATTAACTCTTTGTTCACAAATTCCAACAGGGGCAGTAGTGGAAAGATAGCACAGGTGACCTACCTTAACATAATGAATAATAAACATAACATAACAGAACTAATGATTGTCCTTCCAGTTTTAATTATATGTAGTCTCCTAGATAGTGAGAGGAGGAGAGAGAGAGAGAGGGAGATGTGGGGTGGAGAGAGAGAGATAGTTAGAGGGAGAGAGAGAGAGAGAGAGAGAGAGAGTTAGAGGGGGAGAGAGAGAGGGAGATGTGGGTGGAGAGAGAGATAGTTAGAGGGAGAGAGAGGTGGAGAATATGTGTGAGAGGGTGAGCCTACTGTAAAAGAGGAAGAGAGGGCGAGAGAGAGAGAATAAGTAACTAAATTCTATAATTTATCATTTTCAAATGTGGCTCTAAAGTGGTGATTAAACAAGACACTGTTTTGTGGGGGAGTAATGAATGGGGCTGTGATTGACAGCGCCCCATAAAAACTTTCTCAAGACACACAGAAATCTAATTAAGCCCTGCTCCGTGATATTTACAAAGATGTCTATTTGATGTTCTATATGGATCATTGCACTGTGTACAAGATGCATTGGCCACATTACATTGCATGGTTTTTATAGACACTTCTAGCGGCGTTTTCTTTCCTTTTTTTTCCTCACTTTTTCCATCTTTTATAAAATGTCTTTAAATCAGACATAGCTTTTTTTCTTGATCATATTATCATTATTTGTTAAATTGTTCTTGAGGTAAGGAGAGGGAAAGATGTTTGTTTGGGTATGATTAGTTTTTTGATGGTATATTACCATCTACTGCAGATAACATTTGTAGTAAGACTTAATTTTAATTTGGGTTAGTGTTCACTTTCTCCTTGTGAATGAGAAATCTAATTATCATAGAATTTAATTGCACTTTTTGCGTTGCAATGCTCTATTGCTAAGCCTCTTCCTCTTCTCTCTATCTCTCTCTCTCTCCCTCTCACTCCCACTCTGTCTCTCCTCTTTCTCTTCTCTCTTTCTCTCTCCTCTCCCTCTCTCTCTCTTCTCTTTCTCTCTCCCCTCCCTCTCTCTTCTCTCTCTCTCTCCCCTCCCTCTCTCTTCTCTTTCTCTCTCTCCCTCTCTCTCTCTCTCTCTTCTCTCTCTCCCTCTCTCTCCCTCTCTTCTCTCCCTCTCTCTCTCCTCTTTCTCTTCTCTCTTTCTCTCTTCTCCCTCTCTCTTCTCTCTCTCCCCTCCCTCTCTCCCTCTCTCTTCTCTTCTCTCTCTCTCTTTCTCTCCCTCTTCCTCTATGTCCCCCTCTTTCTCCCTCTCTTCTCTCTCTCTCTCTCTTTTTCTCTCTCTCTCTTCCATCTCTCTTTCTCCTCTTTTTTCTCTCATTTTAAAATCTGAATGTCTGTTTTTCTCTTTCTGTCAGTCTTTGTCTTTCTGTCAGTCTTTGTCTAGTTGTCTATCGTTGTATCTCTCCTATCTTTCTTCTTCTCTTTAGTTTTTTGTTTTGTTTTGGCCCCATTCCTCTTGCTTTTCACTCTCTTGCTGTCTGTTTCTTACTGTATTACATCTTCCCCCTAATATAACAATTACAGACCATGCTCCCCTTTAAAATGTATTGGTTATTGTCCTTAAGCATATAATTTAAAATGTCAAAAATATATATTTTTCATTTTTTTAGCCATTCATTGATTAGTTTCTTCAAGTAACTGCCGGTGGGACAGTTTAATTTGCTCGGCCTTTTTTCTATTCTCTATTTTTATCACATCATCCTCTCCATGAAGCTATTTACACCTTTAAAACATTCTGTACCTTCTGCAGCTGTTCTATGATTAATTTTTGTATCTTGTTGAAGTAATTGCAAGTGCGATGATTGAAATTGTTTTGCCTTTTTATGTTTTCTGTTTGCTCATATTGCTCTATCCGTAAGCATTTACACCTTTAAAACATTCTTTATTATCTTTAGCCATTCTTTTTCATATATGTGTACCTGTATGTTCTTGAAGCAACTGCTAGTATGATGGTTGAAATCATTGGGCTTTTTTTCTTTCCACTGTTTCACTCATATTTTTCACACCATTCCAGTCAAAATGTCTACTTCTCAACCCCTCTGTCCCAAATATTGCCCATTTTTTAGCCTCCTTCTTATCCAGACCTAAAGTGCATTAACGATTGTGTGACCTTCTCCTTGTCTCATCTCAACCTAGTTTTGATTCAAGAAACAATCATTTTATTATTATTTTCCCATATATGGACTTAAATATCATAAAGATGGGTTTTATTATTACATTAATGGCAATAAAAATGGAAGGCATACTGGCAGAGAAAATTTGTGAGTATTGAGAAATTTAAATTAATTTAAATTAACTAAACAAATTTCAAAAATGTAGAAATAATTGTGTAGATTTTTAAAAAAAATGAAATGCTGGAAAGAAAGCCATAAAATTGATAAGTAATAGGTTGCTGGACCTTTTGCTGCTGTTTATCTGAATTTAGTGGGAATAAACTATTTTTTTGTAAGATGAATTGTGTTGCATCCTTCTGAATGAGCTATTACAAGGGACTCTAATAGCTTTATTATGGTTTTCTCCATTTTTCTGCCAGCTTACATGTGTGTAATAATAATAAGGAAAGTGTTGCAGCATTTGCTTTTGTATTACATGAAGTGATATATGAAGAGTTTAATTCCAAAAGGAGCTAAATCCACTTTTGATGAAAATTGAGTTATTGATATCAGAACATTGTTCACTTAAGTACCCGTCTTTCTACAAAAGTATTTACTTAAATTTTGGGAGCAATTATGAAAAAAATGCACCTTCTAATATCACTTTTCTATAGACGCATGTACAAGATCTGGTAAACAAATCCTTTTTTCTCCGAAGTTACAAAAGTGGATTTAGCTCCTTTTGGAATGAAACTCTTCATATGCTGAATTACTTGAGTGATATATGAGCTTAAAGATGTCCATATGTAGTCCATGTATGTAGTTACTGAATACTTTATATAGTGTGTAAATATCTATAGAGTTCTTTAAAGTGACAAGTACAGAGAGAAATCGTAGCACATTAATCGAATTATATTTAAGGAACACATCTTTTTGTTCTGTTTTTCTAATTCTACAATGCCGTAGTTTAAAAACAAAAGGACACCTCCTTAGCAATACCATGTACCCCTTGTAGTTAGAAACTGGCCCAGTGCCTTATTATGATTTCTGTTAATGCATATACCGGTAGTCCTCTGCAGTCAATTCACATTACACACCATGCTTCAAATGTCTATGCTTTGATGTCGGCGGCGTAGCCCAAAAGAAAAAAAAATCCATAATATTTTCTCTTTCAAGGGCTGATTTCCCCTCGGGGCCCCTCAGCAAGCACTTGTACAAGGAGGAATAATTTTCTGAGGGATGCTCTCAAAAACCATGATGGGGACAAAAAAGGCGCCTCAAGGTGTTGTACTTACTTTCATTCATACTAGATTCAGATGGGGAAAAAAAATTAATGATGTTGAGTAAGAGGCATAGAACTCTTCACACGTAATAGCACTCATGAAAATAAAACTGGAGTGCTATGTCTGTAAATTATTCAGACTATTTCACAAGATCTAGGTGCTATGATGTCACGTGTTACCTCCTTTTAATGGGTCTTTAAACATTTATCGTTAGTGAGACGTGGGGTAATTTTGAAAATCGTTCTCAAATTGCACTTTCTTAAGTCGATCTATTTATAGGGTTTTGAATAATTTTTTCAAGTGTATCTGGTGCATCAATGATGTTAATTATTAATGTACACCTATTAGTAGACTGCAAACAAGTAAATTAAATTATTTTAAAAAAAAATCATTTTGAGGATTAATTGTGATTATAGTACTAGCTATATAGTACATTCTTTAGCCATTTTTAGACATTTATAATCTATAGAGTCAACCTACACAGTTCGAATACTGAAATTGTTAACAATTTTGACTGCATATGGCTGACTACGAACAGTTAACTTAAGAATAAAGCACTACTGTAGACACTTAATAGAATATTAGCGATTGATTTCCAGCCAAAGCTTACAATAATTTCCATCTTTTGACCTTATTTCTGAAATGTTAAAATGTCCCCTGGTGATAATTCCATTTCTAATTTAAGGCAATGTATACAAAAGAGGAGCCGAAATATTCTTTAAAGGGTAACCAAAGGGTTGTAAAGTTCTTTGACTTTAAAATAATTTACAGATTGTTTGCCTTATGTTCTATCGAATGAATGAATAGATAAATTTCAATTAAATACCAAACTTTGATGGTTTGATATTTATTGCATACATTTTACAGAGTTTTGTGTATGAATGTATCTGACATCTTATGAAGCATGTATGATACTAATCAAGAAAGAGGTGATGATGAAGATGATAACAATGATGATGAGGATGATGATGATGACGATGATGATGATAATGATAATGATGATGGTGATGATGACGATGATGACAATGATGATGATGATGGTGATGATGATGATGATGGAGATGATGATGGAGATGATGATGGTGGTGGTGATGATGATGATGATGATAAAGTGATTACGATGATGATGATGATGAGGATGATGATGATGATGATGATGATGATGATGATGATGATGATAATACTAATGATGATGCAGGCAATAATGATAAATAATGATGATCATGACGGCAATGATGATGATGTAGATAATGATGACGAAAAGTGAGGACAGTGGTTTAAGTAGTAGTGATTTACACAGCGCTTTTCAACTGGATACAAAACGCTCCAATCCGCATTGGAGTTAAAAATAATTGCATCTAAAATTTACCAAGCAGCACAGTTTTTGTTCAATGATTGCACAGCACATTCAAAGTTCATGTACAATATATATGTGATATTAATGAGAATCCTTGAGACAGAAGGCGTAGACAGAACATAGTCTCTGTAAAGGGGATCATAGATAATTTTTCATGTAAGGGGGCGTTGCTGTCGTGGAAGACAGAGCGTGAAGTTTAATGCGTCTACGGATCAGGTTTGCAGCTGGGTAACCGTGGCCAAGTTTGGAGCGTGAAACACAGGTTACATGTGTGAGAGTAGTATGTTCCGACACTTACGATATGGTGTTTACATTTCACGAATCTTCGAGAAATCGAAAGTGAATAGAATATGTGCAGTGATTGTAGGTATTGACGTAACTGTGTATACATGTACATGCACAACCTTCAAAACTTTGTGTGAGAGACTAAACATCAATCGATTGAAAATGTTTCCTGTATATGATGAGGGGCAGAAGGGCGTTAACTCATACTTCAACACACATTTAACTCCCATCTGGCTATCGTTCTTATAATTGCAAGTGAGAACGAGCAATATGCATCATGTCTGAAAACTCACTTACAATATACTTAAGACTTGCCTATGATATTTCAAGCATGGAAACACATGTTGCTTAACTATGATTTTCCCTTAAAGCATGTTTATATTTTTTTCAAAACCTATAATTTCTCTGCTCATTAGTTCGTCAAAGGTATGCCTTTTTACTCATTTACAGACTCGTTGCAGCGGTTGTAAAATTCTTTGATATTTTTTAGTCATGAATATAATTTATAAATAAAATTTCAGCAAATATTTTTAGGAAACGATTTGAAAATTATGTGTGAACAGGTATTATTTTATAATTTATCTGTTGAAAGCCAGAAGGGTATTAGCTCAATGAAAACTGCAATTGATGAACAGCCTTCTGGCTCTCATCAGATGATAATGTCCTTTGGCAAGACATTAATCTACATTTGCCACTCCATACCCAGGAGAGAAATGGGGACCTGGTAGGATGACCAAAGCCTTTGTGTTTGTAATTGCCATATATGCCCTCACAGTGACCATATGGTAGGAATACTCCCCAGGGAGTGGAGATGGTGCACATTGTGCCTGAATGAATGATGACCGGGGTAATAATATCTGTAAAGCGCTTAGAGAGGGTATTTCGTATTAAACGCTATATACAAATTATTATTATTATTTGCATGGTGGCGTTTATATCATGGAATGAATACTAAGTGTGAATCAGGGGAATTTGTTTCAAGGCTAGCTACATGTAGCAGAAATCCTTTCTGTTATGTTACATGGACGTGTGCTCACCCCAGCAGTGAATATCATGATTCAGTTTGTGAACGAGATTAGTATTAAGGATATAAACAAATGCTTTATCAGAATATTTGAGTTGGCATTTTATTTCTATCCAGGATGTTGTGATAGTCCATTGATTGCATATTAGTTACATAGCTGAGTAAATAAAGAGGGAGAGCTGCACGATGTTTCTTCAAACTTGATTAGTTTGTAAGAATCTGAATTCTGTCTTCATGTATATTTAAAGTACTTACCTACCTATAGACATTCTATTATTCTAGTGTGTTGAATACCGGTAATAGAAGATTTATCTCAAATTGTATTACTCTTTCTTACTTTTGTATACATACCTGTACATGATGCAGTCATCGTCAGGCATTCAAATTAAGATAAAATTAAATCTTTTCATCTTCTCTTTTTTCTCTTAAATTAACAATGATTGAATTGCCCCTTTAACATGTATATGTCTATCTCTCTTTCTCTCTCTTACCTGCAGCCCCAATAATGGTCACCGCCCAGTCACTCGGTCCCTCACCGCACCCCCTAGCACCGGTTCTACTGAGGATGGGGGTAAGAAGATCCTCACCAAGACCGGGCGGAGCATCGTCATGGCAGCCCCTCCCATCTTCAGTATCTCGAGTCAAGGTAGGAGAAGTGTGAAGTGGAGTGTTGTCTTGGTAACAGGGATGAGATGATGATGACGACAATGATGATGACCATGATGATGATGGTGATGATGATTATGATGATGACTACGGTGATAAGATAATGATTATGATTATGATGATTCACCTGGTCCATATTGGGATTCAAGCATAATATTTTATTTGATGTTAAGGCAACATTATCTAAAGTAGATGTAGAATTGGTGAGGTGGGGAGAAATTTATATACTCTTGTCATAATCAATGCGCTGGTGGAATATAGTAACATAAATTGAGGAGATTTTGGAGGAGAGGGAGAGAGAAAGAGTGAGAGAGAGACATAGAACAAAAAAAATTATATTAAGAATAAACAAAGATAAAATCTGGTTAACATAACAAGAGGAAGAAAAAAAAAAGACTTTATCTATATCAACTGTCATCTACTGTAAAAGATTATTACAAGCGTAAATATGTTTTAAAACAAAAGAAGAACAAATATACAGAGACATACATTCCATAAAAAAAACTTAAACCTGAGATTGTCTTAACTGTGGCCTCTATTTACTCAAGTATATTCCATGCCAGTTTCGTTTGAATATTTATGAGGTAGATGTAATTGGGCTTCTTCACTGTACACCCACCCATTGTCTTATCAGTCATGTGCACTTCCGGCAGTATCTGCCAAGGCGGTATATTGGTATTTGGAGAGCTCTCTCTTCTGATCCTCTTAGCAGATTAATTGATCTCAATGTCAAGTAAGAGATCTGCCAACTCTCTTCCTGACACAGATCCATTGTCCCTCGTGGATGATTCAGGGTCTGTTCACATAGGAGGAATAAAATCTCTTCCTCTTGTCTGGATGATGTAGAGTGTGGTCTCATAAAAGTAGCTTACATGTATGCAGATGATGTAAAGTGTGTCCACACAAGAGAAGTAAAGTTTCTTGTGTGAATGATGTAGAGTCCGTCACATGAAAAAATAAAGTCACATGTGGGTAATGTAGGGTCTGTTCATACTACTATAGGAATTAGTCAATGATTTAGGGTCTATTTACATAGGAGGAGCAAAGTCATCAGGATAGGTTTTATTGAACATTATGAAAGTTTTCTTTGCTCATTCTAAACTATATTTTAACATCATATTGCTGACAGTAGTAGGAACTACCGACCCTACCAAATTTGGCAAATTAATTCTTGCTCAGAAATTAAATTGTAAATTTTGAATGCCTATACATACTGACAAACTTTTAATACCTCAAATTGTATTTTATAAGCAAAATACAAGATATAAAAAAAGCCTTAACACAGTCATGAAGATACAGAGATGAGAAGAGATAAGAGAGAGTGTGTTCTTATCCAAGAGATAAGAGAGAGTGTGTTCTTATCCACTGTGTAAAGATCAACAGTAGGCCCATTTACACAGCCCCAAAACCATTACAAAAAAAACCAACTGCTACCATTTACACTACTGGAAAAACCCTTTTAAAAAACGTTGCTCTGCATGCAATTGCACGGAAGCGAGGAGAGTCACATGACCCAAAATCAGAATCAGTCACCGATGTTTTGAGAGCTAGCATTTACACTGCAATAATCGGTGAAATTTCTAAAAAAAACACTCCAGAAGTGGGGGGTTGGGGAAGGGGGGTTCGTTGTGTTTACTGGTAGTTGCCTAGCCTAGCAACTTCCGACAGAAACACCGAAATGTGAGAAAATTTAAGACTTTTGTTTGCAGTGTAAATGCAGCTTATTGTAAAATACACTTATGATCATATGTGAGCTGAACTCGATGTTTCTGTTTAAAATATGGAGAGAAAATCCAAAGAGTTTTTCTTACATAAATGAATTTCTGTTACATCACAGACCATGAGATTTCTATTCCCAATGCTTTTGAGTTTCTTTCGGTATATCCAAAAAAGCTTAGTGGAATGTTACCAAACAAAGAAGGCTGAAGGCAAGGGACTTTGATTATTCTCCTCTTCTCTTGAAAATGAGGAAATTGAATTGCATCTCCAAGGACACCAGATGAGGTGCGCATTAAAACAAGACAGAAGGGGACAAAACATGATGCAAAAGTGAGAAATAAAGATGAACAGTCGCCAAAGTATATTGAGATGTGTGTCTATGAATTAAGGAGACAAAACATGATGGAAAAAAGTGAAAATGGAAATTAACAGTTGCGAAAGTAAATTGATGCAATGGCTAGAAATAGATGTTTTTAATTTTTGAAATACATTGTCACAAGACTTCTTCAGGACTGGAAACAATGTTTATAGGACAGTTTTTATTTTGTTTAAATTGAAGGTAGATGGACTAAACCCAACTGAATTTGAAGTGTTTTAAATGGCCAGTAGGCTATTAGATAACTTGTGTTTTTAGAATTTTAAACCTTGCTGAGTAAGAAAGTCATGAAATTGAAGCCAAAAGAAGAAGAAAAATCATAAATTGTGACAGTAGTCTGAATGATGAATAATAAAGGTTTTTTTTTAAGTTTAAAAGTTGAATACCTGGGATCTTTTTTAGATTTTTTTTCATTTGATGAATAGGTTCCAGGGAACATTCTGTGCGTCTGGCATAATTTGCTGAACATTTTTTAATATTCATAGTTCTTTTTGTGGAGATATGAGAGACATAAAGCTCCTTCTGGTTCTTGGTGGGCAAGAAGTCGAGGAAGAGTTAAGAAATGCAAAAACTTAAGTGGGAGAGAGGGAAGACATCATTTATGCATGATATTGACAGTCCACATTTCACCTCAAGAAAAATAAGAGGATAGTTCGGGTCGTTTGGGGATGGTGTTGGGATGAATAATTTGGAGAGGGATTAGGCGGAAAGGAATTGCAGGAATTTCAAATCAGTGAATACATTCAAATGGTTGGGGAAACTCATGAGAAGACAATTTGTAATTTTCAGAAAATGAATTTGAGAATATTAAGCAGAACTGGATCAAATATGAGCAGAGGAGGGCAAGGGGATTGGTCTATAGCAGTTAGGATTTATAACAGAGAGGTTTACAAGAAGTCAGGCAATTATTGAGAAAGATAATTACTGGATTTCCAGGGTTGGATAGAATGTGAAAAGAAAACGGGCTTATTTTTGTTATTAGTTTTTTCTTGAACTTGAACATCAGCTAATTTGCTCTTACTGCCATGCTCAAATTTGTTTTTATACTCTTGATATTTCAGGAGGCTGCATATTTTAGAAGCTGAAAAATAAAGGATTAGAAGTTTACAGTGATCTTTGTTGTTTGCATTCAGTATAGAATTACACAGAATCAATAATCCTTGCCTGTGGTATGCCCTGTAAATGAATGCCAACTGAATTCTAGGATTGCAACAAGTAAATTGAGGTTCATAAATCTCTCAAGATGTTTTATGTGTTTCCTACTTGAAATTTTACATGTTTGGGTCCTAGAAAATACTATTTTTAGGTTTTATTTGGCACTCTAGCCAATATAGTAGACTTCTTGACATTTGCAAGTGGTAAAAAAAAAGCCTTCTTGCTATTTATAAACCATTTAAAGAGGGGCTTCAACATTTTGGGATGAGTTAGTAATTTAGCATGTGCACTAAACTTGACAAGTAAAGACAAGTAAAGACAAGTTGCATGTATTTGTTAGGATAAGCTGAAAGCGGACGGTGGTTTAAGATAAGTGTAGTAAATTACTTGAGTTAAATAAATGAGAATTTTAAGAACGTGAAAAGTCTTTAAAAGCCCTTAAAAGCCCTGCATCAATTCTGTGAGGAATTGTGGATGTGAAATTTAGCATGTATTAGGATTTGTTTTACCTCACTCATACTGCCCCTTCTCTCCATCTCTTTCCGTTTCACTCTTTATGTTTCTCTCTGTCTTTGTCTGTCTGTTTGCCTGTCTGTTTCATTCTGTCTCTCTGTCCCACAACCAACCTGTCATTACCTGTTTTGATTGATCCAGAAGCATGTTAACGCATATACTTTAACACAGAGTTAATGCCCTTCTGGCCTTGCAGATGATATTTTCACCTATCTAACCCCATACCTTCAATCAATGAAGTAATCGCTTGTTGGTTTTATTCACACGTATCTGTCAACCCATGCGTGACTGGTGGTTGGCTAACAAGAGTTAACATCTCCGAACATTTCCAAGTATCTTACATACCCTTGCGCAAACTTCGTCTTCGGTCATGTGTAGATGTTTCTCGATAGAATATGCCCAGGGGTCGCGCTGACGTGACAATGTTGCCCTGATTGTTTTACCGTTCCATCAATGAACGCACCCATGTGGCAAAATCTAATTACGAGGAGCAAGCGAGGGCAGGTGAGAGAAGGAGAAACAGAGAGGGGACACAAGGGAGAGAAGAGGATGTGTTTGTCAAGTTTCTTCTGATAGCTGCGCTTGTAAGATTGCGACACTGGGAAGACAGGATGGGAGGGAGAGCAAGAGAAAGAGTGCACTACCAATAGCTGCACATTAAAACTTGGAAGAGAGAGGGACAGGGAGGGAGAGATAGAGGTTGAGATGGAGGGGGAGGGAGGAGAGAGAGAGAGAGAGAGAGAGAGAGAGAGAGAGAGGGGGAGGCAGACAGACAGACAGGCAGAGTGTTGGTACAGTGATGAATAGGGATACAATACAATTTATATAGCTGTTTGTAATGAAAGGAATTTTTGGTGAAAAATGCAACATAAAGAGGGACACAAGAAAAATGGGAAGGGAATAATATGTTATATTTTTAAATATATGTTGAGATATTTCCCAAAATAAAAGGACATGAAAGACAATCTCAGGGGGTGAGTTTTTCTCATGGAATGGAATAAAAAAGCAGATTGAACTGTATACACACATTTCATTTATAGCATGCTTTGATAAAGTCAGACAAGAAAACATTGATAACTTGAACACAAATTAAATCATAATATTGATCCACAAAATTATACAATTTTAACGAATTAAAACCCTTCTCACAACTGAACTAACATGATAAAAATCTAACTTGTTTTGAGGAATAACAACTTTACAAGCACAACAAAGATCATGAACTATTTAGCCAATTTTTGTGCATATATAATCAATGGTTTATGTACATGTATGAATATTTTATAGTGACAATGACCATAAGAAGAAGAAAAATGTTGAATCAATGAGATATTTCAACGCTAGAAATAATATTTAGCAGTAGCATAGAAAATATAATTTGTTCTTTTTTGCTGTTATCAGTTCAGAAAAGATAAGTATGTGATTTTCAAAATTCCACATGATAAGTTTTATGCACCATTATGTCACATGCTGTTTGAGGATGGTGAGTGTAAGAGGAAAAATAACCAGAGAATGGCTAACACAGTAGAGGACATTTAAAAATTGATGTGTGCATGAATGACATGTGTAATTGGAAAACAAAATGACGCTTTTTGACCGAATTTAGAACGACATATGAACAATGGAGAATGCTCCAATGATGCTATGTGGTGGATTGGAAAATGCATTGATGAATGAATTCATGACTTTGATGGATGGATGGATGAACAGATGGACAAAGAATAGATAGAGAGATGGATGAATGATGAACTGATAATTGGAAATATGGAGGAATAGATAAGTGGATAGATCGATTGATGAATGACTAAAATGTAACTGATTGAATGATTGATTGATAGATGGATGGATGGATGGAAAGACAAGCAGATGAATGATTAGACAAATGGATAAATGGATTAATGGAAAGATGATTGATAGATAGATGGATGATGATGTGAATGGGGGAAAGGGGATTGGGAAAATCCTTCTCTTGTTTTTTATAGTGCATGAAAACAGGTACACAAACTATATGGTAGATTCACAATAGAGGGAGCTGTCGACTTTTCATCTGATCACTGCATTTGGTGTGGTCCATCCATTTCAAGGCAGCCATGGGATCTGTCCCCTTGGAAGATGATGTGGATGCAGTTTCCATAGCAACCAAATACAACACATTCATCCCAGAACTATCAGGTAAGAGGAAATGTCTTTGGATGTCATTGTACCCATTTGTCTTGTTATGTGTTTCTGGTTTTATATGAAATGATTTGATGGTTTCAGATCTAAATAATTTCCTTTATTCATTTCACATTATGGTTGACAATTAAAGTAAGTTGCTAATTCAGAAAATGGTATCAAAATTGGAATCTAACCAATTTTCCTGTATCGTTTATCATTTCAACCAATCTGTAGTTCTTTGAGAGTAGTTCTGTTTGTGAAATCGGTATCTTGTTCTCCTGTCTTCATGATATTCAATGTTTTCATTTGGAGTGAAAAGTCGGGAGCCCTCTTGTGTCAAGTTTGGTACATTTATGTGCTTATGAAGTAGGCTGGATAAAGTAGATTGCAGGACCTGCTTGAATTGTGAGAGGATTTTCTGATTCATTGATGTGAGAGGAAAACTTGTGATGAGATTTAGAAAGATGGAATTTAATTAGGAAGCAGGCAGTGTGGTCACCAAGACCAAGACCAGGATAATTTTTTTGATTACATTGATATAACACTAGGTGGCTCTCTGTTTCAAGTCCAAGACCAGGGCATCAATGCTGGAGGCTGAGTCTAATTGCAGCAGCATAGGAAACTGGAAAGGTCTGATGATAGATATAGCTTGATACTCATTTGTATGATTAATAACAAATGGAAGAAATTGTTTAAATCTGAAATATGATTATATTGATTAGATCAAGAATTTAAATTGGTGAGATGCTTTAGGAGTCATCTTATGTATTGATATCGTGCCTTTTCTCTTTCTCAATCTCTCTTTTTCTCTCTCCTCTCCCTTCCACTATCTCTCTCTCTCTCTCTCCTCTTTCCTTTCTCTTTTCCTCTCTCTGTGTACCTACTATATCCTCCCCCCCTTTTGTTTTCTCTCTCCCTCTCTTCTATTCCCCCTCCCTCTCTCCAGTGCTTGTTTCTTTTCCTATTTTGTAATTAGATCTCTATTTTCTTGGTGAATTTACCTGACTCTCATAGGGTGTGTTTATCGTGTCTTGCCACTCAGAATCAGCGTTTCTATATGTATATATCGAACCCCACTCTACGAACGTGTTTTGCAGGATGTCGCGTTTATCAACTCTTCATGATTAAAAATAAAGGCCTTGTCTCTGCGCAGCTGCTTTGCACCATTTGACCCGGGAAGCAGATTAGCCTGGGAAGGTCCGATTTGTATGTGTGGTTCAAAACAGCTTTGCATTTATCATCTCTCAGAAACGTGATTCTGGCTGTATGTCACATTCAAAACGCACTTTTTTCGGCGTTACAATATGCCTATATCTAAAGACGTTTGAAAAAGGCTTTGCGTTTATCACCTTAAAAATTTGCCTGAAAGACGTTTGAAAACGCTGATTCTAGGCAAAAAATTGGACAATAAACGCACCCTAGTCTGTGACCCTTTGTTTTGTAACCATTGTCATCTGTTTTTTTTGTCATTTCACCCTCTCACTCTCTCTACCTCATCTCCTTTTCTCTTTCTGTCTCCTCCATTATCTCTCATTCACCATTTTCTCTTTCTATCTTTCCTTCCATATCATCTTCTCCGTCTCTCTTTCTAAAATAGCCATATCACGTACTTCAAGTTACAGTAATTGATATATCAATGTTGTCTTGATGCCTACAAGGTTTTCTTCTTAATTAAGGAAACCATAGAACACTCAGTCGTCAGAATGCAATTTAATCTCTTGATTCTCAAAATATCTTATTGTAGTGGGGCCTTAAAAGAATCTAATTAAGGACATGTGAAATGTTCCAAGAAAAGAATTTCTAATCCCCTTGGGCAGAGAAGCCTTTTGCATATCCTTTTCTTTAATGTCTTCAAGATTTCAGTAAGATACAAATCATGTTTCCAGCTGTCTTTATTTGAATCCATGCTAAAACTTCTGTTTTTTAAACCTCTTTTCTTAATACCATGTTTTATCATATGATGTTTCACTGCATGGTGTGCAGACAAGCAAAAAAAAACAAGGAGTATATGAAACTTGGCAAATCATTATTTTAGATTTTGCCAGATGCCAATTTTCCCTTTGAATGAACCTTCGATAAACTGGATGGAAAGTCACATCAATGTGGGTCTATATCCTCGTGAGAGAGAATATGAATCTTCCAATAACTATACAGTTGATACCAAAGGGCTAGTATGTTTTACCCCCTGTTCATACTTCTAAAATTCATTGTACGGCTTTATGAAAAACCGTATAGTTACACAATAAGTATTTAATTTTTGCTAGTCTGAATGTCCTATAACAAAATACATTTAAGAATCAGGGTCCATTCTCATCGGAACTTTGTACGGTAAGATAACAGTATAAGTGGGAGGGGGCCTATTGTACGCATGCACTGGTGATTGGCCAGCTGTCAGCAGTGCCGTGTCAACATACACCTTCAACACTAGTGTCTTTATACGTCGTTTCTGTATGTACTGCTGTTATCCAGTGTGCATGCCCCTTATGCACTACCCTGATTCTGATACGTTTCTTATACGAGTTTCATGTAAATTCTCTCTAGTCTGAACGGTATATATATATATATATATATATATATGTATGTAGTCCCATCGGTCCCATTGGTCCTATGTCTCTACGGGTGACCAGACTACATTTCACTGGACCAACGGGATGTGGAGGGGAAAATCCCAATTACAAGGCAAAAAACCTCTTTGGGTTCAGAGTAGGGTCAATTTGAAAAAGAAAAGAAATTCTGAGGTCTGCTTTAAAGTTGACTTTGACTGAAATTAGGGAATATAAGAGAGATTAACTAGCGAAGTAACTCGAAGTAATGATTATTCTGAATTACAAAATTCTTAAATACAGCCCCGACATAGCACCTGAAATGCTTTCCGATCGCTGCTGAGATGTGTGACGTCACATGTTGAACATGATTTGCACAAGCAGACGATGTCCCATGACATCTCACACATTTTCAGTGCCTGTTTCGTCGTCTTCTCTTCAGTTATTTCTCTTACTTCACTACCGTCAGACTAAATGTTTAATCTATTACCTCACTCTAAACCCCGCGCATGGTATTATTTTGATGAAAAATGCAGCGATAAAAAATTAAGGAATCCGTCGCTTGTAAACAAAATAAGACGCCATTGTATTTTCAGCTGCATACACCGCGGTATGTTCGGCGTTTCAAGAGGGAACAAATGCGTCCATGCTTTCATTCCCGGGGGTTTTAAATTTGAATGTGTGGTTTCTTTGATTGTTCATTAACCCCTATCCTGTGTATTTACAAACAAAAGAATTTAGTTATCAGAATCGGGGTCATATCCCTTTTTGAATGGTGTAAAATTCCCTCACATTTATATACCCTAAACTCATTATAATTTGAGAAATAATAGCATTGCAATTATGTTCATTCTTTATGGGATGTCTTCTACTTGGGCAGGATTGGTTCATATTGTGACGGCATTAAAACATCATTATTTTTCTGGCGAATCTCTCGCATATCCCAGATGCTATGGAGGTGGTTTTATTTGTATTTTTATAAATCATCCAATTTGTAGTTGACCCACAACTTGTACGATGGCCATCTATTAGCTTACCAGTTTCTAGTAATATGTTATTTGCCATATTTGTGATTTTCTTTGAACCCGCACTTTAAGCTGGACTGCAAGCTCCTCTCCAGCATAAAGACTCTTATGCAGAGGCTTGAAAAAGCCTTCAATATTTCATTCATATAATTTATTTATTTAAAATGCTAATGGAATGTAAATCCTTGAAATTGGAGACAATAACCTGCTATTTTTAAAATATTATCTGCTATTTTTTAAATATTATCCGTTGGGGGACAACATATCAAGAGTTCACGTGCCTTTAGGATTTTTAATATCATTTTTAACGGGAATAAAAGTCAAAACTCCAAGTCAAAATAAAGTCAAAACCGGTCATTGTCAAGTGAATTCTATGCAGCACAGCAGGGAGGAGCATGCATGGCTCAAATATCACGTGTATCCAACAATGCAACACTAGCTTATTCCTTTAATAGGGGACTTCAAATGTCTTCCAAAAGGGCTTTATCCCTTGTGGTTCCTCTGGTGAGAGCCAGAATGGTATTAACTGTTATACTTTTACACAGACTTAATGCCCTTCTGGCTCTCAACAGACCCCCAAAACAACCGTCGAAAGGTACAGAAAGAGAGGCAAGGACTGCTGTCACAGCATTGAGGGTGTGTGATTTTCTCAGCTGATTGGGCGCGTGACACGGAAACAGTTCAGGCTGTGGACTACCATGATCCCTGATAAGAGCTCGGTTGAGGGTCATGGTGAGGTAGGTCTCCTGCCCCTTAGAGAGAGAGACCAAATGAACTGTTCATTGACCAAAGTCACCCCTGGTATATGGATGCATCTGTGGTCCTATGCCCAGGACACGGATATGGTTTTTGGTTAAGGTTTTAAGTGGACTAATAGATAGTATGTGATATGTATACTCCCATCGGTCCTGTGCGTGTCCTAAGGTTTAGGATTCATTGGACCAATGGGATGTTGGGCCGTGAAGGGGAAAACCCTCGATGAACCAGGTAAGAAGGTCATAGCAGTGTCAAAGTAAGAAGACAGAGTTAGGACAGGTTTTAATTTGAACTGGCCTTGAATTGTATGTATTACCTAATGGCATTTGTTTTTAAATATAGGACTTCTTTTGCAATTTCAGGGACTAATTTGCTGTAAGTCCCCATCCTAGGTCATACAAGGTTTTTTTTTCTTTCTTTCTTATTGGACCTGTGGGACATTATTAACTTTTGGTTCTACTTCTCATAAAGGGGAAGGTTTTTGGATTTGATGGAAGGTATGGTGATGGAGGGGAAACCCCTGATTACCAGGTATGATGTCATAGCCACGTGGGTGTTCAGTCACATGGCAGGACCAAAAGAATCTTTCAATCAGAGTATATAGTCGGGTAATTACTGTTAAAGTGACAAACAGAGAACGATCTTTTGTTCTGTACAAGTTTCATGTGTGTTTGTTTGGGGGAGGGTAAGGGGAGAGGACAAAAAGAACCTTTCAATATCTAATAATGTTCTTATATAGAATTATGCACCTAGTAGCAGATACAACCAATAGATACTGACATCAATACAGCATTCCTATTACAAGAAGCTGTCAACAATTATCTGTTGATACCTGGAGTGACTATTGTTCGCAGTTGCACAATATCTATTACAATATCTATACAATTCAATACCGCTATATATCTACTACTTCACTTGCTTCATGCTATAGCTGTGTAGCACCCTCTATATGCAGTCCACGAACAGTGAAACTTATTTTCCTACTATGAGCAAGAAACTCATTTGAACATCCATGCTAATCTGTTTGCTGAAACACATACTAGTCTGTTTGCTGAAATACTCTACTTAGCATACTCTCTCAATTAATGGACCAATCCGCAAATTGAGCATGTGGCATAATGATGTCTGCTTAGTGCTGAAAGGGCATTAACTGTAACTGCTTCATACAGAGGTAACACCCTTCTGGCTGTCAACAGATGATAACACCTACAGGTTAAACTTATGCTTAAGATACATTCAACCATCAATTAGCATGTTGTCTTCTTGGAGCTAGAAGGGCATTAGCATGTAATCTTATGTAGAGAGACAATGTCCTTGTGGCTCCAACAAAAATGTCTTTTGGTGAGTGATGAATGCTGCTACCATGTGACATGCCGGAAAGGGAAATGTGCAATCCTATTAAAAGGCTTTTAGGGGCTTTTAACCATATATATCTAAAGCTCTAATGGCCATCGGCAAGGGAATTAGTGAATCTGGTAAGGCATTTTGAGCTCCCTCCACCACCCCCTCCTTCACCCCCAGTAATATTCTAGAATGTTTGTAGAGGTGCTGTGGTCCAGTGGATAAGTCTCCTAACTGTGAACCACAAGGTACAGGGTTCAAATCTCTGTCGCAGTACTAATGTCCTTTGGCAAGACCTTAATCTACAAATTGCCACACTCCACCCAGGTGAGGTAAATGGGTACCTGGCAGGAATTGGTTTCTTTTAAAGTGACTCAGTAACATTGCTTCAGATTCTGAAACAAAATCCTGGATTTAGCTCATGCTGCAATCATAATTATAAACCTTTAGGTCAGTCCGCCTGTCTGATTATCAAGATATTTATGATTTGAAATCGAAATTTCATTTTACGGTTTTTATAACACTACAGTCTACAGGGGAAAATGAGTATGGTAAAACCGGTCACTCAAAGATTTTTACTTTTTTGAAGCACTTTATGAGCATTTTGAAGCGCAAATTTTTTAAGGGCTTCAATATTACACCATATCACAGACACTGATAACACGTACGGGGCCATGCATCTCAGATTTAACATTGTTAAACGATGCCTTTAATGCTTGAGAGCCGTAACGGTAGCCGTGCTTAAGCCGGGGTTATAATAATTTAGCGCCAGGAGTGGCCATATGTGCCAGATATGAGCGCCATACAAGACTCTACTATTATTATAATGATAATAGGTATAATATTTAGATATTGTATTGTTGTTTTTGTTGTGTTTTTTTCTCACTAGAGTTCTTTTAGAGCTTGCCAGAGCTAAATCGCTCACCGCCTTTAAGGGCCACGTATATTTTTTCTGCTGATATTATTTCCTCCTACCACATGCTTTATAATATTTCATTAACATACTTCCTGTGCAAGATTGGAATATTTTACCTGCTCATGTATAAATAACTAAAAACACTTGAAAGGCTTCTCTGTTTTATCTGGTTTTACGCCAGATTAGAAACCGTAGGGTGCGGAGCACTTTATTGAAATGTTGCAGTTAAACTTTTAATGGATCTTGAAAATGTAGCTAGGGCAAATTAAACAGAAGACTTTGCTGTGCATTAAAGGGAACGTTATTTTGTACCTACTTTGTAAATTCCATGATGAGGGTTGGATATTAAAGGTAGATTTCTCTTTCAGTCCTTCAATTTTGTATCATATTTAAAAGATTTGTCTTGACATAAATGCGCGTCATTAGCTGCCTGCAAGGAGGTCATAAGAGCTATATATGGTAAGTGGCATCAACGGCGACGATGTATACTATCCAAATCTGTGTCCGTGCAGCAGCTTTGTAATCATGTTTTGTCAGTTCTATTTCCTGTCTGTGTTTTGCAAGAGCTCTTGGGTTTCTAAGCGTGCCAAGATATTTCATTGTGTATGGAAAGCAAATTTTCATTTTGATTCCTGCATTGGTATGACACATAGTGTAAGATCTCATGTTGTATGGACAGTAGAAACAAAACCTGATTACGAGAAGGTAATCTTGATGCATCAGGTTTTAGAAAAGGCTGAATGGACGTGCCATGATACAGTTGTGGTTCTTTGCTTGAGTGGAGATCGTACAGTTCACTTAAAGACATTCTACTCATTGATTCATTTACTGATTCACTGCAATAATGAGATCTTTGCAAAATTTGCTTTGTTTTTTTGCTTTGTGGTCATTGTTGAATTATATACAGTCAAACCTGCTTTAGCGACCACCTGTCTACAAAGACCACATTTTTTGTTTCCCTTGAAAATGGTTTCTCATTGAAACATGTACTAAAGGAACCTGTCTACAAAGACCACCTGTCTACGAAGACCACTTTTTGTGTTTCCCTTGGGCGGTCGCTATAGACAGGTTTGACTGTATTTTCTTTTCTCTGTTTTACTTTCTAGCCTTTTAGAAATAAAACATAAATACATTCTGCACTCTTGGAAAAGAAAAGTTTCCAGTATGTTTTTTCCAGGTCCTTTAAAATTGGGCATTTAGCCAAAAGGTTTCCTTGAAATTACATGCTCACTGAAGCCATTCAAATTAGGCCTCATGACAATGCATTCCCTAAAGAAAGAAACCCTGAAAGCCCAATTAACCTTCAAACCACATTAAGCAAGTCCCAAGTGGTCTAAATCCCAGTCCTATTGTCCTGGTCCAAGGATTAGTCCAAGATCCTTAGGCTGATCCCACCACAAAGGCCACAGGTCCTGCTTTTCAGGGTGATCCTTTAGACCCTGGTGTGATTGTTATGGTCTTACTCTTAGACCTGAATGCATTTTTTGGCCACTGTCATGCCACTAATGAAGAGCTTATATTCGGTCTGTCACATTAAGTTAGCATTCTAACATCAGTCCAACATTGGAGTTATGTCAGTGAAATGCCCAGTCACGTGAGCCAGTCTGTCTATCTTGTACTGAAGTTCAACTCACATCGTCTGTTTTGACACTTGTGGAAATTATACTGTTTGGTCCACTTCCTGTCCTTGAGCAGTCTCTAGATGGGCTAACCAAAATTTAGAAGCTGATTATGTAAGTTCTTTATTTTGTCTGCTTATATTGTACATGTATCCAGACGTCTGAATTGAAGTAATAATTAAATATTTAAAGTATCTCATGGAAGGAACTTTAGCCATTAGGAAGCCTGGTGAAAAATGATGCCATGGTGTAATTCAGATCTTCAGATTTTACCATTTCAAGAAAGATGAACCAAGTCAAGTGCTAACTTAAAAATATATATATATATAAATATATTTTTTTAATGATGTAAGAAGTACAATGCACGATGTCTTCTATACAATTTCTTTTAAGATATATTTTGTCTCAAAATGAAAGAAAAAAATTATGTTGCAAGTTTGTTTTTGAGAAGAGATTAGTATACTTCAGGTTTATACAATTACGGTCACTTCTTGTACAAATCATGTTCAATAATTGCAGATGAATGTGAATTTATATGTTACTGTGGATTGATGTGCTTGGGTGAAAGTGCTCTGTACTTCTTGATCATGATTGTCTATAGTATAGAGAGCTTGAAAGGAATGAACTCTATCTACGTCAAAGTATATATGAGTTAATGCCTTTTTGACTATCAGTAGATGATAAATGTCTCTCTCGGATGAACTTAGAACTTGAACTTGAGGTATGTTGTCTGGTGATATGTCAGGTCATCAGCAGGAGGGGTTTTCCTAGGTTGCCCTTTGACTTCCTGCAGACGTCATATGATTACAACTAGAACTGGAACTTGAGTTATGTTGTCTGGTGATATGTCAGGTCATCGGCAGATGGGGTTGTCCTAGGTCACCCTTTGACTTCCTGCTGACGTCATATGAGTACAGCTTGTTCATTAATCAAACTTTCGTTCTGCCTCACCTTTCTCTATCTAATCACATCAAGGTAACTCTTCAAAGTTCTGCCCCACCCATCTACAGGTATTCCCTTTCCTCCGATCTCAATCTCTCTTTAAATAGTTACCTAATCAAAACTTACCCTCGCCCCTTTTCTCTCCATTGGTCTCTTTCCCATTTTCTCTACAAAAATTGAGAAAAAGCATGTTGGAAAATTACACAATTTCCTCCCTTGCACATCCCGCTTCGAGTGATATGATTTTGCTCACCTTCCATCTATGATGTAAACTTGAAAATAGCAGTTGTGGCATCTATATGTCCCTTGCGTACTTGATCTATATTTCAGTCCCTTTTGTTGTGTTGTACAGTTTTCTTTCCTCTATTTTCATCGTAACATATAAGTCAACAAATCAGTCCAGTGATCTTCTCCTTGATGAAGGTGAGAAAAGGTTTTCTTCCTCCGTGACTGGAGTTCTCAAATTGGCAACGGATTTGAAACAGGCTCTAAGGATGCAGAGACCCTGATCATGTTTCCATGATTTACCCAAGCTTCTCCACTTAATTCACCTCGGTGTGATTGGGAATTCCCTGTGACGTAATGGACATAGTAACACAAGATTGAACTCTGTTTCGGGTGCAGGGGCCCGTCACTTATCATCTGCTTCTTTCTCTCTTTCTCTCTCTCTCTCTCTCTCTCTCTCTCTCTCTCTCTCTCTCTCTCTCTCTCTTTCTCTCTCTCTCTCTCTCTCTTGCTCTCTATTTCTTTCTCTTGACTTCCCTTTTTCCTATTCCATTATCATCTCTCTCCAAACTCTATCTTTTTAAACCCCATGCTCTACTAGCCCATTGCTATATTTGTCTTCACTTAGATTCCTTTTGTCTCAAATTGTATGCCCCTTTCCCTTACTTAATTTAGCTTTTGCACCATTATAATATTCCATTCTTTTTCTTCCTATCTTTTTCTCTTTCTCTCTTTCTCTTTCTCCCTTTTGTTTCTTTCCTGGCTCGCTCTATTTTTTGTCACATGATCTTCTCATTTTTTTTTTCTTTCTACTTTAGTCTCTCCTCTCCTTTTTCTTCTTCTCTCTCTTTCTCTCTCTCTCTGTCTCTTCTCTCCCACTTTTCTTCTCTCAGTGTCGATCTGTCTGTTTTTCTTTTGCTCCTTTTTTTGCTCCTTTTTTTGCTCCTTCTCTGCCTTCCTCGTCCTCCATCTTTCTCTCTTTTCCTCATGCTCCTCCGCTTTCCTCTTGTACACTCTCTGGCTGTCTCTCTGTCCACCTTTCTCTCTCCGTCTCCCTCAGTCTTTCCCCCTTTCTCCTCTTATCCTCTTATCCTAATTAGGTGTAAAAGAGTGTTGTGTATGTGTGAATATGTTGCCACACGAGACAGATCGATGTCATAAGATATTCATGGATTTGAGTTCAGATTTTGTATGCCAGGAGGGATGCGATCTTAACTCGCCACCTTCAAAAGCGGAGCCCACCCACTGCCATTCCTGCAAAGGTTGATGCCCTTAATGTTTTAATACCACTATCAGAAAAGGGGTTTTGTTTGAAAAGGAAAACAAAGCATTTCCATTTGCGGTTCACTTACACTTCATTGTGTATTGGGATTTCCTATCAATTACAAAGATTTAAAAAGAGACTCTAAACAGAAATTGCCAAGTTACTGTAAAGAAATATTAAAAAACATCGACAACTAAACACATTAGAAACAAAATGACTAAGTTCAAAATGTATCTTGATGTGTTTTGGAGAAGAAAAAAACATACATTTTAGTTTGAGAGAGAAAAATATGATTATATTTCATTGGTTCTCCTATCATGTTTGTCATTTTGAATAGTTAAGTTTGTCTCTATAATTTGTTGGCCTTTAAAGTACAATAATTAGATGAAGACTTATATTCATGTAAGTAACGGAGCCAAATTTTGGTTGAGTATATATGACATGTATATGACTGCTCAGATCCAGAAGGGCATTTATATATTTATATATATAACACCCTTCTGTCTCTGAACAGGGGGGTGTTTCACAAAGATCCTAAGTCGAACTTAACTCTAAGTTGGACTTTAAAATTATGGAGAGCCATTTGTAGCCTTAAGATAAAATTTAAAAGCGAAAATTCAAGTATTATAGACTTTTTATTAATTCCACATCAAGAACATGAAATCTCCTTGATAATAGAAAATATGAATGATATGAATCAACATTGTATGCCTTTTAAAATAACTTTTACAAAATATTTTCAAAGATGCTAACGGCTTTCCATAATTGTTAAGTCCAACTTAGAGATAAGTTCAACTTAGGATCTTTGTGAAACACCCCCCAGATTATTAAAAATCTATCTTTCTACTGATGAACTTGAACCTAGTAATCAATGCCCTGCTTTTCATCTGACATTGGATAACTTTTCAACCTCATCTGAGAAACTTTAAAGAATATTTGGCATTGCAGATGTGGGATGGTATCAAATGGAATGTCGCATATGATCAAAAAGCTTGCACTAAAAAGGACGCTCGATGATGTGGGCTGGTCGGTCCATATCTGCCCTCCCCGATTACCCCTCTCATTTTTTATGTCGGACTAGACTAAAGGCTTGTTCAGACTGGACAGAGTTTATATGAAACTCATGGAACGACATGTCATATAAAGAATCCATGTACAGCGAAAGGGGTGTTCATACTGGATTTTAACATTGTATGGAGAAACTATTTTAGGAGAGGTTGACATGACAGCTGGCCAATCATAAGTGTGCACACTCATGATAATAATAATAATAGCTAGTTCTTATATAGCGCTTTTCAGGACCAAAGGCCCTCTCAATGCGCTTTACAGATATATATATTATTACCCCGGTCATCGGATTCAGGCTTACTCGCACACAATGTATGCACATTCTCCACTCCCTGAGGAGCATTCCGGCCAGGCGTCATTTTTACAAGCGCACACTTGCTAATCTAAGCACATCAGCTTTCGCATCCTACCGGGTACCCATTTAACACCTGGGTGGAGAGTGGCAAATGTAGATCAATGTCTTGCCAAAGGACATTAGTGCCGCGGTGGGACTTGGACTGCGGACCTTGTGATCCACAGTCTGGTGACATATCCACTCGTCCACGACACCTCTACATGATAAGCCCTGCCCAGTTATACGTTTGTTGTATGATACAACGTGATGATATTCAGATGAGAACGGGATCCTGATACTTTATCAAGTTTTTATTCAAAACGAAGCTCAAACATACGTTTTGCTATACGACGTTTCGTTATACAATGTGCAGACTAGACAAATAATTATGTGAAGTATAGCTATACGTTTTTTTTTAATAGCAGTACGATGTATCTGTAGTCTGAACGAGAGGTTGGACACATCGCTGAGATTCTAGGAGACTCTGCGGACATGATTCATGTTCAAATGCCTCCATTGCCTGGGTTTTTATGATGAATGATTGTTTAGATTGTGGACCCACGACTCTCCCTCTTGATTAATGTACATTCCGATAATACATGAGCAGATTGCGTAAATTCTGATGAAGTATATAGCGTGCCGACGTGTCTTTTGTTGAAAAATGTAGAGTAATTTATGGTGCATGATCATCAAGTTCGGACATGAGGACAAGTATTGCGGGGGAGGGGGAATGAAAAGTCGTGCTAACTTTTCTCTTTGTGCTTAGCTAGTGCAGGTAGAGGGAGATTGGGAAATTTTGTATAAACAATTTATGCACCACCTGGACCGCAGGGCATAATGATATTGATGGATTATTAAAGGTGCAGGTGAGCTGTTTGGAGGTGAAATAGAGAAATCTGGAGCAGAGATATGGCTTGATTTTAAAAAAATGCTTTTGGGGTATGTAAGAGTCCGGGGAGGGGGTTATCAGGTAGTGTTGTAATTTTTTTTTTTTTTTTTTTTTTGTTAACTGATGATATGATTCAAGAAATTTTCATAAGCTTCTACTGAATGAGCAATTCCAATCATTTGGCATGTATCTTTAAAATGGCAAATGCCAAATGTATTATGTTGATTTGAAATAATATAACCCTAGGCAATAGAATCTACTCATTATAAGGTGAGTCACGTAACATAAATTAATGCAGGGATGTTTTAGGGTTACAATTACATGTAAGATCAACAAATTATTTGTTTAATTGAAATATCAGATTATTTACAACCATGCTAGCATCTTGAGTAAGCTTCTACTTGCCTTGACATGCGGGAGGTAGCGAATATTCAGGAATTTGTAACAAAACGAGACAGGTGTTTGTACTCTCAAATCAAATTGTGGAGATTGTCATTTATTTAAGAGCAGGTATTGTAGATTCCAGAAATATAATTTGATGTAGGTTTATACAATTTTTTGGCCATTGTGCAATCGTGATGACATCCATATTGCCATGGCAACTACAGGAAACATGGCCGTGAGAGAAGGCCCATCGTTGCGTAATCAAATTTGTTTACACCGTTAATCGCTTGTACTTCATAATACCGAGCCTCATTATGCTATATTTAGCAGCGATGACATAATGCACTTCTTCATCGTGGCCTTAGCACTTCCTCCCTGTCGGTTTCATCGTTAATTCCGTCCCCTGCTTTGCCCTCTTCAGGTTCAAGCACCGATTAGAGGACGTTCGACCGCGTAAAGTCGCAATTTGGATTCCCACACTACCTCATGCCCCCATCCCAAATTAAATGAAAGCACGAGATGCTGAGATGGCGGCAGGAAACGGTTTAACTACATTTTCGGGGTAACGGGACCACCGCTTCATCGCCGATGGGGGTGGATGCCAGCCAGGCAGTTTCATTTTAATCAAGATGTACGTCACTTGGTTAGTAGCGCAAAAGGGCGGCTGGATTTATGGGAGTCAACTCCCCACGGTGGGGCTTAAATTATGTTTGTTTGCTTGATTTATTATCTGATTTGTCTCAGGTTGAGGAATGCTGTACACTTACTAAACTACACCCTTCTCTTCAAGTTCTACACACGAATTTGACATAAATCCTTGTCTTTAGTCTTTGTCTTGTGCAAACCATGTTGTTTATCACAGGAGCTCATTGTGAACCATTCTTTTGATTGGGTTTTAAATACTAGTACAAGTAGCTCTACCTATAGAATGCTCTCACCCACCTTCATCTATCTTGAATTTATTTTCTTCATGTGCCCATGCTCATAAATGTCAAAGATAATAGATTAAATCAATGAAGTGAAGTCTATAGTTGAAAGCCTCTTAACACTAATTTTATGAAGTCGTAATTTCAAGGGGTGTTTTTGAAACCTACTGACTTCTTGATTTCTCAGGTCAAGATTTCAAAATGCCTTTATCATAATTACTTTGAGTGTGTTCAACGTATACCTCTTGGTATAAAACAGAACATTAGTGAAAAATACCAACTGTACACATTACTTGGATTCCATAATAGTTTGACTCCTTATCAAACCATTTAGCTTATGAAAGGAAAATGTAAAACACATTGCCTCTTTCATTGATCCTCCTTTCTCTACCCCCTCACTGGCTGCCTCATCCATTAGATCTATTCTTTCAACGATATCCTCTGTGTACCCCCCATCCTGGTTACCATCCTTTCAACCATGCTGTCAGATAGAGATGTGAAAACACTCTAGATTATGAAGTATTCAGTTGAACAAAAACTTCTCTCGGCCTGTGTCCCCCCTGCACCCTTGGATATCTCTACTGGAGCAGTCACTGTAATACCAGAAACCTTTTTTGCAAAATAGAGTTTTTACAAAGCATACACAAGAACCATTTTTATTTTTTTTTGTGTGTCAGAAAAATTTTTTGTTGTTGCACCAGAGGGATGCAAGAACCCTCCAATACTCCCCCTCTCTCTCTCTCTCTCTCTCTCCCTCTCTCTCTCTCTCTCTCTCTCTCCCCCTCTCTCTCTCCCCCTCTCTCCCTCTCCTCCCCATAGTAACATGGGACTTTTCAGAGGTAGATGTGAGGAGTTACAATCTCCTCTACCCATCACCTACCCTCTCTTTCTTTTTCTCTCACTCCACCTCTCTCTCTCTCTCTCTCTCTCCTCACCTCACCATCTTTCTTCTCTCCTCTCTACTCTCCCCCATTGAAATGTTTCTCCCTATCTGAAAATCAGAGGGAATTGTTAAAAGAGTTAGACACTCCATTACCCCTCTCCCTTTTCTCCCCTCTCTCTTTTCTCCCCTCTCTCTTTTCTCCCCTCTCTCTCTTTATTCTCCTCTCTCATCTCCATCCTCTCTTCTTTCATCTCTTTTTTCTTTCATTTCTTCTCTCTTCTCTTCTCCCCTCTCATCTCCGCACCCCATCTCTCCCCTTTTCTTTATTTCTCTCTCTCTCTCCATATCTGTCTCTATTTTCCTTTCTTCCGCTCTATTTCCCCTCTATCCCCTGACTGGATATACTACCCTTAGCTACTGAGCTGGATAGTATCTCTCCTTTGCACTTCTTCACCTTCCTACTTCTCCCCTATCTTACCTGAGGACACAGCTTATCATGGTTAGATGTGAAGACATTCAATCCACACTCCTCTCAAACCACCCAATCCGAAATGATAACATTTATTCGAGATAAACCACCTACTTTCCCAGAACAAACGCGACTGTCACGAACAGCACACGTACTACAAATTTCACATGTCAAAATGAAACAGGATTCTGGTTTATATACACAAGACTCTTTCTGAAGATGCTTTTAAACTCCTAGTTTTGATGTTTCGTTTCTGTTTCAAATTAGAGGTTTATGTGGTGGCTTGTTCAAAACCCAAATAATTTGCATCGTTACATGTTGTGATTCATGTTACCTCCAATTTTCTTTCAAATATGTGGTTAGGCACTTTTACTTGACTATGCACATACTGTATGCATATTTATGCAAATATGTGTTTATGTCTGATATGGAGAATTGAGGTAAAATTGAGTTATAAAAGCGAAGTGTTCCACCGAGAAACAAATGGAGTGAATTCTGGATTGTGCATATTTTGATGTGGGGTTTTATCGCTAACCTTCTCTCTCTCTGTCTATCTACTGGAAAGACATATTGAACCCAGTGATCTATGATTGCATGCAATCGCTTCTAGCCCATTCCCCCTTTTTCCTACTTGCGAACTGAAAGGAGATATGAAATTGGATCTTAGATCTTGAAAAATGGGAGCAACTCACTTTCTCTTGCTCTGCGCCAAAGGTCAAGGCTAGAGTTTGTGGGTGATTTTGTTTCAAGAGGGTCATTACCATATTTCATGCCCCAGATGCTTTCTCTCCAACTGCCTTCCATCAAAAAAGAAAAGCTGTATCATATAACGTCTGCTGAGAGCCAGAAGGGCGTTACTCTGTGTTAACGTACATGAGTTAATGCCCTTCTGTCTCCAAACGAGCAATATCTTTTTGTGCCCTTACTGGTTCCCTGGAGCTGTGAGTGGGTTTTGAAAATGTTCCCACATATCTTCCACAAGTTATTTCCAGAGGAGAATGTTATCGGTTGAGGACCAGAAGGGCGTAACTCTGTGTTAAAGTACATGAGTTAATGCTCTTCTGGCTCCAAACAAGCAATATCTTTTTGTGCCCTTACTGGATGGTTCCCTGGAGCTGTGAGTGGCTTTCGAAACTTTTCCAACTTAAAATATCTTCCACAAGTTGTTCCCAGGGGAGAATGTTATCGGTTGAGGCCAGAAGGGCATTTACTCTCTATTAAATTATACAGGTATAATGCCCTTCTGGCTCCAAATAGATGTGTGCCTTTACTGATTCCCTGGAGCCGTGAGTAAATCTTTGAAACTGTTCCCACTTATCTTCCGCAAGTTCTTTCCAGGGGCGAGAAAATTGTCTGCAGAGAGCTAGAAGGACGTTGCCTCTGTTAAAAGTAAATGAGTTAATGCCCTTCTGGCTCTGTGCAGATGGAATACCTGATCTTAGAGGACTTCTTTCATGACTCTGATTACTATGCCTTGCGGTAAATTAGTATTACAAACTGATTTCCAATGGCCTGGATAATATTTTTTGTAAGCTCTTCTTATCTGGGTTTGCTATGAATATTTTAAAATGCTTGATTCCTGCGCGATAATAAGAGACATGTAACACTCTCGTGTGTCTCTCATTCTCATCCATTTTATTGAATATATAATTCGTTTTTCCCTTAATAATAATTATGATTATGCTGAAATCATAGTTTGAATTCTTTAATGGTTATTTTAAGTTCTGGTAAATGGAACTGCATTTCATAAGGAGTATCTTCAGGCAATAGGACATTTTCATAATGTAACCAAATTTTTGCATATGCCTCTGTGAAGTGCCTCATACAAACTATTTCATTTACCTGTTACAAATAAATGTATCTCAATAGTCAGAATGCGAATTGCATACATTAGTTGTTGCTAGGTAGGACAAACATTATGGCTTGCCCTACCTAACAACTTGTAATATATGCAATTTGCATTCTGACAATTGAAATACAATTATTCGTAACGGGTGAATGAAATAATTTGCATCAAGGCATTAAGTTCAAATCTGGTTACATTACATTATGAAAATTGGCTATTCTGAATTATACATCTCACTCCCAGATCCTAATCAAATGATTGGTCATGCGCGGTCACGTGTGATTCATTTACTGAGCCTATTGCGCTTTTTATGAAAAAGCGTGCAATATTTTCCAGTCCTATTGCATGCTTTTTCAGTGCGCAGTAGTGCGCGTAGAGGTTAAAACGCTTAATACTGCGTGTGCATGGGCCTATTCTTGCGCAGCACTTTGCGTAAATGGGTATAGAGGTAAGTGCGCTTAATATATCTATGTGTGCGCACTAAATTAAGCCTTATTAAACTTGAGATTTATTTGTCAGCCTAGCCGTACTGTCACGAAACAATCTTGAATGAATTATTTTTACATCAAATAACAAGGATCTAGGAGTTTCGTTGTATAAAACAAATGATGCATGTTTTCATTCGTTCATTATACGATCTATCCGCCCTCGTTGATGCTGTGTGTATCTGACACTCGGCCTAACGGCTTCGTGCAATAGATGCACACAGCCTCAACTCGAGTGCGGATAGATCGTATAATGAACTCCTGTGCATGCATCATTTGTATACTGTTTAGAATGCAGTTGATGGGTTGTTTGGAACAGCAGAACATAGTCATGAAAACTTGTAGTAAATCTTATTCATTGAGTAGTTTGAAGCACAACTCGTCTGTTTGTTTGGCAGGCATCTTTCTTATCTGAAATCGTGAATGGTCAGTGTTTAATAGTCTTATTTGATTCTTTAAGAATTTACTTGCTTTCAGAATTTGCAAATAATCTGTAGATTCATTTGATTATTGATATACTACTTGTTACTTTGCTTTTTCAATTTTCCATTTCTTGTATTCATCTATTATTTATTTGTTTATTTATTTGTTTATTAATTCATTTTTATGTAATTATTTATTTATGTATGTATTTTGTTTGTATGTTTTAAGAAGTGATCTACATCGCAACTTGTAAAGATTAGTGTACAAGTAACAAAACAAAAAAATAAAATACATATAATATGTGTAAATGTTCTTCCCATATTTAGATGTGTCAGTTTCATGTTGTCTGCCAAGTCAGAAAGACATTATAGTGCTATGTTGAAGTATATGACTCTTGTGTCCTTCATGCTCTCGGCGGACCATGTGGTCCTGTTGTAGGGACTTCCTTGATTTCTGTAGCAACTGTTTGACCGATTTCAGGATCGTCTATTCAAGGAATGTCCATTAGAGAGCTCGATTGTGCTTACGTCAAGGAGGCAAATCCCTTGTCTGCAATAAGCCGCAATTCTCTTCAGGTCACATGGTCATTGTGCCAATAATTCATCATGTAGGAAAGTTTAAAGATAAAGTTGAGTTCTGGTCATGCGATCGCATTGTGAAAGAAACGTTGTGGAATCGATCAGAAAAGGTTGATCATCTAGCATATAAGTATTGGTGTGTATATACTGCAAGGTTCTGGCCGGTCATCAAAATGATAAGAAATTTGGCCCAGTCTTGGTAAAGTTACAAGCACTGTACACAGAAAGATGTATATGGGACTACACGAACATGTGGCATAAAAATCCGTCCCGATTTTTATGATGTTACCTGCCATATTTAGAATATTAAGGCATTTGAAGAGCCATGCTTTTCAGGGAACATTTTTTCTCTGATAATCTTCCTCACTTGCATAATACAATGCTAACGCTCACACATTATTTTTCGGCTCTTCCCAGAACTCAACCTTCTCTTTATTAAAAGCAAAGTACGGTTCAGCTTTGGACAAAACAAGATTGACAAACAAAGAGATGGATTATATATGGCCCTGGCTGACCCATGGGTCAATCAGGGCCCCATGGTGAGACGACAGGAAGTACCCATGGTCTCATATACTCAATGTAATGACGGCACTATAGCATTCTGGGAAGGGTCGGCCAATTAGTCATCTTGCTCGCACATTAATGGAAATCATCCTTTCTTTGATTTCATCACACAGAGCAATTCTGTTGGGTATGAAGTCTTAAATCTTCAAGTGATTATTGGCTAAGTAGATTTTTTTTGAGGACAGTGGGAAAATAGGTTAAGAGCACCTGGAGCCAAGCAAGAGTGCTAAAGATCGTCCTGATTTTGAGGTAGTAAACAACCTTTGCAATGTTTTGAATATCGTTGGACATTACAGAGGCTGACCTACTTCTAGATTTATTAAAGTTGAGCATGAAGAAGGCAAGAATCTGTCTGTATGTGTAGAGAAGCTGTTGAGTTAGCGCATTGTAATACTTATATAATATAGGATGGCTTTGAGTGTGATACAAGAATATATTGTCTTAGCGAGAGCAATATTTTCTTGTATCACACAAAAACAAAGCCATACAATATTATTATTATTATCTATTATTAGTCTAACTAGCGAATTAACAAAATTTTGACTTACCTCGGTAAATGTGGCCTTGGCCCGAATTCACAAAGGAGGTTTATCTTAACCCATGGTGTAAACCCTCATTTACATAATCCATTGTTTAAAAATTAGCGCAAAATAAGCGTATCCTGCCTTGCACGCTTATTTTGCGCTAATTTCGTGTGATATTGCCATGAGTTCCTGGATGACTGAGCAATATATAAAAACAATATTGGTCGGTCATCCGGTACTGCGCTAAAAATATTGAATACACTGATTTATTGTACCCCTTGGAAGCCTCATATAGATAATAAGCTATATTATCTTCATAAGCAACCGTTGGTGTAATTCTCATATTCTAAGAATTTGTCTTTAAATTCAGCCTTAAATCAAACGCAAATCTTGCTTTTAACCAACCACAGTCACTCGATAACAACTGTTATTCGATTTTGGAGTGCTTAATTGGCACTGTTTCAAGAAACCTTTTAAAGTAAAAGTTTGCTGACATCCTATTGAAATGCATGTATTAAAATTGACATACGTTTCAATGGAATCTCTGTGAATCGGTACTTAAATTTTATGATGGTTTCATTGAATGATGTAACGATGGAAAATAAATTTTACAGATCCAAATTAAATTGATTAACTTCATGTTGCATAATACAAATATATGTTATTTTCCAAACAAATTTCATTGAAAATGTTTGATGGTTGAGTATTGAAAAGAGGGGAACGAAAAGGAATCTATGTGCAAGTATTTTTTGCTTTTCAGAAATTTTTATTTTCAGCAGGATTCATGTACTTAACAGATTTGATAAAATCAACATTCTGCCAGGGTAGTCATTCATTTTGCCAAAAGTTTAACCTGGTACGTGATTTGAGATTTGTTGTTACTGCCATCATGAATGATATTGATTCCAGCAGTGTTTATTAAAGGACCTCTGAATTAGATCAACTTGTGGGACCTAACCACAACACGAGGTGTGAGTCGACTGCAAGAGGACAAAAATACACCCACATCACAAGTAATGAGAGAATTACGTGACTGAACGATTCGATTCATTCATTCGTAGAGCACCACCAGGGAGTCACAACAAGGGGCCTGTTGTTTTTAACATGAACTATTTTAGGGTTGGTGACTAAGTTCTTGGGTCTCTGGGAGCTTGGAGTTGTGTTTAATGTTTTATTTTTGGAGTTGCTGTATATAGTTTGCGATTGTCTCAAGAGCTGTCTGAGTTATTAAAAGCAGTAAATCCAAGAAGAGAACCTTCTTTTACTATTTTTTTCTTCTCTGTTTGTTTCTGTGAGATGCTGAGAAAATTTGGATGCAGGGTTAGTTAGCATCAGTTATTACTCTCACTTTTTTATGGGATCATGTTGGAAGAAAAAAAATGATGTTAGATTGGACAAGACCGTAGCAGTAATTTATTCACTTGCGAAGGCTCTTAAAAATCTTGCCTGTGTATTCCTTTTCACTGTGTGATTGACTTTATTTTATGGTAAAGGGCCCCAAGTTCATTTTCATTTATATGAATGACAACCATACACATGGATATTTACAGCTGTATACTTTATATGTACAATTATATGACCCTCTTTCTCTCTCTCTCTCTCTCTCTCTCTCTCCCTTCCTCCCTCCCCCTCTCTCTCTCTCTCTCTATCTGCTCTCTTCCTTTCATGCCCCAAAAATAGAGAGAATGAGAGCGAGAGAGAGGGGGGCAGCAACCATGAGAACAAGGTCCAATAAAAGTATGTATATTGATGGCACATCCCAAAGCGAGAAAATGAGAGCAAGTTATGTACATATATTCATAGTACAGGGATTGTTTTTTCTCTGTGTCGGTCCAAATGCAAAATGTATTACAATTCAATTCAATTCAGTTTGATACAAGAAGGAACATGGATTATGACTTCTAACAGTACACTGATTGAAATAAAAGATGAAGGCAGGAGAAAGGTCGGTATTTTGGTCACTGATGATAGCTAGGCGGTCCTCCCATGACATTTTCATCCGAGATATTTTTAGCCAAATTGAAAATTCATGTTTGAGTAAGCAATCCTATCTTATTTCCTTCCATCATTAGTCTAGATTCTGTCTGTCCCTCCTTCTCTCCCTGGTCTCAATGGAAATGTTATCGAGGGGGCAACCCAAGCGTCACATCTTCCATTCAGCAACCCATTTTTTTCCTCTTGTACCGTTTTCTATTTTAACGAGAATCGCATGCCCTAGCATCCTAACTTGCTGGCTAATTTCCGTCTCTTATTTTTAGGAGTTATTTTGGGAGGATGTGCGGAGACTGGTGTAACATTTCCGTAATGATTGTATCCTGGAGCTGAATTTAAAAAAAAAACATCTTCATGTTCTTATTTTAGACATGTGAACAACATTACGTATACTTTTTGCATTTTTATGTTGAGCAAGATCTAAATTTAGAATGAGAAATTGTTGTAGTCTTCAGATGCTTAGTTTTCCCTCCACATGCATGTAGTCACAAAACACTTCAGACATATCGAAAAATGATACTTTTCAATCCGATACTAAAGCATTTCAATGAACGCCCCCAAATGGAGAGGCAATCCAATCACACTATAATTCAATTCCTTTTTGCCAATTTTGTTTGAAACTCGCTCATATGTATATAACCTTTGAAGCATTTTAAAATAGCTTCATGGGCGATTCCACAAATTTTAAATAGCACCCATAATGATCACCTCAAATTGAGTTTCAATCAGAGCTTAATTCAAAGGGAATGTTATTGATGAATGCTCCAATTCAGTCACCTCTAGTGGGGAATTTCAATCGCCTATCTCTGTGTTAACTTACAGTTAAACTTTACCCCTATCCTCTTAAAGGTATTACAAAGTTTTGGTATGGGGTCATGAATTTGGTTCAAATGAATATATTAGAAGCATATGCGATTTTACAATATTCAATGATCGTTGTCGCGGTTGAAATCGAGTCTAAAGTGATGAAATTGTAAATAATAAATTGTATAGCGCCCTCTAAAGAATGATATTAATTTAGCTTTAAAACAATGTTTCTTGACTACAATCGACCGATTTGCTATTCCCGTTTAGAAATTATATATCAGAACTGCATATTCTGAGATTTTCATGGTCGCAGCTACCATGGAATGGCCTTAGGCGCTATTTGAAATATTTGAAATTTACCGGGAGCACCAGTAAATTTTGATTATTCAATTTGCTCGAAAGCAGAAGTGTTTTAGGGGCTAATTTTTTTAGTGCTTAAATACATCCACAGGGGCATCCAAATATATCAAAAATTTAAAGAATTATACTATCCATCCAATTTCATAATTTCCCAAAACTTTGCATTACCTTTAAATACCTTTCCCTGGGGAAAAATAAAGAAAGCTTTATCTCTATAGTTATGTCTGTCACTTCTCAAAATACACAGAAGTTCAGGAGAGTTTATTTTTAATTTTTGATTAGATCCCTACTACCCCTCTTCTACCCCCTATTTTCTGGTGTCTATTCTTTATGTTCTGTAGACAGTTACTTCTTTTTACTTTTCAAAGTACACATTGTTCAGGGAAGTTGGGTATGTTTAATCTAGGTATTTTGGAATAACCCAGAAAAGGCAGCTTGGCCTATTCTGACTAGTAGAATAAAATGGTTAAATCCAGTTCCTGACTATAGCTATCTTTATGGGGTTTAATGGAAAGTCCTTTCAAAGGCTTTACTATTGGTTAGCTAGCAACAAATAGAGTTCGTCCTTGTAATGACCAGGCAAAAATAGATTTAGCCATTCATGCATGGTCAGTTATGGCTTTAATATGAAGGTCAACATGTCCTATTCGTGAACTCTTCATCCATTCATGACTGACCGATAATCAAATAATTTACCGCGCGTTTGTCCATAATTCACTAGTGGTCTGTGAGATATTCATAATTGTTTTTTAATCTATTTTTGGTTGTTTGTTTGACGAAATGCTTTAGCAAGGCGGTTGTGACGTCTCTGACAACATCTTAGTGAAAGGACATTGATTTACCTTACTGTATTGCACCTGCAAGCCGGAGTACCGGTCTAGACATCAATTGAAAGTTTGCAAGACTCTGATTTGAAGGATTCATGAGCTATTTTATGTTGGTATCGAACGGTTGTCTTGAGGGAGAAAAGAATGGTAACCAGAATTGCCACTTAGAATCATTGTGAATGGAGAGTGTGATATAGTGCTTGAAAAATCTATCAAGAAACGTACATCCTGTATTTATTTCCTCTCCTTAAATACTCTCCAAGCCGATACTAAATTTAGTCTCATCCTATATGATTTTGTATTGGTCTACCCTAAAAATAGCTTTTTAATGTGGATGAATACTAGTTTTTGTTTGTTGGAAATAGCCATGCAGGTAACCTGAAAAGAAGTGATCCTTGTAAGATTGGGGTTTCTTGACAACACTTGACGTCATCCATGACACAATCACACTTAATTACAATTTGTTTTTATTAGGCAAATTGATCAGCGACGCCCCTCTGCACGAGACTCGACATCCTGGAATCAGCGGGAATCCGCGACCAGGTTACCCGCTCGGCTGCGCTCCATTGATACGAATGTGGCATTGGAGCCTCTTGTGTTTGCCTGTATTCTATTTCCTTTAATCCAATCAATTGTGAGGAAGTCTTTTCATATTTAGGAGACTGTCGAAAGGAGATCGTGCCAGGCATCCTTGCCTCCCATCGATCCGATCACTGCCATATTGAACATGACATGGAGGGTTTGTCTATTTGTATAACGTCATGCAGTGTGTAGGAGAGCTCTAACAAGCGTGACCTTATTGATCCCGAGTGTAACGAAAACTGGTCCTTGTAAAATGAGAGTCAAAGGAAAGAGGAGCATCTTTGGACTCTCGTCCGCAAAACAGACATTTATGTCAATGGTTATTAATGGAAGTGTTTTGATTTCTTCAAGAAGTATTTGGTAACAAATAAATCAATAAATGTTTTTTTAGATTAGGAGCAGACATGTGTGGGTTCAAGATAAAGGTTCAGGTCTATAAAACAGGATAACCACATTTTACATTGATTCTGAATGAGACCTATCCATCATTGTAAAGCTATATACCTGAAGTGAAATTTACACAATATGATATTTGTGATATACAGCTTAAAAAGCACTAAGAAGAGAAGCTGTACCGTCTCATTTTAATTTGTACTACCTCCCTCCCCGGATCTTCCTGGTTTAATTCATCTGGTTTAAATTATGGATAATTTCTCATTCAGAAGTTTCCACCCAGCCTCCATTACATCATGAACACAATCTACTGCTTACATCATCATTAATCAGCTAACTTCGTTTGTAGTCCTGTCCACTGTTCATAATTCCTATTTCATCCCAAAGAATTAACGACATGTATAGTGAATTAAATTTCGTTGCGTCACTTGCGAGCAACTAGTTATGTGAGGGTATTACCTGTAGGCTTGACGTCATCATGCACGAACTTGCTTGGCTGGTTCTGCGGTTCTTACTACGATGCCGTCATCCTCGTTAGTTTGCGTCCTGTCCATCAGATTACCTACTCTTAGAATAGAATCCCGACTGGGGCCATCCCCGCCATGATTTATAGGGGTGGATTGTCCCCCCTCCCAAACCTGTGATCATTGGGTGAGGGTTAATTATGTCTAATTTTATTATTCTAGATGATCAGTGAAGGCCTATCCCCTTCATTCTTCTTATTTTCCTCTTGTTCCTCTCTCTCTCTCTCTCTTCATGTTTCTCTCTTCCCCACCTTCTCTCTCCCTCTGTCGCAGATGATCTTCCCCTCTCCCTCCATTTTCCCTTCTTTCATGTCTCCTTTCTTTCATGTCTCCTCTCGCCCATCTCTTTCACCTTCGCTCTCTTCCTCTTTCAATCATCTCCTGCTACATGTACATCTCCCTGGTCTTTCCCCATCCCCCCTCTCTCTCTCTCTCCCCCATCTCTTCTGGACTCTTTCTCTCTTTCTCTCTCTCTCTCTCTTTGCGCTCTTTCTCTCTCTCTCTCTCTCTCTCTCTCTCCCTCCCTCTCCCTCTCCCTCTCCCCCTCTCTCTCTCTCTCCCTCTCTCTCTCCCTCCCTCCCTCCCTCCACTCCCCCCTCTCTCCCTTGCTCTCACTTGCTCTCTTGCTCTCTTGCTCCGCCTCTCTTCTCCACCCTTAGCCTATTAACTGTTGTTGCCTGCTCTCTCTTAATACGCTCTTTACCTCTCTATTCTTGACTCTATGTTAAATCAGTTACACCCCCTCTGTTACATCTGTTTCTATCGTCTTTCACCCTCCATCATCTCTGTCTCTCTCTATCTCTCTCTATCTATCTCACATTATCGCACCATGAGCGTCATGCCTGACGGCCGGACCAGGGGGGTGTTTCACAAAGACTAAGATCGACTCTAAGTTGGACTTAAGTATGGCAGGCCATTCATGCCATTGGTTGCTATCACCATTGGTCTCTAAATTATAATCTTTAGATAATATTTTTTCCTTCAATAATGAACTATCAAAAAATGTAAACTCTGTAGATTTGAGACCACGATTTGTACGTCCCTTGAAAGACAAATGCCAGTAAATGGTAAGAGCAAACAGTGGCATGAACGGCCTGTTATACTTAAGTCCAACTTAAAGTCGATCTTAGTCTTTGTGAAACACCCTGGTGCGCTTCATAAGAAGCCACTATTATTATTATTTGCTCTCAAATTCCCTCACTTCTCATCACATCCATATCTTTTTTTCCCACTAGCACCGTTTCTTTTCCTCTTCCTCTTTCTCTTTCTCTCATCCCAGGACCATAAAACTTTATACTTCTTTAATCTCTCGTCTTCTCTTCCCTCTGTAAACATTAAATGTGGTACTATTGCATCTCACTCTTTTCCTCTCTGTCTTCTTCGGTAGCGAGACGCGTAGGCTGAGACCCCCCAGAGACCTCTTAATTTGTCGTGCAGCGTCACTTGATCTTTTTTTTTGTAGAACACAAATGCATCCGTGTACTTTTAATCTTCATTAGGCGTCATAATGTCATATTAATTTGTTTGATACAGCATGGCTAAGTGGATTGCGGTGAAATTTTCCTTGGCTGCGGCTTTTTAGGGACGGGGGACCAGTGCATTGCCAATTTCGACTCAAATTAGTCAGCATTGTCACGTTTTTGTGCATGCTGTAGGCCTTCATACATGAATTACTATTAAAATACGACTCTATTTCCAGAATATGATGTGTATGGATATTTGCACATTTAGTGCAATTGGTGTGGTGTAAACCATTCAGGCATACCATACATGCGTTAATTTTTCAGGCGTACCAAACGCAAACATATGGATTTTATGCCTTTTTTCCTTGCATCATATCATATTTCATTGCTTTGAAGAAAAAAGAAAAAAAATTGTTCAATTTTTTCTATAAATGCCAAAATGAATGTCTTGGTATCAATGTGAAATTGTATAAGTCTTGTTGAAATGAATGAAAGTATTTTTAAAATGGATGAAGAGAAACTAATTTAGAGAAAGAAAATTTCATACATTTATTGTCTTAGGGGTTTTATGATACCAACATTTGTAGAAAAAAACACACACATGTAAAGTAAAGAAATTTTTACAGAATGCAAACATGATAGAAGCGGGTCAATGGGACCAGAAAATAGCACACTTACTTTTCGAGCCTGGCCCCTCTTCAAAATTGATAAAATAGAATATTTTAAAGTTTAAATTGCAATACAAAAAATACAATTGCAAGTAGTGTGTTCATTGTGTGTTGAAGGAGAAAGAATGAATGATTCCTTATTGATCAACACAGACTTTAAAAAAAAGGATGAGAGAAAAGTTTGTTAGTAATAAATATATATGTGGCTATTATCAAAGTTAACTTCATGTCAGGGTGTACTTTCCTTTAAATCCTAAAGCAAAAAAATGAAAACTAATTGACTTTTAGACAGAGCCCCCAAAAAGTTTTCTTTCCAGGAAAGTCATTTTTACCATCCTAATTTGTAATTAAGACACAGAAACAGAAGGTAAAGGCAATGCATTCAAACATTGTCAGCCCCGATTGATATTGAGTGTGGTCGAGTTCGGTCTGATCAACCGCAGGGAGTTCACATCAAAGCTCTGAACTTTTCAACCTTCTTTATTTAGCTGTCTAAATGCTTTCCACGTCTGATATTACGCTAGTTATCAGACCCTGGGCCTGTCTGCAATCCTCGTCACTTAACTTTCTTGTCGCGCAAATCATTTTCATCATTTTGTTTTGCCTACGGAGAAATATTATCATTTAATTCATTTGGAGGATGACAAATGGAGCTTAGTTTTTAAGGCCAATGTGAGTGGATTGTGTTGGCATTTGTACTCCTTTTGATGATAGTTCATTCTTAAGGTAGGCAGTAGGAAAAGGTCTAGAATTGATCCGCCCACTCTTAAATCGTACAGTAAAAGAATATCTCCTCAACCATAAAAACAACCTACTATGAACCTTATATCGTTAAGCTGAGACTCGGAAGGATTCATAAAAGACAATATTATGATTGAACTTACAATCAGAGTATATCAAATATTTTGAATAGTCACTTGTCCAGGAGCAACTACCTTAGAATGTTGGGGGTTTGGTTATTCACCATTAGGGCAGATAGAAAATATAGGAACAATTTACAAATTGCTTTTAAAATGTTTTAATGTCTCTATTAGGATTTCAAAGTCTTTGAATGTCTTGAGAAAAAACAAACAACAACAAAACAAAACAAAAGAAAAACACAACTGTAATAACTAGGTTGACCATGCATGTAGTATGCAATCTTTAGTAGATATTGAAGGACTTAGCATTTCTCACAGCCTGAAAATAAATCATATTGGGCTTGAAATATTTTTATTATATATATATATATCTATTATATATACTTTTAATGGCATATTTTGAATATCAGATAAAAAGCACAGGGAATGAGCTATAGAAAGATGGAGACAGAGAGAGAGAGAGAGAGAGAGAGGTAGAGAGAGAGAAGAGAGATAGAGAGAAGACAGAGAAGACAGAGAGACAGAGACAGAAAGAGAGAGAGAGACGGGGTTGAGACAGAGACAGGCAGACAGAATGACTATTGGACTTTCAAACATGTTGTACATCAGTCCTATCTTTTCAAGAACACATTCGCATTATATAGTCCCATCTATAAATATATTTGTCGGTCTGTCAGGGAATACAGCTGTTCTTATAGGTTTCTCATCATGAAATAAGTTGTTTCATGTCACTTTTACCCACGTCACATCTCCCAGAATGTGAACAGTTTTTTTGATAATGCATTGAACTCCTCTATCGTCCATCCCTGCTGTCGTTCAGATGATGAGAGTTGTCTCTCCTCTCTGCTCTCTTAGACAATCTGCAAAAAAGAGACGAGGTTCATTACACCTTGCCCTCAGGTCAACTAACTTTAAAGAGAAAGTTGAGAATCTGTGACGCAAATGCATTAGAAACTATATAGAAGTTGTTGGGAAAGTTTGATAATGTAGTATTTAAGAATAATTGGATATAGTGAGGTTTTAGAATCATCAAAATAATTGAATTAACCAAATCTTGCCCAAAAAGTCATGCAATACGCACTGCACGCAGACATGGGTATATGGGACTCCACATTTATGTGGCATCAACATCTGGTCCAGTTTTTGGAACCATTTCTTTCTTCTGTTTGGAATATGAGAGCATTTCAGGTGCACTTCTATATGGGACATTGCTTCTTTAATATTCTACCTTCTAGGAATGACAAGAGCAAGAAAGCTCACAAATTATTCTTTTCATCCATACCAGAACTCGACCTCTTTAAAAGAGACCTGGCAGTGCCCTGTTGTCATCACCGTTACTCTAAAACTGTTTTCTGCCTCGAGGGCCAAATACTTGGTATCTCTTATCGGAAGCGGCTTCAATTGATGCCCTTGTTTTCTTATGATCCATTCCAGCTATAGATATATATATCCGTGGTATCTGATGGAGACGGGATGAAGATGATACACGTGTGATGTGATTATTAAATGGCTATCTGTCTTATAGTCCAATCACTGAACTCTGTCTGAGGTTCTGTTACTTTTGTCTTTCCTAATTCCAGATATGATGTATTGACCGATGATTCAGGATATCAGTGATATATGATGCAGACGGGATGAAGATGACACTGGTGTGATGTGATATATTAAACGACCATCTTGATGTCTGTCAGTTTTGAAGGATTGAAATTACTCCTGTTTTTATCTTGCTTTATTCCAGCCGTTATATATATATATATATATATATATACCAACAATATCTGATAAATAAGGTGAAGATGTAGAGGTGTCATGGTATAGTGCTTCATTAACTTGACTCTCAATTCAAGTGTTGAGGGTTCCAATCTCGGCCCAGCACTAGCATCCTTTGGCAAGACTGTTAAGCCACGTTTGCCACTCTCTCCCTGGGTGTATAAATGGGTATGGGGCAATCATTGGGGCGTGCACCTGTGATCCAGCTAACAGTGGAAGTTACAAACTGATTCAGCCGAGGACGCAGGTTCGACAAACTGAATCGCGTCTTTCGGATGGTGACGTTAAAGGTCGGTCCCCAGACGTAAATAATTATATCTGATTGATACACGTCTGTAAAAACCCAATACACACACACAGACATTGGGGTGATAATAATTGCAAGGCCCTCGGGAAGAACAGCATTGAAGCTTATCAGGCTTTCCTGGGTAAACAATATAATTATTGTTATTAAGATCAAATGAGTATCTCAGTTCTTTTAACGAACACTCTTTTAGAGGCTGTTGGTATGAAAGGATTAAAAGTCCCTGTTGTTGTCTTTTCTTATTGCAGTTATTTACTGATGATATTTGATGGTGATAAAATTAAAATGACTTGCCAGAGCTGTCTTTTATTCACTACATACCAAAAAATGAACATGATTTTTTTTTTCCACCAAGAAGAGCATAAACACATGCATATCTCTACAAAGGTAAAATGATTTTATATCCAATCAGTAAAGAGGAGAGAGAGAGTTTAATTTCACTTTAACATTAATAGAAATTTGCATTTGGAGATTGTACCTAAACCATCAATGGAAACTCTTTTCATGTGATAATGACCATGATCAAGTTTCATGACTAAAAGTTAAAAATATCCCTCAGGGGAAAAAAAAAAATCATCAATGCTTAATGCTTAGATTTCAAAGAGATATTATTTATAGAATTCAATTCTGGTGCAACCGTGCAGGCAGTTGGGAATTATGTATCTAGGCTTGAAAAGAAAGCTTATAATGAAGGGTTGCGGGCAAATCGCTGCATAATTTGAGAGGGGCAATTTTCCAAGTGGGCCCTTTGGGGCTGATTTATGAGCAGATTTGTATCTGTCATGGAAAGGTATTTGGGTTGAAAATTCAAGTGCCCTATCTCTTTGATCGACACGCATGGTCTTTCTGGAGGGTTATTTATAGGGATCTCTATATTTTGAGTGGAGACCGAAAAGAGACCACAATATTCATTGGGGCTGTTGGAAAGAAATAGTTTCTGTACCTGTCTACCGGGTTGGTTATGCAATATGCTAAGTATAAAAAAGGACATTTTCTAAAAACTATTTCTACTATATAATGTTTTTTGGGGGGGCACTTTTTCAGTTGACATGTTGAAAGCAATGTTTAAAACTTTGAAAAATAGGTTTTTTTCATGTCTTGACGATAAATCAAGGTTTTGTGTCTGTAATAATTAATTGGGAGATATTTGAATGCAAATATTAGTCATGTACATGTAAATAAAATGACCCAAATTATCCCATTTCCTACAGGAACTGAAGGGTCCTCATATTAAGCCCAGAAGAATGATAGTATCTGGTAGTCAATGGCTTAACTTTCAAGTCTGGTAGTTTTACAGACCTATCATCAAAACATGTTTTGAGGATCAACTGATATTATTGACAGCCTCCTTTGCAAGCGCGTGGGATGTCAACAAAATGTGAAAATAACCAGAAGTAGCTGAAAGGGGTTATGACTTGCTTTGATAATACAAACTTCTGAAAAACAACCATTAAAATATACAACAGCTGATTTCTGCACGGACAAACATTTTCAAAATTTTGTGGAATAATACGGTCCTAGGCCATGATTAAAGACAAGAGTTGGCAATAACAGTACGCAGGCTAGAGGCTGTACCCCGCCACCTCCGGCAAGATGGTGATGAAATGGTCGATATCCCCCCTCCCACCGCTCGTTCTCCTCCTTAGGAAAACATCTGGATCAGATGTACATTGCCAGCAACCACACCGCGAGAGGGCAATCTACGCCAAGCTTACGTTATGCACATGCCTGTCAGGGTGGTCACAATCTACGCATAATTCTCCCCCGGTTCCGTCCGAGATTTCAAACTAAGCCATTTTAAAGGTTGAGACGGTATTGAATGTAGTAGTGATGTCTCTGCGTTGGTGATATTTCTGAAGTTCAAGCTCTATCCTGTTAACCTCATCTCAACTTGGTCTTTTAAATCCTGTTACCCAATAACTGCCCCTTATAAAGAAGAACCAATTGACAAACGGGATTAGAAACACTTTTCAAAGGTCTCACTGCTACATATCTATGCTTTCATAAGAAATAAAACAATTTTTATTTTGTAACATAATTTTGAGGTAATCTAAATTCTTTTGATTACATGGTGATAAATATTTTGTCACATCATCTTTGTTATTAAACCACATGTATTCAAAATTATGGAAGCTATGATATTGTATCTGTCCACAGGGTTTAGACATAAAGTAAACTAATAAAACAAATACTTGCTAAACCATAACTCTCCTAATGCGAATAGCACTTTTTCCTGAAGTGCATTTGCATGCATTAGTGCAAATTAGCATTTTCCCTGATGCTGATGTATATTTAGAAAATAAATGGAAAATGGTGCAAAAATTCAAAGAGGTCCATTTCTTTTCAGGATAACATTTTGACCAAAACCTTTCAATATCAAGCCCATTAAGATAGATGCACATGCAATCACTTTCTTCAAGTGTATATGATAAAAATAATGGTACATTATTTTACATTATTTTTTTGTTATTTTTGTTCATTTACACATTCATAATTGTATTTTTTTGAGGAGGCTGTCCTTTAAAATGTCACCTTTTACCTTTACTCACACCTCCACCACTCAAGACCAATTATATAGTCCGATAAGAAATGATGAATAATTCAGACCGGAGGGCAAAGATCTAAGAGTTTGTGAGGTAACCTTGATTTTTTTTACCCTTTCCCAAACCTGCTATTGATTTCCTTGAGCAGATGCATCAGAAAAACATGTTTTTATATTAGGTGTTCTTTTTTTTTTTTTTAATCACGGTGAGAAATCTGTTCAGACCCAGAAGGTTTTAAAGTACAAGTCCACTCCACTGAAAAGTTGAGCTGATTAGATAGACAAAAATCTAAAAAGCCCAAATATAACTTGGTTTTGGAAAATGGTGCTCAGATTTATTTTTAATAATTTTTTTTAATGAGCAAAAACAAGTTAATGAGCGAGTCGGTTGTGACGTAGGGTCCTCACAACACAGATTCGTAATGTAACCAAATTTAATGCATACGTCTTTGTGAAGTGCCTCGATACAAACTATTTCATTCACCTGATAAGAATAATGAAACACTATTATTCTTATCAGGTGAATGAAATAGTTTGTATAGAGGCACTTCACAAAGACGTATGCATTAAATTTGGTTACATTACGAAAATAGCCTATTGTCAGAATGTATACCGCTGGCACTTTCGTTGTGAGGAGCATACGTCATATCCGTACAGCAATATAAATGTTTTGCTCGAAATACCGAAACAAAAATCGCTCTTAAAAATCACCTGATTGAAGTACGCCCGTGATATTTGGCAGTTTTAACCTTTGATTTATTTACAACATGTTATAATTTTTGAAAATCGGAGTGGACTTGGGCTTTAACTCTGTGTAGGCCAATATGTATGACTTAATAGCCTTTTGGCTCCAAACAGAAGATGTTGGTGATTTGCTTTTTAGCATCTAAAATGAAATAAATGTGATTGAAAATTGTGAGGCTTACCAAAACCATTTCAGCTTTGAATTGGGATTGTCTAACATTTTGGGTTTATGATTAAAAGTCCTGCTAAAGTGTTAGGGAAAATCAAGATAATCAATATAACCAAGTAAGGGTGCATTCAAGCGATTTTTCGAAGCTAGAATCACAAACATGAATCACAATTCAAAACACCGATACAAAACACGGTTACTGCCGGAGATCGTTCAAGCGATTTTCCATCAACGCTGATTCTCGCTCATTTCAAGCCCACCCAGGAAGAATAGAAATAGGTAGCGATAATATATATAATAGATAATGACGTCATAGAATCATGATTGAGATCTCTGTTCGTTCAAGCGAATTTTAGCGACCGTGATTCTGCAGAATCATGATACAAAACGCATCTTTTTCAGCGTTTCATGTTTGTGTTTTTAAACACGTTTATTTTTACGACCAATGAAAAATCGCTTGAACGCAACCATGTTTTAAACTAAACGTCTTTATAAACCGTGATTCTAGGGTGAAAAAGTGTCGATTGAACGCACCCTAAGAGATACAATATAGTTTGTAGGTGAATTGGGCCTTTAAACTGTTCCTGAGTATATTTTATTAATGAAAAAAGTGAGAAAACAAAGAAAAACCCGGAGCAAATATTTCTTTATCATAGAAACATCATTATTTTGCCTTTTTTATCTGCTTTTCTAATTATTTTACTATGAATGAGTGCACAGTTCAACTACTTTTGGGGTTGGGGGAGGGGTAAAAGTGGAAAAGTGCATTTACCTATTAACATGAAAACTGATATGTGTCATTTTATCCCTTTAAATATCATCATTGTGTCTGATCATAAACATGAGACAATTAAAGGAAGAAAAAACAAAGGCAATTTGCGTCACTCTGTCTTATGAGAGGGAAAGGGAGAGAGAAAGAGAGAGAGAGAGAGAGAGAGAGAGAAAGAGATATTGTATTTTGTCATCTCACAAGAAACCTGTAAATTCATGTGCGTCAGATAGCACCTGCAATTACTACCTTGGGTGGTGGTGACACTCTTTTAGCCCATTCAGACAAGTTTTTTTTTATTTTTACAAAACTCATTTACAGAATCACAGTATAAAGAATAATCGTATAGTGATAGGGGCATACAGACTTCAGTAACAACACCGTAAAAAAGAAACGTATTAAGAGGTCAGTTGACGTATGACAGCTGGCCAACCAAAAGGTGGGTGCTCACGATAAGCCACGCCTGGTTGTACGGTTTTCGTACAATACAACATTTAGACTAGAATTGGACCTTGATTCTTTATCGAGTTTGAATTTGAAACAATGCTCAAACATTATTTTATTTTGGTCATTCAACGTTTATTTATACGTTTAGACTAGGAGAAAAGCAAATATATGATTCTGTTACATGATTAATACTGTACGATTCTCGTATAGCTAAATAAATTGTGATAGTCTAAATGGGGGGGGGGGTATCTTAAGGCTACACATCATAGAAACGATAACATGATAATAACAGATGAATGGCAAGGTCGTTTCTGTCAAAACAGACAGATTATGATAACATTCTTATATTCAGTACATTTTGGTGGGTTAATTGTTACTGAAATTGAAACAGTATATAATGAGTGTGGTTGTAGTCATATGTGAATCAGCTTTTTTCTATTGTAAAAAAGGATATGTGTTATATTGTCTGTTGAAAGCCAGAAGGGACTTACTATAACTCCGTGTTTAAGCATATGAGTTACGTCCTTCTTGCTGTTAACAGATGACATATTCTTTGCCTTCACCATAGAGCATACTCGAATTGCAAGGTTATTTTTAAAGCCTGTCTGCACTAGTTTGGCCAGGAGGGATTAGACCTCCCACACTGACAGGTTGTTATCTCATCAACTCAGCTCTCAATTAACATAAGAAAAAGAGGATCATGGGGGACCAATGGGCACCGCTTAGGCATTGTTTTCTATATAGAGGGAGCAAGTAGCTACAAGTTTGCCTGTACTATTTCAATTAGTCATGTTGAATTAAATTGTGTTGATAAACCTCTGTTACTACACAACATTTTCAAGACACATGCGAATGGTATATTCACATTGTGTAATCTTAAACCTGTGTTTTTCTTGTATTCAATATGCGAGAGTGAGATAAATCATGTCCAATTTTAAAGCATACTAAGAATACATAGATAAACACTTCTGAGTACAAACTGGACTTTTCTTTTTTTTTCCTGTTAGAAGTAAAAGCATTGATGATTTGGTGGATGTTGTGAGATTTAAAAAATAAAAGCTTTACATAGAGATTATCCCACAGTTTCAGGTGATGAAAAAAAAGTATTCAAAATCCTCTAGCATTACGTTTATTGCATACAATAATTTTTAATTTAAATTCAATATACTAATGAAATCAAGTCTGTGTATGAAGCAAAAAGATACAAAGGGTTTATGCACTACTTTTTGATGTCTATTAACACTTGGTATTCGTCAGACGTGTTGTTTTGACATTCAATCAACGCATCTTTATTCCAATGTTTAGACTGGTTTACTGTTCACTCTCACCATTGCCAAGTAACAAGCCAAAACAAGAAAGCACTTCTTGGAATTGACTCTGAGAGAATCCATTGGGTCGTCATTCTGAGAAAGATGAGGGAAGAACGCACATCGGTATCCTATCATTTCTCAGGAGTAGACTAGTCACTTTCGATGACAGAATTAGGATGATGTAAAGTAAGGTAGCATCTTATTAAAGCAGATAGATCCTAAAGAGGGTATAAAAGAGGACATGAAAATAATCATTTCTCAGAAATATTACCTGGGTTTGGTTACTAGTACATTCATGGGCAAAGTCATTGACTTCTCTACCCAGAATCAATCAAGAATGACGTGACCTCAATCCAAGCCTGAATCTGAGAGAAAGTTCTGGCTTTAGGGTTTCTGGAATACAGGTGTATATGATTTTCTTTGTGTCATATGTCTTTCATTGAATGTAGGCACAGATGGAATACATCTTCGAAAGGAAATTAAAAGTACAAAGATAGAAGTATTTGCTTTAAATACAAGTAAATGGCTTAAAATATTTATTTTAGCAATAGTCAATTATTAAAATTATTTTTATTCTGGGAATTCATTTTAATTGATATTTGCTTTTTAAATATTGGAAACCTTAAAGCAAAACCACTCACAGCCCCTCCCTTGCCCCCATGGTACAGTAATACCAGTTTGCTGGCTATGGATAAATAAAGGCATAACTATTCAAATACTTTATTTTCATCTCACCAAAATGAGATTTGAAGAAAGCAATCTGAGTTATTCTTTGATTTCGTCAGAGAAGGCTTGCTGAAGATGAGGCCATTATGATTTATGGCCCAGCATATGGGACATGTCTGTGGAAAGTATCCTTCAGACAGATAGTTAACATGAATACCTTCAAGATGGCCATTAAATTTATGGGATATATACATGTAAGTCGTTGTGTTGTATGCACATGCCCCGAATGTTATGATCAATGGCATAGTGGGAGGGGGGGGGGCAGGGGGATGATTGTATCTGATGATTAGTTGTTAAATATCTTTCTATACATAACCAATCACAATTTGAACTTCGGAAATGTTGGCCTTCTTTGTTTTGAAAATATGCATAAAATATTTGCCCCAAAAGATCAATGAAAGATCAATAATAGGTCCAAATATATACAAAAAGTGTGAACAGTTCTTTGTTGGTACCAAATAATTCAAATCATCAGCAAAGCTTTGTCTTAGCTGGATATCTGCTTGAGGCAAGAGCAACCTTGCAGCACAAAAATAACATGGGGCACTTGTGAATTTTGATAGTATAGTACCGGTATATGAAAATAAAAACTCACAGATACAGGTGGTATGACGTGAACTGCTGTCATCCAATTAATGGGATAGCAATCACATTACTTATAGAGTACCGAAGCTATGACGTCATCAAAATCTATTTTTGGAATTTCTCAATTTTTTCTTCATTTTCGGAAGAGCACCAAAAATAATGTCCAAATGTCGAAAACCAATTGAATATGTTCAGTATTTGCCGAGATATGACCATCTGAATAAAAAGATTGCCTATGGCAACTCAGTGTTATATTGCTCTAGCTCATAACATAACATATGTGTGAAATATCTATCTAAATATAAAATCAGTAACAATTGTCATTGATTGAATCACAGTTAATCATCATTGTTACTTTATAAAAATAATTCCAAATCGTGAGAAATGCAATCCTGGCATACTACGTAATCAAGGCTCAAATTACGCATGAAATATACAATCAATATTTCACCAAAAACAAATCAATAAGAGTTCTAAATATATGAAAAATGTGTGAAAAGTGAGAGAGGTACCTTGTCCATGTTGCATAATTTCCACTTGTTAGCAAAGTGCTTTGTTTTAACAGGCAATTAGGCTGAAAGGTTGTTACAATACTTATTGATTTTCCTCTGTTTTTATTGTAATTCTGCACTCAATGCGTGGCTCTGGTGAAAGAAAGTCCCATTTCGGATGACAAGTGTCTACTTCACCATTTATCGAAAGGAAGACCGATAAATGGTTCGAAAAGAGGAAGAAAATCAATCGAACTCCTTCGTCCAGCAAACCATGAACATTGCTACCACTTTCCCCTTCAAGTTTTGATTGCACAGGAGTTGCATCGTTAATTTCCAAAGAGACTAAATTCTAAGGCTTGGAAATATTACTTTAAAGATAAAGACCAGTTCTGGTCATGCAATTGCATTGTGAAAGAAACGTTGTGGAATCGATTAGAAAAGGTTGATCATCTAGCATATAAGTATTGGTGTGTACTGCAAGGTTCTGGAATCATCAAAATGATAAGAAATTTGGCCCAGTCTTGGGAAAGTTACAAGCACTGTACACAGAAAGATGTATATGGGACTACGCGAAACGTGCACGCGATATCTATTTGGTCCCAATAGATATAATAATTTACCAACTATATCAATTAGTAGGCGGTTTCCCAGCAAAATTTGTATCATCACGTATTAGTCAAAACATATTCTTTCACATGATTGGTAATGAGAGCTTCCATTTCATTTTTTGAGAGGGGGGCATTTCCAAAACTGGTCTATACCTTTAAACTTTTTGTTATGAAATCAAACTAAAGAGCATGCCTTTAAAGCCCAGTCATATTATTTCTTCAATATAAAAAAGATATCCTTAAAAGGCAGATATCATTGCTTCAATGTACAATAACATAAACAGTACACAGATTAATATCTGTAATACCAACATGACTTTCTTAAGGTTCAAAGTTAAACTAAACTGTTTTCTGGCTGATTTATTCAACAACAACAAAAGTAGTATATTGCATTATATCCCACAACATTTGTAGATGTATGAATTAAGTGTGTACTTTAATCTGGTGGTTAAGATTGCTTTTCAAGCATAATTCAAGCAATATTTGTTGCACAGTGAGTATGAATAATTCAGTTGAACATTCATAGCAGACAGTAATACAATGTGATTATTAAAAACTTGTGTGGAATACACAATAGGCGACCATTATTTTTTAATATTTTTTTACAGAGACAACACATAGTCTTGTCCTGACCAACAGAAATGCTCTTTTTCTTTTTTAAAGAGTATTTAATTTCTTATGGATGGAGCAATTGTGGTACTGGTTTGTTATTGTGGATCTCATGATACAAGTAGGTTTTCAATGTGTGCATAGCTAAAGAGTCAAACAATTAGAATTCATTTTTGTTTTTTTTCTTTAGAATTAAGTATTACCTTCAGTGGTGCATGGAAAGGTTAGAAAAGAAGATACAGACCTTTTTATTTATGTTTATGCCTTATACCAATACAGGTTTATCTTCTATTTCTTTTAAAGAATCATTAGCAAAATAATATTTACATATCATGTTTACATATACGTGATGAACAATATGTACATGTACTATATACCATGAAATTTACACTGATTCTATATGAGCCATGCATTAAGTATGCCAATGCATGCAGCACTCATGTGTCGATTTCTTTCTGAGGGTGCGTTTATGCTCACTTTTGAAGGCAGAATGAGCGATTTGAAACGCTCATCGTAGGTGTACTGTTTATGCTCCCCTTCTCCGGCTCCTCCAGGCAAAATCGGGCTCTGCAGCTGGATTCGCAAACCTGCACTGCGCTGCCTGAGCATGTTACGTTGACCCCGGGAACGTCATTTAAACGCGTTTACAAAATGATTGTGCGTTTATGCTTCCCCTTCTTTTTGGAGAATCGCCGATCGTAAACGCACCTTTTTGTGAGTTTACGATCGGCGATTACGATCGGCGATTCTACGAAAATGAGAAAGGACGCAACCGTGTTTTGAACTAACCACGTAACAAAAGCCTCATTCTGGCCAGAAAAAGTTGAGCATAAACGCACCCTGAGACATGTGATAGAATTCAAGTTCATCAAATAAATAACAATATGCAAGCCCTCCAGCACCCTAACCCCATTCCCCTCCCCATCACCAACCCAGTACCTGTCCCCCTTCCACCCCCTCCCGTTAGCCAGAGGTTTGTTTAAATTGGGGTATATACCAGGGGCGGAGGGGAGGAGGGGGGTATCTAGGGCAAGTAGATTAACCAGCTGTACCCAACGGATTGTAAACCAGGCTCCATTGCTGATCTTGACCTATTCCATCCCAGACAAAATCAATGCTACGTTATATACTTTTTATTGGGAGCAAATTGGCAACATGGATGTTATGCTTTGTCTGTACATTGATGTCAGGATTACATTAATTTGCATGTGTAATTAAGTAACTTGTTTAATCATGATTCCTTAGTGAAATGTAATAGTCAATGAAAATATACACGGGAATGGAGACGAAATTTAATTTAGATAATGAAGCCATATTTCTGAACACTATTTGAAAATTGAAATGCTGATAATTGAATTTTTTTTTAGTTGTTTGGACAAGATATATGTATGGTAAGCATTTTTCTTACCAATTAGACAAAAATAGTGTTCATGCACTGGAATTAGCTCACGGTGATGGGAATATATATGAACAAATGTAATTTGGTCCCATAGATAATATCCTTATTATTCTTATATTGTTATTCTGTCATTATTTTTTTCAATTAGAATTCTCTCTGGTGGATATCATTTTTAGTTTTTTGAGCTCATGTATATCGAATGATTTATTAGAAACAATTTTGAGCAATGAATGAGGAAGAAAGCAAGTAAGCCCTAACATACCGGTAGTAGAAACTGTAATGAAATTGTATGTTAGCTTGTACAATTCAACCTTTCATTATGCAAAGTTTTAAAAAAGGGCTTCAGCAAATGAAGTGATTGTTTCAAGTATCCTCTACAGTTAAACTTTCTTCCCCCTCTTTGAAAACTTATCTAGTCATTTGGCATGTAGAGCATTTCCACTGTTGCAAAATCAATAGAACACTCAAGAAAGGATCATTCATTACCCCCCTGCCTGCCGGAACTGGGTGATCCCTGTATTAAGCCTATGGAGTTTACAGAACTCAGTATTCATTGGGTTGTTGCATGGCGGTTTTTGTGGTGTGCTTGCGCAATAACGGGATAGTTGGGAGCAAGGAGGATGTTTTCATCTAAGGTAGATGTATTTGCTATTTGAATGACATCACACGGATGTATAAACACCGCTTGGAGAGGGCTGCTTCACAGAAATGTGTCAGTCATCTCATGTAACCAAGTGTGTAGACATATCGATGAGCACCACATGGCGGAAGTGTTTACTCGTCTGTGTGTGTGTGGGAAACCATGGTGTGTGGCTGTGTGTGGAGGGCTAGGACTAGTTTGCAGGCACAAACCCTTGTCAGTCACTGTGGGTAACGGTGTCTGCATTTTGAGACTATGCTGATGGCACACTGTATATGCTCTGTACTTTAGCTCTTATGTGACACCGCCAGAGACTGACAGAGCTATAGGCTCTGCTCAAGGCTTTAGGAATTGGGGTAAAGTGTCAAAGTCGAGTCTGTGCCTGGAGACTAGTCTTGGACTTGGTGTTCTTCCATGCAGGAAGACTCCAACTATAAAATCAATAAATGATGAAATTACAAAAGCGAGTCCAGTGACATCACTTCCGCTGCTGCATGCACAGTGCCTTGCCAAACAAGTTCTAGGTAGAGGCTTATTTGCAGAGCTGGGACGTCACAAGGGAGCTTGAAATGGAATTCTTGAATGGTTTCATGAGTTGCATCACATCACGTGGTAGTTGAATCATGGATTAATTTTTAGACTGTAGTACGTGGTTGATGACATGTGTTTCCCCATAATCCAATCACAGGTTTGGTGGAGCAGGCTTTATTACGTCAAAGAATTGCTCTTCCGTCTGTAATGAATAAATATTTTGTGAGAATATGATGCAATCCAAGGAATTCAAGTGTAGAAAGTGATTGTGAGACAGAAATTGTTTCATTATAACTTTACACTACATGTCTACACTTAAGTACATTATTTCATTGCGCTGCTCAGCGTTTTATGTTAATATTTTTAATCGACAGAACTTCCGATATGCTGAAACATTTGTTGTTCCTCGTTCAAAAGTGCTGAATTATAAATAACACTCTAAAGGCACTGATTCTGAATTTGTTGTAAGTAATTGATAAAGTAGGAGATTGGGACCCCAATCAAGTTATTTTACAGGAAACAATATTTTTGTATACATATATTTGTATATGTTGCGAGCACAATCCTAAGAATGCACATTTTGACAGGAATACTATCAAAACCATTGACTTTTAGTTTCTACTATTTCAAGACTTCAGACCCTTATCAAGCATTTGCTACATGGAAGCTTAGTTGAAGAAACAGCAGTGTTGTATTAGCCTTTCCAGAACTCAATCCTCTTTTCGTTTCCTTATAAAAAGAAGTACCGGTATAATTCCAGTTAATGAAAAATGCAAATTAGTCATTTTTTAACCTGGACTTTCATTGATTTCTCTATTGACAAAGGAAACCATCTGAAGTATTTGTTTACATACAAGTATGTCATTATTATGACATCAGCCCAGGATGTTTGATAGGATATGATGCGCCCCCACCCCTCCCTAATGTCATGTCATAAGAACATGAAGTGATCTTTTTCACGTTTCCTAGTTGCACCTTGGACCTTGCCTTGTAATCTTCATGATATGAGATAGGACGTTGCCCCTGTTTTTATATTTCTTGGACATCCTTAGTCTTTGATTGAATTGAGCTTGATTGTTTTTTGTTTATTGGCTTTAGTGGGGGTTGAGATGATAGTTTGCTGTGCATCAATGTCACTTTTGATGAAATAATATCCTCCAAACACTTAACTCACATTCTGTTTGTCATTTTTTTTATCTTGGCAGATGCAGTATCGTATAAAAGGTGAACGGTTCTTCGAGACATCAGACGGAAGAACAAAAAATCCACGCCAAATCAATATTGCAAAAAACCCTCCCGGTGCGTTGATCAACTCTTGAGGACAACTGCAATTTGGGGTGAAATTAGGTTATGTGCTGCGTTCAACATTATGGAATCACTTGCTTGACTCCCCCAGCTCTCATGTTTGGCACATGGACTGCTGCGTGACTTTGGTTTTGCGGTAGAAAAGAAAACCAGTGGACGTTTGATAAACTGCAATTTACTTTTGTGATTGGGGAAGTTCATATCTACCGTGGATAATCACATTGTGAGCTTTTGACCAGGAGGATATTAAGGAGACTGCCTATTTGGGTGGCAGCGGTGGGATTTGTGAACCACTCCAGGAAACTTTGTTCATCGGTCATCAACAATCAGGTGAGACAACTAAAGTATTGGTATCGGTGCTTCAATTTCCTCTTCCCCCTCCTGTTTCATGCCATGTGTGATAAATGTGACTCCAGTCACTGTTACACTGTGTGTTGAGCTGGGAATAGCTACATTTTCTATGTCAGGTAGCTTATGCCTATTAAAGAATGAAATTAGCAATTAATACTCACATTTGTCTCATGGAAAGTGATTTTCCAATGTTTGTAAAGTAAGTGATACAGAAATGGTTCAAAAGCATGCCAATCTATATCTCCTTTCTATTAATTTTCATACTTAACAGACTTCTCAATGCCATTCAGTTTTCTTAAGTCATGTACAATGTTTGTTACAAATATATCACTTAATTCTAGATGCTTCAACTTTTGATCATGTTTGAAGCAATAATAACTTTAATTTTAGTCAGTGTTTTACAAATTTGTCTTCATTTACTTCAATTCTTCATCACTTGCAGTTGAGAGACAAGTTGTCTGCTCATGATAAAACTTCTCCCAAAACATTATCCATGGTGATTCTACACAATTCTATTGCCCCTTAGATTGCATTGGTATACACCTCTCTGCATGTTCCTCTGTACCGTTTCTCTTTTCCCTGTCTGGACCTTTGTGACCTTGTGATTGCATGCTAGTTTTCAGCCATGGCTGTACAAATATGACGCCGATGCCCGCCATCGATTTCTTGTCCCCAGTTGCGTCTAAGTGTCCATCCCTTGAGTGGTCTGGCCCCACGTAGATAGATCCACTCTAGTTTATTGAAGGCAACTCCAGAGAGAAAGCAAAGAGATTGGGTTTCTCTTAATAGATGTTAAAAGACCCTGACCATCAGTTTAATTTGCTCACACACGTGAAGACACTGAAGGAAATTACGTAAAATGTTTAATTTGTGAGGTTTTAAAGAAGATTACTTTACTTTTGGACCACATCAGTTCTCAATCTGTACTCCAACTTTGAACTTCCATTTCTTGTCATGAGATCAATCATCTCTGGTATCTGACCCCCTCCACCCTACCCCTCTGTCCCCCTCTCTGTCCCCCTCTCTGTCTCTCTATCTCTGTCTGTCTCTTTGTCTCCCCCTCTCCATCCCCCTTCTTCATCATCATATCTTTCCCTCAGTGGACGATCAGGTCTGGAGGGAGCATTTGAAAATTTAGGTTAGAATTGACAGGTCATCAATGAAATGCATGGGGTATGAAGTAGCACCAGAAATCGATCAAGTGGAATTTTTTATTTTGGGGGTCCTTTCAGCATGCCCCACCCTCTTTTTTTCTGTGCCGTTCCCGATCTACCTCTATTGATTCGTTCTAAAAAGCTGTTCAAATATTATTCCTTCCATCATCCACATTTTGATTTCTAGATTTGTAGAGCAGGCCTGACGTTCCCTAACCCTCAACTCGATTCTTTCACTGTCAGTCAAACTCTGCACCCACTCGCTAACCATCAAATTCAATCAATGGCCTCGATCACAGCTGCACCCCGCCCTCAAACTAGTTCATTCTATCAGCTAGAAAACACAATTTTCCCTCTTTGAGCAGGGGGGCAGTAACCAGTTTAAATTCTAGTCATTTGTAATATCAGATAACTCTCCCAATAAATATATAGAGAGAGAGAGAGAGAGAGAGAGCACACATGCACAGTAATTGTGGTGTATGCTCAACTTCTTTTGGATCCGATGGGTATAGATGAATGAAATTTCTTTTCATTTTTGTATTTTGTATTTTAGATATTTTTCAGGTTATGGATAAATAGAAATCAACCCATACATGTTTTCTTTATTCATGAAATGTAGTGGATGAGAGCAAATTTCATTCACAATTTTCAATGAAAAGTCTGGGTAACATCTGTCAACTAAATGCTCTCTTCTTTTATTTAAAAAAAAATCACCAATATTATGTAAACAAAGTCATAACATGTATCAGGCATCAACTCCTTTTTTCATTTGATAAAGCTTATACCCCACCCCCCCCCCCAGAATATTGGAAATAAAGTTAAGGATTGAACAGGGAGGATTGAACAGGGAGGATGGTATCAAAGGAAGTGAACTTAGGGTGTTCATGGAAATTTTGTAAAACTGATGGTGTATAAAATGGCATTAAGAAGATTAGTTTTGGAAATAGAACTCCACCCGGTTTTTGTTATTGCTATTTAGTAGTTCTTATAGCAGTGTCATTATAGGATTACGTGGAAAGTTTGGAATATCAACTCTCATAGCTGTATCTAACACTAATGACCCTAACTTTCCTCTATATACTTTACTGCATTCATATTGCTGATCAGTTTTTGATGCTGTTAACTATAAAACTTAACCTGGGTCAGACCTGGATTAAATTCAGCTTATTTATCAGGTTTTACCAGGGTAACTGTTTTTTAGCAGCACAAATATATTGTCAAGTTTTCCTAGGATGTACAGATGTTAGATGTACCTTGGACAGCACAAGTCAGCATATTTATGCACTGGAAATGCACCATTGTCACAACAAAAAAAGAAGACTGATTTGGAAATTTGTTCATAGTGGGTTGAACCGAGAGTCTAACCTGTTAGGTGCATATATGCACACTTCTAAGCAGTAGGATGAGACTCGTAGCTGACTTAAGTATGAACCACCTCCTTAGATGATTTTCCCTCTATATGTTTAATCTGGGTTAACTGAGCTCTGGGGACATTATTGCTCTGGGCTATATTTTGTCAAAGATATAGGGCTAGGGTCAGGGTTGCAATTGGGTTTTAGTTTAGTTTTAGGGATAGGATTAGGTTAGGTGTATTGTTTGGGTCAGGGTTGAAATTAAGAATAGTGTAGGGTAATTAAGACCGCCAGAGCATTTATGGTACACCCAACTTTGCATTGGATGAAGTATTGCAATTGAGTCATCTAACGGGTCTGACCCAGGTTTGACCCGAGAGATCACATCGTCAATGTGAATGCAGCACTGGTCACTCATTGCGAGCAGCACAGATTAAGAATCATCCTAATTGCGAGAAATGTCAAAATACTTTGAGATATATACTCTCCTTTTTTCAACAGTAGCTTGAGCTCTGACCGTTAACTGTCCATTTTTAAACTTAGGGAGCTAATGGCGCCGTTAGTGTAGATCGTGGAGGCATTTTACTAGAGCACGGAGGCACGTGAGAGTCCGGTCATGTGTCTGGGTCTGTGTGATTTGGTATCGGAATCCATTCCAATTTACAAGCTGAAATGGTATGCCCTTTCGTTTTACTAGAGATGGCCATATTAAAAGAGCTACAGGGCTTGACTGTTTAAAAAAACTAGGTGAAGCATTGTTCGATGGATATCATGGAATGGCTCATGCAGTGTATGGAGTGGTTCTTTAGGGAGTTTTCGTGGCTTGGGGCCCTTTTTCATAAAACTTGTTATCAATAACAAATGCTAGAATTCTATGACAAAATTGCTCTCAACCACTCAAATGCCAAGATTTCATTATTCTATAACAATTATTGTTGATAACAAGCTTTATGTAAACAGAGCCCTTGTTCGAATCTCGGTCAGTGTGTGAGTGCCTCACTGTAAAACACAAACACATCAATTACGAGTCTCTCAGATAGGATTCAAAATTGTAGGTTCAATGATGGTGACTTACGGTATAGTGTATACTTATTTTTTTAGCACTCTGGTTAAAAATGAAGATGAGAAGAGATCTAAGGATCGCTGTGTATCATGTATATCATTCACCTTTTTGCGTGCTGTTTGTTTGAACACCATAAATGGTGAAATAATCTTTATAGTGTACTGATCGCCAAAAAATGGTTTGCTCTTGACATAAGAGGTTCCATGTTGCAACTCGGTAGTCAGTATTTCTTCTATGAAGATATAAAGCAGTTTAAATGCACTCCCAGTAAACTGTAAAAATGACTTGTTGAGTAGACTACTTCATGCCTGTGTACGCACTCGCGAAGAATAGGGCACGTACGAACCCAAGTCAGACTTACATGTAAGGCTTTATGCTTTCCTTTATTTTCTTCATATTCCTTATTTATTTATTATCTAAAGAATGCCACGTAAAGTTTTCTTTTAGGTTGATGATCGATATACATTCTACCTATACACAAATTAATTTGTTTAGGTAATTGCTGGTACACTTTAAAAATGGCATTAAGATACAGCGTAGATGCCAAATATGTATATTTGTTCCTGTCAAATTATGAAGTGAAGTTTAGATGTAATGAAATTATATACATTATAGTGTAGGGGTAGGTTATGTTCTTTTTGTACCCTTAGTTACAATCATTGTGCAGGTAAAAACATATTTTCTTCAAAATGTTTTGCATGGGAGCTTACTTTTTGGGAGTTTCCTGTATGTCAAACAATAAAAAGTGCTCAATGTCAGGAAAGGAAATAGAGGAATATTCCATACGAAACCTGAGAAGCAATCATTTCCTAGACTCTCCCAGTCTCGCTGGAGCTTCCTAATCCATCGACGACTCATCTTTCATCTCCCTACCTTGTGGTAAGAAATAATGCATATGAATTTTTGTTTGGGGTATAAGCAAGGGAATATGGACTCTAAATAGAAAAGAAAAGGGGTATAATATTGCACCTGATATATTTAGCATTGTCATATCTCTTGTTTTCTTTGAACCCGTTTTTTTTGCCCCCAAAATTTTGAACAATTGTCAAAATGCACTTTTTACTGAAGAATTTTTGCATATATTGATTATTCCATTGCTAAGCTTTTTACAGGATCCATCCCATAATAAACTTTACAGTGAGGGAACCTGATTTTGTCCTGAGACTACAAACAAAACCATTTTTAGTCTTAGTACAAGTTTGCAACTGATAGTTTTTTTGTTCACCCCATTTGTTGTTTACAAATTGAAGGCTTCAATTTTCACTCATATAGAGAAAACCACAGAAACTTTAGATCTGAAATTTAGCACGTACTTTCTTAAACTTGTCTTGCAGCTACAGCTAAGTTTTTGAGGGCTTGTAAATCCCTGATGGGAGCTTTAAATGTAGGATGTCTACAATACATTACCATAAATAGATGGAGCTTAAGTGATCAAGTTCCTGTCCAGTGTATTCCCATTTCTGCAGAATGTTATTAGAGCCCTTGGTTTCAATAGACCTATAACTTGGAAGTCCTTAACAAGAAAAATTAAAACAGGATCAGTGTCAGGATCCGAATATTCAGGAAAAGCATTGAATTATTCAGTGACAATATCTATAGGTTACTGACTCTTGGTCTAGGAAAAACCTGATCCCTTTCTTGACAAGATAAGATCTGTTGACAAATAATTGATTTTATGCTGTCTTCAGAATTAGAAAGGTTTATGTTACATTGATTGCAGTCGGAAAAGTTCAGACACAAGACTTCCAACTCTTGTGTAAAAAGACATGGGACCCTTTCACACAAAACAAAATTGTGTAAAGAAAGAAACGCTCACACTTCCTTATATCAAACAGGACAATGCAGAGAGACAGAAGTGCATTCACTCAAAGACATGCATGGAACCCTTTCGCACAAAACAAAGTTGTGTAAAGAAAGAAACGCTCACACATCCGTATATCAAACAGGACAATGCAGAGAGACAGAAGTGCATTCACTCAAAGACATGCATGGGACCCTTTCACACCAAACAAAGTTGTGTAAAGAAAGAAACGCTCACACTTCCGTATATCAAACAGGACGATGCAGAGAGACAGAATTGCATTCACTCAGAGACATGCATGGGACCCTTTCACACCAAACAAAGTTGTGTAAAGAAAGAAACGCTCACACTTCCGTATATCAAACAGGACAATGCAGAGAGACAGAAGTCAAAGAGATAATATAGAATTGAATACCGTTTTCTCAACAGAATAGATGTTATATAAGAAAGTTGTTTTGGATGGAAGTGCAGATTTGTGTATACCCGTTACATGTATCATACCTTGTACTTTGATTCAGGTGCTTATATATACAGTGCTTGTTCAAAACAACGCTGTAACCACACTTTGGCTATACTACGTTTTGTTATATGATTTTTCGCTTCATGACTTTCACAATAGAAAAATTCAGTGATGTATTATTGAATATCTAGTTATTATGTAGAGGTGTTGTGGTCGAGTATGTCACCGGACTGTGGATCACAAGGTCCACGGTTCGAGTCCCGCCGCGGCACTAATGTCCTTTTGCAAGATATTAATCTACATTTGCCACACTCGACCCAGGTAAGGTAAATGGGTACCTGGCAGGAATTAATTCCTTGAAATGCTAGACCGCCGTAATGGCAGCCATGCTAAAGCTGGGGTAATAATTTTCAAAGCTCTTTGGAAGTGCACAGAGACGTTATAATGTGATATGCGCTATACAAGAAACGAATATTATGAATATTATTGAAAGCTAGAAGGGTGTTATCTTGTGTGTTTAAAGTATAACTCCACCATAGGGTTAGGAGTTAAAGATAAAGACCAGTTCTGGTCATGCGATTGCATTGTGAAAGAAACGTTGTGAAATCGATCAGAAAAGGTTGATCATCTAGCATATAAGTATTGGTGTGTACTGCAAGGTTCTGGAATCATCAAAATGATAAGAAATTTGGCCCAGTCTTGGTAAAGTTACAAGCACTGTACACAGAAAGATGTATATGGGACTACGCGACCACGTGCGCGATATCTATTTGGTCCCAATAGATATAATAATTTACCAAATATATCAATTAGTAGGCGGTTTCCCAGCAAAATTTGTATCATCACGTATTAGTCAAAACATATTCTTTCACATGATTGGTAATGAGAGCTTCCATTTCATTTTTTGAGACAGGGGCGTTTCCAAAACTGGTCTTTACCTTTAACATGGTTCTGGCTCTGAGAGATGATACAATATGCCATGTCTGAAAGGGGTTGGATGTAGAGGAATCGAGTTGGCTGGCGGGATTAAGAGGATTAGAAATTCTATTAGAGGAAACACAGCTTCGGGGCTCGAATGATACGACTCCTGGAAGGCAAGGAGCAATTATTACGATGATGCAGTTTGTGCAGGTATCATCTTCATTTCTGAGGGCCGGGGTTTTGATTTCTATTAAATGTTATTCAATTTGTCTGTAGCCTCTGGGTGTCATAAGCCGAGGTATTCTATTGGTACAGGCAGGATGGATGGTTGGGAATGATAGAGAGAGAAAGAAAGAGAGAGAGGAAGTAGGGAAAAGTGGAGATGAATGTGGAGAAATATAAACAAAGAGAGAGAGAGAGAGTGTGTGTGTGTGTGAGGGGGTGTGGGAGAGTAATTGAGATAAAGAGATGGAGGGATAGAGAAAATAAGTTCAGAGAGAGAAAGAGAGAGAAGGGGGAGGAGGAGGAGGGGAGCTGGGGTTACGTATCACAAATATATGGAATAGGGGAAGGTCGGAAGCTATAGGGAGAGGGAGAGAGAGAGCCAGAGAGCCAGAGCCAGAGAGGGATAGAGAGACCCAGAAAGGGAGGGAGAGAGAAAAAGACAGGAATGAATGAATGATAGAAGAAATAGTTCTACAATTGAAATTGTGATCAGATTTGTATGTATACAGTAGAAAAAGAAGGGGAAGATGGTATGAAGCAGAGGTAGGGTAGAGAGAAGAGAGAGAGAGAGAGAGGGGGCAAAAAGACAGGCAAACTGGCAAAGAAAGAGGTGTCATCAGTGAATGATGCAACAGTGTCAAAACCTCAAGGCATTTGGACACTTGGGAGTGATAGTTTTAGGAAACCATGTATTTAGAACTAGGGTGTTAAGTTGATATAGCTTTTTAAATGCTAGGAAGCCTTGCTTCTAGGTCAGGTTTTAGATCAGGTGTTTATATGCCAAATAATTTATTTTTAGTCATTATGAGAAATTGGACATTGTGCAGACAACAATTCTCACTGGTGCACTCTGTATCTATCACCTATTCCATCCTTGTTATACAAAGATTCACAGAAATTGCAGGTACATAATGTTCTCAAGAATACTTAGACAGGTGGATGGATAAACAAATAGATAAATTATATTATAGATATATTGATTTATGAATAGAAAAAATAGATAGATATTAGATAGGTAGATACATAGAAGTGATGCATATATTACCAAAGAACAATGGTATGGGCTAAATATCTCAAGGAAAATAATGACAAAAAATATTAAGAAAATGTAAGAAAAGGAGGAGATAAAGGGGGATAGGACGAGGGATGAAGGTTAAGTGGAAAGAGAGAGATTTGTTTTAAAGAAAGGGGAATAGAGGGAGAGGAGAGAGAGAGAGAGAGAGAGAGGTAAAGAAAGAAAGAGGGGGAGATAGGGGAGGGGGAAGGAAAAGCTTGGGATGAGGGATTTAAGAATTTTCTAAGCGAAAAACATTGGGGAAAGTCCTAAGGGGTGATTATTATGTAGATTTGGCAATCTATAAACATGAAATGCATCACTGTGTGGTGATAACATAGAAAATTGGATTATCATTAATACAGTATGAGGTTTAAGACGATGCAATGACGCTGGTCCCAAGTTGTTATTTGCATCAAAGAAAAGTAGGTACAGGTTATCAAGGGACCCTACGCCCCGCTTCCCAACTGCACAGTTAATCCAACATCGAATCCAGCAGTCCAAGCAAACAACACGTATCGCTTGACGGCTACCAATACCCGAGGAAAATCCCCCTCTGACGCATAGGAATCCAGCCCCCGGTGACCATCTTAAGCCATCGGGATCCCCGCCGGCTGATTGCGTTACGCTGATCAGTAACGCAATGATAGATGGCTAGACCGACCTTGTTCTCTGATATGGGTCCAGGTTTTCCTCATCACCATTGGATTCTGTGAGAGAAAGATCTTTGTTTTGGGCGAGAAAGTATGCAAATGAGGTTTAAGTGGGTCATAGAAGTGGAAGTCTTTCTGCAATCAAGACAACCCATCTTTGGAATACGATGAATGTTGGTGATTTTTATCAAGGCATCACTCCATGTCCCTCAATATTCTTGGCGTTTTAAATAGAAATAGAAATATAAGAATTAGGTGAAGGTCGGTTTATTATGGTCTGGGAAGAGCAAGCATTAGGGGCATTACACTGCAAGCAAGAACCATTGTTTTCCTTGCTAAGCAACTACCCATAAACCAACGATAAACCCCGAATCATTTTTTTTGAAACACCTTTTTTTTTAATGCTGGCCAAAATTCCACCCTTTGTTTTCTCCAAAAGTAAAATTTCTATCTATGAGCTTAACCCAATTCATGTGATTGGGCAAATTATGTTTCAAGAGGTGCCATATATGGCTCATCGGCTGGGAGTTTATTATACAATACCCAAACAAAATTTGGAAGAGGATGGGCTGTCTCTACAAACTAGCTAGTCCCTCTGATACACTATCCTATAACTGAATAACTATTCTTTAGGGATTTCAATCCGATCCGTTACATTTTCATTTAGCCTGCATTCTTGTTGCATTTAACCTGGATGTTCTCACGATCATTCCCCGTATTGGCTTGGAGCTGCTTTACGCATTTGGAAACACCAAGAAAGACTTCACCTGAGATGACCACCCGCCTCTTTGCTTTCCTGGGAGGAGGATGAAATCAGATCAAACCACACCGCGGTCTCCATAACCAATCCTCTTGTTTTGGGTCTCTGGTCTAAATAAACTGTTATCCCATTTCTTTCTTGTGAGTGGGAATGATGTCACGGCACGATCGCGTGACGCACTATCGGTGTGGGTTTCGCTGGTCGGGCTTCGCTCACCTGCAGAAGACCCTCCCGGCTTCGGAGTTAGAGGATCAGTTGTCGGGTGTCGAGCTCAATTACGGCTACGTTAATCAGAAGGCTTAAAGGGACTATTAAAGTGAGAGGTGAATGGCAGTATAGTGGCTCTTGCTTTGTTTACTCACTTATAGCACGATCGCACAGACTTTCCAGAAATCAACTCAAGGGCTATTTCAATACCCTGTCATGCCGCCTATAGGAATGTAGTTTGGATTATGTAATATTTCATTGCAATGTTCATGCATTTAAAAAGGTGGAGAACATTAACATAATTACTTAAGTTGAATTTTTTGAAAGCCTATGCCATTCTCTTATGATCTAGGTTTTCTGTGGTACTTCTCAGTTCTGAAGTGTGCATACATATAGCATTATTTTCAGCATTATGTGCCAGGTTCATTATCCTTTTTGTATCAATCTCTTTGAGGTGTATACATTGCTTTACTATCATTCTCAAAAATTGTTAAAAGTATATATTATGAGAGATAAACCATCATTTCATCAATATATTTCAGGCTTTGGGATGGTGCGGAAGATGAAGGGATACAGTGTCGCTCGTGATGTGCAAGTTCAGATAAACTGAAGAGGTACATGTTTTAGAATTTGATTTATCCGAGCACTGATATGATGTATGCAATGTTTTGTATTTGGGTGTTGCATTATAGCTGGCATTATGAAACTGGATATAAGTATAACTGATCGAATAACACTTTCTGTGAAATATTGGAATTAGGGAATAGGACAAATCAGTCTTTAAATAATATTAAACTACTTTTAATCTCTGATTATTATTTCCTTCACTGTATGATGTCCACACGTATGTCATTTTCATTACCTTAAAGCTATGTTTCTTTCCTTTCTATAAAGCTACCTGTGCATGTACTTGTGTATCTCTTTCTTTTTCTTTTTTTTTCTTTTTTCTATTGTCCAAACTCTTATGAAAGATCAACAAGTATAATGTATTTACAGTATAGTGAAATGATAAAAAGGCAATAGTAATAAGAATACAGATAACAAAGTTTTTTTTTGTTAATCTCCTTTTCTTGTATGCTATCCCTGTCCCCCTTAGTTTGACTTTTAACACAGTTAAGAAGAAAAAAAATTGTTTCCAATAAACCTATTAAAGAGGAGTTCAATGAGGTAATCGGTATTGATCTGTTGATCGTTGCGTACATACCTTGATCAGTATTTCAATTTGCTAGGCTCCCAAGTGTCCTTCGATGACGAATGTTTGATGTGGGTGCGAGGTCATGAATGATGATGATTTCATAAGGGATGAAAGAAGGACCAAACACAGTAGAAAGCTACGCTTTGCTTTCCAGGGTGTGCTAGGTTTTGATTGTTAATGATGTGTTGTTTTCTCTTCTAATTCTCCGTCGTCCTTGGGTTGTGTTTCTTCTTTCCTATTTGCCTTTTTCTTTCTCTGTCGATGTCTGTACAGCTATCTGTGTCTCTCTCTTGACTTCTCATTATTTGTTTATTTATTGATTGCACTTTCTCCTCCCTATATCCCTCTCTCTCTCTCTCTCTCTCTCTCCTCTCCCTCACTCTCTCTTCTCTCCCTCTCTCCCTTCTCTCTCGCTCCTATCTCTCTCTCTCCTCTCGCTCCTATCTCTCTCTCTCCTCTCGCTCCTATCTCTCTCCTCTCTCTCATATCTCTCTCTCTCTCTCTCTCTCTCTCTCCTGCCCCTCCTCTGTCCCTCTCCCTCTCTCACTCTTTCTCCCTCTCTCTCTCTCTCTCTCTCTCTCTCCCTCTCTCTCTCTCCCTCTCCTTCTCCCTCTCACCTCTCTCTTTCTCTCTCTCTCTCTCTCTCTCTCCCTCGCCCTCTCCCTCCCTCCCTCCCTCCCTCTCACCCTCTCTCCATCTCTCCATCTCTCCATCTCCCCATCTCTCTCTCCATCTTCCCTCCCAATAATTCTACCTTCTTTTCCTCTCCTGCTGAGTTTCATATTCCCCACTTGTCGTTCTCTCTGTTTTCATTTTTAATGGTGATCTATCAAGAATCTGCGATTTGTCCTTAATCGATTCCAGGACCAAAACCTCTCTGGATTAAAGGTTAATAAACCATCATGAGAAGATTGCAATTTTCTGAGTTTTGGAGGTTGATTGATCTTTCAAAAATATGAAAAATGAAATGCCCTGAATACTAGATCTTGGTGTATATGATGGTAAACATCATGAATTATTAGACGAATTCTGGGAAGGTTTCTTTTTTTCTTCAAAGTAAGCTTGTTGGTAAGTCCAAAGCTAATGGGAATGGTCGATCATCACCATTATACCTCTGTAATAATTGAAAATGTGTTAATTTCTTTTTCTGAGTTTGTTTGTTTATCCTTAATTTCTTCATGTAAAGAGTGTATTGAGCAATATTCTATTGGATTTTGTGCTATATATCATTGCCGTTATTATGAAAAGATATATATGACATATATTATAAGGCCGATGATATATATAAAAATAGTATGTATGTACTGTATCAATATGCTTTTATCCTTTTATATCCTTGGATGTTTTAGATAAATTGTTATTCTGTGCATAGGCCTACAAGCAATACATTATCTTTTAATAGTGTTTCAAAAGAATAGTTCCATTTTCATATTTAATGCAAATGGCCATGTGATAACTTGTTTACTAATGCCAGTACTGTGCTTTTTTATATAAAGCCACAAATGAAGAAATGAATCTCATTATAGTGTAAGTAATTATTTGCAGGTCTACGTGCCTTTCTTGAGAATCCAGTGCTTGTTAATCACTGGCTCCAGCTGCAGCTTGAATTTCTCAGAAACGGGGAAACGATTTATAGGGCATCAAGGGACAAGAAATGAATATTTACCTCCAAGTTTCCCTTCGGAGACCTCCCTCCCCCTGCCAGTTTTTCTTCAAGTTTCACTTTTCCCCATCCCATCCCTTTCTATCTAACCCACCCACACATTTTCGTACGAACACAATAAAAGCCCTGTTGTAACTGTTGATTTGGATGACTCCTCTTTGCACTTCACAGGCCTCCGCCATGCGAGGCGTGCCCCTGTTTCATTAATCAATTGAAACCATTTCATTACAGCTCGCTCGGCTTCATCTAAAGTAAACCAGTGTTCATTAACGGTTCACTGTTTAGTTAAATGTATTCTTTGTACATGCCATCTACGGGTCAGACGGATGGGTAATTAGAAAGCTGTTAGCTTTTTTGGTTATCACTTGAATGTGAGAGGCATGTTCACACATTCAAGTACCGTTTCATTTCTCAGTCATGTTCGCACATTCAAGTACCATTTCATTTTTAGGCATGTTCACACATTCAAGTACCGTTTCATTTCTCAGTCATGTTCACACATTCAAGTACCGTTTCTTTTCTCAGTCATGTTTGCACATTCAAGTACCGTTTCATTTTCAGTCATGTTCACACATTCAACTACCGTTTCATTTCTCAGGCATGTTCACATGTCCAAGTAACATTTCATTTCTCTGCATGGTTCCAAAAGTCAAGCATTTAGATTGCACTCTATGCTTTAAGGAAAAGGTGCATTCTGATAATAAGAAAATATGCAATTCTAAAATAAATTAATAAAATCTAGACTGAACACATGAAAAAAATGTCCAGAGAATGATAACTTATTGACACTGTATGTTGATAGCAAAAATGTAGTAGTATACACTATACAGACAAGAAAGACAAGCAATTTTCATTTTATAATTTGATCAGTCTGTGTATTTGAAATCTGAGCCCCATGACATCTCTCACCATTAAGTTCATGTGTTGTGCCGTTGATGTTATAATTAATGCATTATTTTTTTTTTTCTCTCTCTCTCTCTCCCTCTAGAGCTACCACTCTACCACTAGAACAGCCTTCCAGAATCATCCAAAAGAATTGTTCCCTTGCACACCAACTTATTACAGAAGGTAAGTTCATATCTTACAGATGATTATCTAATTCTACTAGTGACCACCTGTCTATAAAGACCGCATTCTGTTTATTTCCCTTGAAACACTGTTTTCTCATTGAAACACGTTTTAAAGGAAACCTATTTTCTAAAGACCACTTGCCTATAAAGACCACTTTTTTGTACACAGGTCTCACTGTATCAGGAGATACATGTACCAAATACGTTGTGAATGCTTTCCAAGGAAGTTTGTTTGGATATTTGGAAAGAAGGTCAAGAAACTGACCGAATCTTGCTTGAAATCACAAACAGTGCACAGCACTGGACACAGATATGGGTACATGGTACTGCACAAAATGTTTTGGCATCAGAATTTGATCCCAAGATTAAACTTTCTTATATTCCCTATTTTTAACTATGAGAACACAATCCTTTTTCATGGGACATTGCCGCAATGATATTCTACCACTTTGGCATAAAACGTATGAGAAGGCTCAACTTTTTTTCCCATTGAATACTAGAACTCCATTTCTCATTAAAGAGGAAGTGCATGCATGGATTCCTAATGAAATCATGAAGTGTCGATTGGCAACATAATCTTTTCCCATGTGGACAGTTAACTGCTATCCAAGGTAAAACATTTGAGATATTGGATGGCTGGTGATTCGAATGGCTGGTGTCCTTCGCATTCTTTGCCCATGAATATTGTATAAGTTCGTCAGGATGTGCTTATGTGCCAATTTCCTATTATGCTAGTTGAATTTCAATGCAGTACCCAGGGTTTTTTGTCATTCTAAGTCCATCATGTGCAGACATCAAAGACGTCACTGCCAATTTGATGAGCAATGCAGAAGTATACTGATTTTGTACAGATTTGCATAGGTCTTTTTTATGGGAAATATGTACATCCTTTCATATTTGTACTTATAATTCAAACAGCAGTGTATATCCTCATTCTATCTCTGGCAGAGTTTTTTTTTTTTTATAAATATCACATACCAATGAGATGTTACTTCCAATACTTTGGTTTCATACTTCAGACCTGTGGTCTAAAATCATCTTGCTATGATGTTAACCTATCTTGAAAATATATGTTATACTGGTGAAAGTTCCTAGAGTAAGAGGAAAGACTCATCCTTCAGATAGGACTTCAGGCCATATAGTGGACGCCATAACTGTCAAAGTGCAGGATCTCTCTAAAATATCTAGCCAGTATGAACCTCCAATGTGAATTTCACATCTAACATAGACAGCATTTTGTCTGTTTGATGCCTTGAGGGTGTTTACATGGAGTTTGTTGGCAGAAGGTCGTAAGCGTGTTCTGCCATTCTGCTAAATGCAGACACGCACTATTGTGTGAAGAAGAAGAAGGTCATTAGCATTATTAGATGCCTGATACTTCAAAGCTCTGTGCCTATTTGATAGAAAACTACTAAAAAAAAGATAATCATCACCCATTTTCACTTTGTTATCAGTCAATAGAGTACCGAAGGGTGACACCATACTGGCCAAGTTGCCAAGGTTGGTGGTTCCAAACTATTCTGTCCTAAACAATGACTTGGAGATCACACTGGTGCCAAACACTGAATTCGCCCTGCTCCGGCCCGTTGCTTGAATTATTTCATGGTGAACCTCATGCGCAGGCTCTGTCGTTTAGAACCAGTGACCTGGACGATGAGCGAATGTGACATTATAGCACTTCAATACTCTATAAAGAGTTAAATCAATGTCGTGTTTTATAAATGTAAATGTTAAAAACAATCAAAGCCATAGAAGTGAGTACCCGATATTTGCTTTATGACATGGCATGTGTGCTATAATGCTCTTCTACCAGCCACACGACAAGCTATTAGGAGAAAACAATATGACATATAATGTGACTTTGTTTATGACATTTCAAATAGCCCAACCTTGTGTAATCTTGGTGCAACTTAATCTTTACTATAAAGTATGCATAACATGACGCTAATGGCACCTATCTCCACGCACCTTGTTTCATGTTCTTCATTAATTCACGATAAACGGATTCTTGTCATTATAAACAAACGTCTTTCATCAGATGATTTGATATTTCCCATAAATTCATAATGAAATTGAGGTTGTTTCTGTAAACAAATGATTCTCTGGGGCAATGTGCCTATAGCTTCCCCGTGGAATATTCATCATTCATATATATATTGTCTGTGAGAGAGTCTCATCCTGACGTAGGTACATGTAATAACAGATGTTATTGTTTTCATACTTTCGTCAGCATGTTAATGCCTTAATGGCAGTGTTTGCATGTCCTGCTTTGCCTCCAGTTCTTTGCTGGGCTGGGGGCTGTTGGGTGTAACCTGTTTGACATATTTCAAGGATCATTTCTAGAGGCTATTTCACTCTGATCATTTTTTTTCTGAAGGGTATGTCTCAAATATTCTTAGAAAGATAACTAGAATGAAAGCATTTAAACTGATGTTTGTTGTTTGGATAGTTAACACTTTAAAACATGAAAACAAGATCACTTTACAATCCCTGGAAGTTGTTTATTTTCATCTCTATTTTTTTCTTCTTTACGGATTGGTTTCTGACATGATGGTTTTAGATGACAACTGTTCAGTAGTGTGTTTGAACATCTGTGACACTAATTCTGAATTCTTTCTTTCACGTGCAATGATTTCATCAGATATTGCAAATCTTTTTGAACCAATTGCATGAAATAATTTGCAATTGGAGGAGGATGTCGATGATATTGTTTTGATTGCTTTTGTTCATAGATTTGCAACAAAGTGTATTAACATGTTTATAAGCAAATTGAAGTTTTTGTCCATGACCATGGCCAACCCAGTAGCAGAGTCGAGGTAATATTGGAGCACCTTGAGCACCCTGTGCAATGGATATGTGCACTATAGAAATGTCCAATATTGTTATTATCATCTTCATCATCATCATCATCATCATCATTTAATTTTTCTTTTTTAATGATTGCACAAATCCATGCAAAGCAGCCCCATAGTTCATGATATCCTGAATTTGAAGAGTGTGACTGTCTTAACGAACAGAAAATACATTTGATTAATCCTTGCGAGAATCTGTTCACATCAGTTCAACTAAACCTGTCCAATCGGACATGGAGACATTTTAGACTAATGTGAAAGTGCCCTGAAGGTTAAAGATGTAGGCTGCTTGCGAAAGAGCAGTGAGGGCTGTCTCGAGGGTCTATGTACACACTAATTACCAGGGCATACATGGTGATTAGCGATGGAGTGAAATTTGCATTTCATCATCACCATCATCATCGTCATCTTGGCCATCAGGGCCATCAGGTTGTTTGAGGATAGTGGCCCTCGAGGGGGTATGTCAGCCAGACTGAAAGCCTTTATGCCTCGGCCTGTACATCAATGGATATATCTCCCAGGGTGGTTGGAGCATTTCAGCGTATTTTCTATTTTGCCTGTTCTCACCTGGAAGGTATATGTTGTTGAAGCCAAAGTCTGAGTTGTTACTTTGTTTCTTCCTTTGAGAGTGGTATTGGGGTCTCCCAGATGAATTCATAGACAGGAGGAGATGATGTAGGGTGATAGAAGAGAAGGTGGTATGTTTATCCTTTCATTATCTTTCCTCCTTGGAGCATGTATCTGCCTTGAAATAGAGCAGTGGGAATCTAGATGATGATGGTGATGATGTGGGTTTATGATCATGATGATGATAGTGGTGATGATGGTGGTGGTGATGCTGGTGATGATTTTACTGGCAATGCAGGTACAGGATGTCTGTACAACCTACAGAGTTAACATTCTTTCTTGTTACTTAAAACACAACTGGAAGACTTTCAAAAAATCAACTCAATGGAAATTTCAGTTCCCTATTTATTGCCTGTATGATTCATCTTTGGATAATAATTATGTCACTGTGATGTCTGCGCATTTCAAAAGATGATCAATACACAAGACCATTGAAATTGCCTTACATTGTTTTTTAAGTGTTTGCGATTGTGTTACAAGCTCTTCTTGAGGGGGAGGTGAAGGGGTACGACAAGTTAAAAGAAAAATATATTTTATTTCAACAGCTATTTTTCTTGATACAGAAAAAGGAGTAGATGGTTAATACCAATGGCAACCGACGTTAAGCCCAAGTACATAATTCAAATGTTGAAGGAGAAAAAAAAGAGTCCACTTTGATATATGACATATTATAAGCAAGCTCAACAGTATAGCTGCATTTCTCCTAGTAACTGGGGCAAAATATAATTACTCTATGAATAAATCCACAATCATTTTCAAACTGATTTCACCTGTACAAGTTCTGTACATATTGCTTCCAGATAATGCATACAAGAGTTATGTTATGGGATGAATAATGCATGAGTGGCTTTCAATGGATTTACGATGCTAAGCGGATGTAATTGCAAGATTTTGTTCAGATCAGAGTAAGGCAGGTGAGATGATTTGCATGCAGACAGAGTCTGTGTTGTATGTAATCTCTGTTAGTTACTTTTCTTGTGATGCAGACAAACTGATAATAGTTAGACAACACTTTTTGTTAAATCAATTATATATATTGACATGTAATTTGAATTTTAATGTTCATTTTTAATCTTTTATGTACTGTACACATGTGCAATTCAGCTTATTTCTGCAAACCATGTAGTTTAATAACCATTTTTGAAAATTCTGTAAATTTCCTTAACCAATAATAGATTGATTCTACTTGTCCTTACCTTCATTTGACAGGTGAGGTTTGTACTTTTTTTAAATATTAGAAACCGTCAAATCCGAATGCAGTGCTGTGTGGTTGTGTGCATGTTGATTTGATGTCAGTCCATGCAAATTTAAGAACTAAGACCCCTGTTACACATACGTCTGAGAGTGGACTGAGGCCGGCCCCGGAGGCGGCTCGACGTATGTGTAACCTCAACTTTTTTTGAAAAGCCGGACTGAGGCCGGACTGAGGCCAGGTGGACTCAGTCCACCTCTGGATGTGGTTTGAGGCCGGCCCGAGTCCGGACTCAGTCCCGCCATCAGTAGGTGTTACACCAAAGTGGACTCGGGGCTGGCTTATAAGCGGAAGTGATGTGACCTGTCATCATATATCAACATAATACATCGGGCGCACTTTGCCACCTTCTCTTATGTTATTCTTTGTTTTTATCATTCTATCACTTTCTCTTTCTGTCTTTCCTTATGTTATTCTTTGTTTCTTCCTTCTATCACCTTCTCTTATGTTATTCTTTGTTTTTATAATTCTACCCCTTTCTCTTTCTGTCTTTCCTTATGTTAATCTTTGTTTCTTCTATCACCTTCTCTTATGTTATTCTTTGTTTTTATAATTCTATCCCTTTCTCTTTCTGTCTTTCCTTATGTTATTCTTTGTTTTTATCATTCTATCAATTTCTCTTTCTGTCTTTCCTTATGTTATTCTTGGTTTTTATCATTCTATCAATTTCTCTTTCTGTCTTCCTGGAGTGCGCCCCAACGTCAGCTCGTGAAAAGGCGATGTGAGGCCGGCCTATGTGTAGACACAAAATTGCAGGCCCAAGATATGTGTAACAGGGGTTTGATGATCTCGAGGCGGCTTCAAATTGCAGGCGTGAGGCCGCCTCCGAAGCCGGCTTTAAAAGCCGACGCATGTGTAACAGGGGTCTATGTACATGTACATGCAATTCACCAGGGCAGAAGCTGTGTTTGGGTTTGGCTTTTTTGCAAACTGATTATTGATATAAATTCAATTCTGTTATGAGTAGACAGCCTTGTGAATGAGACAAACGACCATCATTGACGCTTTAGCTTCACGTTCACTCTTGGCTTTCATCACGTCTGAATATATTCATTAGCATTAGGATAAAAGTGTTAACTTATGAATTGATTATGTTAAAAATTACATTTTTATGCTAAGCATGCATTTTCAGAGGTCATGTAAATAGCCATATTAGTGCCCTTGCGTGGTGTTCGATTAAAATAGAACACTTGGAAACTAATTAAAAGGTGCATATCAATCGATCTATAGAATTGTTTAATGTATATGTATCATTTATTGGATGGTGATTTTTTTTTTTTGTACAAAAGTCAATACACAGCCAAACTGTCTTTGTGATGCATTTTAAAAATTGTAAATGGATGAAAAAACTTTTTCTTTAAATTAAAAAAAACAACATAAGACCTTGATTTGTTGAACCGAGAGTGATATGATGTTTACATAGGAGTTTTAGAACTCAGACTGAAGGCATTTTTTCTTTTAAATCTGTTCATTTCTGGACGTTTTCAAAAGTATCAAGAGCACCTGTCGTTTGCGTTTTACAAGCGGGAAGAAGGAAATGAGTTTTTGTCTGGTTGTGCTTTCGAATCGTGTCTGACTACCGTTGGAATCCTGCTTAGCTCAGCTCAGATGTGGTACATGGGTAGGGATTAAAATGAGAGAGAGTAGAGAGAGAGAGAGAGGGGGAGGGAGAGAAAGAGAACGGGCAGACAGAGACAAAAATAAAATCATTCAAATGATATTAAGACTGAGAGGTTGAGCATTATTGTTAGTGACTGATCGACAGAGAGAGAGAGAGAGAGAGAGAGGGGAGCAGGGGGGCAGACAGACAGAGACAGAAATCAGTCAGATGATATGACAGATACATACATGTACGTGTAATACAAATGTTGCAGATCTTAGAGTAAAACAGAGCATATATAGATGAAAAGGAAAAGGGGGAAAAAAAGGAGCTGTAAATTAGAGATAGGAAAGATATTCAAATGATACATAAATGATTGAATTGGTGATCTTCGTAGAACTTCAGGAAACTGTCTATCTTCTCCCAGGTATATGTCTTGAAAATCCATTCCTGGAAAATGTCCTCATATGCAACATTCGTAATTTTTTCTAATTTAGATTGGTTGTTATGGAAACCATCTTGTCATAAAATATAATCTTTCATTTTGCATGCATACCTGTAATTTTGATTTTTGATATTGAATATGTTAACAGCATTGTTAAGTGATTTTAATGACTTTTTTTTTAATAATAATAATAATAATACTCAGTTTTTATATAGCGCTTATTACAATCACTAAGCGCTTCCAAACTTGGAGATTATTACCCCGGCTTTAGCTGTGCTGCCATTACGGCGCTCTAGCATTTCAAAGAATTAATTCCTGCCAGGTACCCATTTACATCACCTGGGTTGAGTGTGGCAAATGTAGATCAATTTAAGAATGCATTATAGAGAATGACAAACTTTGTTATTTTTTTACCAGCTTGAAGCTGATGGATTTTGTCAAAATTTCTTCTCTGCATCACTGTGAAATGATTTAAGAAAAGAAGAGGAGGAAAGAAAGGAACGTGTTAATTTCGTTAGATACGACTGTGAAAGGCATTCCATTTGTTGTTGCCATGATGATGAAGCAGGCAATCTAATCAGTGTTTTTATATGTGGTGATTTCATGTTTCGAAAGACATGGATGGTTTTTATTCCCCCGTCTCTCTATCTTTCGTTCTTTACTTCTTCCGGTGTCTGACTCTTTTGCCTTTATGTCTGCTGTTCGCAAGTAATTGGATGAAGCGCTGGAATTGCAGCCAGTGCACTTTGTAAGGAAGGTAGATCTGAGAATGATGATGATGGTGGTGATGAATAATAATAATAATGAGGAGGAGGAGGAGGAGGAGAAGGAGGAGGAGGAGGAAATGTAGGCAATGCGTATTAAAACTTTTTTTTCCCTTGGGATATAATGGCTGAAGAGTACATCAAGCTCACCTCAGAAATCTTGTGCTTTTTAATTGATCTTCTCTCCCTCTCTCTCTATCTCTCTCTCTCTCCCTCTCTCTCTGTCTCTGCCTCCTCCTCTCTTCCCCTCTCACCGTCTGTTGGTCTCAACTTTTTGTTGCCTTTTTGCACCTTTTTGCACCTTTTTGTCTTTCCTTAACAAGATATGTATATACAGACAGCTTTTTCATGCTCACCAATATGGCTTTGTGGAGCAAAGTGTAGTAGAGCCATACAACCTAGATTGCATGTAATGTAAACACACAGCAAGAGTTGAGAAAAATGCTTGATCGTTAGGTTAATATAAGGCTGACTCTTCCTACGTCGGGACAAATACAAAGATGTTGATTGTTATCTTTCAATAACAACATGACGTTTTAGCAGATTACGCAAAAGCCTATTTGCGTCAGTTGTAGGCATATACAGTATATACGTACACGTATAATCGGAAAAGAAGACCTTCAGGATATATAGTTATTTAGATATATTCCTTTTCATTTTTAGTTGCATAAAAGACAAATTTTCCTCTGATTAGTTATCAATTATGCTACTGGTAATGTCAGTAGAAATAATCACTTTCATATGAAGAATGTTATTCTTATTGTATTCTGTGCCAACAGAAAAAGTTCGTTAGGATCCTCATGTTATTCTAGCTAGCATTGCTACAACTGGCTTCAACCTGTTTTTCTTGTGATTTCCAGCAGCCAATCAGAGCTCTTTATTTTCTCACACTTCTTTCCTTTAGCTCCTGTTTACTAGTATATTGTCCGATACTAGCTTTCTGTTCATTCTTGCCATTAATTTCGATGAGTGCAAGACGGATAGCTTTAGTATGTCTGTACTCGTTGCTATTTTTTAAATCTGTAGTACGACTCATCTCTATAATGAGAATAATAAGAATACAATGAATACAACTGATATTAGACCATGTATCTTAATTTTAGTTATCTTTTCATAAGCTCATTCATTATATTATACTTGGTCTAGTATGCTTGCTTGATAATATGCTGGAGCATTTGAGGAATTAGAGGAAGAAATAATTATGAATTCCAGAAGAAGAATAGTGTATTTCAATGAAAAAGAATAGCTTTTGCGTTTCACAGATATATCCAACCCAGGTTGTCTTCTTATAGCTTTAAAAGCTACTATGTAATTGAAGAAAACCAATTGTCAATTGGTTTTATACAAATTAGGAAGAAGAAAAAATATATTAACAAAATTTGTAGCTTTGACCAACACTGTGTATGAGATTTAAAACTATTGAAAACAAAATAAGAATCCATACCCCACCCTGATAAAGAACTTGCTGATTGAAAATATGGAGAACATTGCTCTGCAACATCGATCAGCCAGGCCTGTTTTATCCGTCGGCTCCCTAGTGGTGGAACATTTAAGATCTCGTTTCAATTTATTGCCGTCATTAATAGCCCTGTCATTGCCCACCTACATGTATGACCATATGTGAAGGTGACAGAGGCCGGGCACAGATTCAATTAGCAGCCTGGCGGTATCTTTGAAGTCCTGGAGGTTGTTGCGTCTAGGGTGTCACCTTCCGTGGGCTTCAGATGTCGTCGTCGAAGAGCTGCTATGTCAAACTGAAAAGTGCCAGTCACAATCACTTTCAAGAAATGGTATCACAATGGTGATTTTGATAGTATATTGTAATGCCTGGAAGAAGTAGGTGAGGTGGATAGAAGGTCATTGTAATGTTGCATATGTCACAAGATGATGCTCTTATATTTGGTGAAATGAAACTCACACTTTAAAACAAAAATCATTTGAATAGTGTCTATCAAATGATAATGTATTGGTTTAAGATAATGGAAAGTCTTGGTAACAGTCATAGAAGTCAACATGTTGATTTTTGTAATGTTTTATGTTTTAGGGTAAAATAGTTTGCTCTCAAACTGTGGTCTTTATACCTTTGTGAAGATTTCTTAAAAACAGGCAAAGGTTGATACTATTTATATTTGCAATGTTTGATTTCATAAAAGAATAAAAGTCTAATATGTTTTTACATTTTATCAACCCAGTTTTGAGATGGGAAGCCCATGTCTACTTGTAGACTTAGACATTTTGTTGGTTTACTGTTATTATAGAATAAACCCAGACCAGACTCTTGAAGAAATCATTTTGGTGGTATTGAGATGTATGTATTTGTAGAAATGCACACCTTTCTTTTGTTCAAACTATTGAAAAAACAGTTATTATAGAAGAATAAAAACACAGACAAGATTGTTTAATTTTTTTTGATTTGGTAGGATTGTGATATCTGCAAGTATATATGTATGCAGGAAGCACATGTTGAACAAATAGAAGAGCTTAGTCTTCAAGACTGTTGTTTGCCAAGACAGTCGCCACAATTTGAAATACATGAAAACAAACCGAAGGTGGCATGTTCGACAACATATAGGTCAACCTTTACGAGAAGAGGACCGCGAACTCCATAAAAAGGGAACATCTATCAGTCCAGCCTGAAGCATGCATTAACTCTCTAAGTAAGTGGAAGGGGGTCGACAAGAGCAAATAGTTGACAAAAATTAGAGGAGAAGTGTAGAGAAGAGAGATACATGTATATCAGAACATATTTTCTTATCATAAACTGTTTCAAAGAAACCACATAGTTGCTGTACTTCTGTATATTGTGGATGTGAAATGATATCGAGGTGGAATGGAAGAGATACTGCATGTGTAGAGAGCCAGAAAGGCTTTAATTTATGAATGCAAATGTAGATGAATGTCTTACCAAAGGACATTACTCATGTAGCTGTACGTGGTGAGGATCTGCAGATTCTGCACCCTGTACCTTATGCAAAAGACTGTGACGTCTTTCCCAGACAAGATAACCTATATGATAATTTTTTCCTAATTTTTGTCATTGATAAATGCAGGTGTTTTACCTGCCACTCCTTATTTTTGCTCAGGAGAGGAGGTGGGGGAAGCTGTAGTTTCAATCGATTCCATCTTCCGACTATCTCCGTATCGATCCGCTCCAATATTGGAGTGACCATGGAGTTCCCTGTATCAGCTAACCATGCTTGAAGCATTATTTCTCGGAAAGGTTGAGGAGGATTTCGAGGGGTTGAGAGGGGGTGAGATGGTGCGAGGGCTTTTGATGGTGAAGAGTGTTTGATCACCGCACTGGCCTGGGGACGGGTGAACAAACGTTGGCGTGGTAAGCTGTGTTTGCCCTCCAGTCTGCTGTGTGAATGGCAAGTCATGGCATGGGGGTACGAGATGGATGTATAAGAAGTGGATGTGAGGGTGACCCGACATTTGCTCTGGCGACACTTCTCCAAGTTTTATTTCATCACAGGTATAGGGTTAGGAATATGGTTGCAACTGGGTTTTAAAGAGAAGGTTGAGTTCTGGGAAGAGGTGAAAAATAATTTTTGAGCATTATCATTGTATTATGAAAGAGTGGAAGAACATCAGAGAAAAAAAATGTTCCCTGAAAAGCATGGCTCTTCAAATGCCTCAATATTCTAAATATGGCACGTAACATCATAAAAATCGGGACGGATTTTTATGCCACATGTTCGTGTAGTCCCATATACATCTTTCTGTGTACAGTGCTTGTAACTTTACCAAGACTGGGCCAAATTTCTTATCATTTTGATGATTCCAGAACCTTGCAGTACACACCAATACTTATATGCTAGATGATCAACCTTTTCTGATCGATTCCACAACGTTTCTTTCACAATGCAATCGCATGACCAGAACTCAACTTTATCTTTAAGTCAGGTTTAGGGTTAGGGTTAGGTATAGTTTTAGGTCCAGGGTTTAAGTCAGGAATTCAGTTAGCGTAGGGTAGGAAATTGTTTGTGGAGCAATTGTTGCAGGATTACGTGTCATACAATCTCTATGGAGATACAACCTAGTTTGGATGAAGAACAACAACTCCATAGCTATATTATATAAAACTGTTTGAAGTTTAGATGATGTGCAGACTAAATGTGTTTTGTAGATATAAACATAGAGAGGTCATATTTTTAAATGCATATTTCTAGAACTTCACATCTGCTTGCCTTGCATCAATCTGCTTTTGCTTAAGATTCTGTAGAACACACCTTGATCTTCTTGGATGACTTCCAATGGTGGGGTGATTACATGTATTTGCCTTTTGTACATTTGTGCTGCCTTATTGATAAACATGGAGGGAGACTGATCGAATGAATTAATATGCAATATGCACTGCTTTTTATCGATCACATGGCCTCGAACAGGAGGAGCATCATGAATTTTGAGGAAGTTTATGAAATGATTCAAACATCTCAGGATGCTCTGAACATGTTTTAAGGAGAGCTTCATGATGCGTTGACTAAAGTACCCCCAGCCCACTGTGTACTGTAAGTTAAACTCCATGTCTGTAAAAAAAGAAAAGATAAGATTGAAAAACAGCAATGTTTAAAAGTGCGGCTCTTCACAGTGTAAAGGCACCAATTGAAGACCTTTTATCACATGACCTTGACGGTAGGAGCTCCAGGAATGTTTAAGAATGTTTTCAAGTGGTCTAAACATCTCAGAATGCTCCGTGTGGAGGACATTTCAAGGAGAGTTACATGATGCTTTATCACTTCGGTCACACTTCTGCCTGCTAAGTGTTCATGCATGATGGTGAATTCTCTGAAAAGTGAGTGCACTCAATGTTGTTCAGTATTTTCACACCCAGGCACCGAGTCAACATTCACGACTTCGATTTTCTCTGAATGATTGAAAATATGAACGAATTGAGGTCTTGACCCTCTTTTGTGCACTCCTAGCTCATGTTTGATGCCATGATGGAGATAAGATGTCTAAGTTCATATCTTACAAAGATTAGTTCTAAAGAATGTGCAAGAAATAACTCAAAAGCTGAATGAAGTGTCATGCATTCCCTCATCCCTCTCTCGTTTATTCTTCTCTCTCTCTCTCTCTCTCTCTTTCTCTCTCTCTCTCTCTCTTTCTCTCTCTCTCCATCTCTCCATCTCTCTCTCTCTCTCCATCTCTCCATCTCTCTCTCCATCTTTGTCTCTCTCTTTGCCCCCCCCCCCTCCTCAATCTAACTATCTCTTTCACACTGGTAGTATCTCTTTTTCTCTCCTTCCATGCACTGCATCTCTCTCCCTCATGTTTCTCTCCCATTACCCCTTTACTGTCTTCTCTGTTTTTATTCCATACTCTTCCATTCCTATTTTCTTTCTTCTCACCTTTATCTATCATCATCTCCTCTCCCCAGAGATGAGAGGTGTGAAGACAGTATGGAGGTCAGGACAAGGTCGTGAAGGTATCCCCTTACTAGGTTAGCTCTTCTGTAATTGGTTTGGAAGAAAATTGGAAGCAAATGAGAGAAGGATATTGGGTGGCTTAGTATAGCACACTGCTTCCTTGGTGCCGGATCTTTGGTAGTGGTGGTGGTGGTGGTGGGGGGTAGAGTCGAGGAGAATGGAAAAGAAAGGGAGCAGAGAGAGTGGAGGAAATGATGGTTAATGGAGAATGTATTGGAACTCCAATCTTGATTTAGGTTTTGGTGAAATATTATGTTGAGGGAGTGCACAGAAGAGAGAACAAGAGAGACTTTGTATGTATAGGAGAGATGGGGTTATGTTAGAGAGAATGGGGATAGAGAGAGAGAGAGAGGTGGAGGAGAGAGAGAGAGAGAGAGGAAGTGACTGGAGAAAGAGACAGAAGGAAGAAGGAGGGTAGAAAGAGATGGAAAAAGGAGGGAGAGAGAGAAAGAGGGGAAGGAAGGAGACAGAGAGTGAGAGAGAGAGAGAGAGAGAGGGGGAGGTGAAAAGAGGGAGGGAGGGAGGGAGAGAGAATTAGAGAAAGAGAGTAATAAGAGAAAAGTCAAATTAGTGGATGATGTAGAGCAAGGTGAAAGAGATAGCAGAGAGAGACATAAATAGAATAGGATGAGAGAACCTTTCATATTACAACGGTAACAAAATTCATATCAGATTGCAGCAAAGAAGAAAAACAATCGCGAAATAAGGCAACGTACGTCTTTCTGATCGGAGCTACAAATAAACTTCCAGCAGATGGACCAGATGAAAATAAATAATTGGATTGTAGCTAGAGGGGATCGCTTCATTTGATTTATTTAAAGTGGGATTAAGGAAACATTCTTCCAATACTTAACAGATGAAAGCAACATGTTTTCATGTTTCAGCTCACCTACCCTATGGCTTTTATATGTTGCCTGGTGTGTAGCAAAGACGTTTTAGGAAACCGTCTTCCAAGTAATTGAGCAAAAATCTTTGCAATCCGATGTAACTATCCTGTGTGTGAATTGATCAATGATTTTTAAAAAATCTCTTTTGGATGTTTTCTTCTCTAGTCAATATTTTTTTAAAATAATTTCATATTGCAGTTACACAATGCATGTTAACAAAAAATGAAACTGTCTCCAATTGGTTACTAATTAACTTGTGGAAAGACATGTTAGAAAATCAGTTGCAGAAAGTGAGAGGAAGCAAGATTAAATAAGTAATGACTTGCAGAAAACATTTATTAGTTTTTTTAGTTCACCAAAGGCTTATCAATTTTCCTGAAACTGTCAGGAAAAGTTAACATCTGATATTCCAAAACCAAATGTCAAACAACACCTTAACATGTATTAGTTGTATCATGCTTTGAGCTCTCTGTAACTCTTGACATGTATCATCTGTCTACCTTGTGTCCTACCATTCCGAGGGCTGAGCTAGAAAGTTGATTATTAAACCCAAATTGATGAGAGAGCAAATATTCATTCTGACTGTGTTCATCTGTGTTCAGATGGGACACTTCATCACATTGGACATGCATGTGCTGTTCACTTTTGAAAGTTCTGTTCAACAAAGTGTTAAAAGATCTCGGTGTTTCAAGTGCCTTTCAATCTTGTACTCATTGATCTGTAGAGCAATTAATTTTCAACTCTTGGAAGCCCGTTTTTTCTTACTTCAGATAATTTATATGATTTTTTACCGACAATTTTCTTCAGTTGTCAGGCAGAGAGGCTTTCATTTATCTTTGAAAGCAATGAAAGTTGAAGGAAATGAATAGTGAAATTCCAAAAATTGTATTGGTAATAGATAAAATAAATATTAAGCCCCCTATTTACAGAATTCTTCATCTGCCCCTGGATGTGTGATAACAGGGTGTCTTAAAGGCATCGTTTAACAATGTTAAATCTGAGATGCACGGCCCTACGTGTTATCAGTGTCTGTGATATGGTGTAATATTGAAGCCCTAAAGAAATTGCGCTTCAAAATGATCATGAAGTGCCTCAAAAGAGTAAAAATCTTTGAGTGACCGGTTTTACCATACTCATTTTCCCCAATAGACTGTAGTGTTATAAAAACAATAGGAAAACTAATTTTTAAATTTCGATTTCCAATCATATATATCTTGATAATCAGACAGGCAATCGGCTTGTAAGAGTCATGGGGTTCCTGACTGACCTCAAGGTTAATAATTGTCATTGCAGCACAAGCTAAATCCAGAATTTTGTTTCAGAATCTGAGACAATTACCCAATCGCTTTAAAGTCTTGAACTGTGTTAATAATATGCAAGATACACTGGGAAGCATATAGCTTTGTCCTTGACTTTGAATGACTAAAACAGCTACAGTTAGAGACAAGAAAGAAAGAAAAAGAAAGAAAGAAAGAAAACATACAATTTTCTTGTAATCTTCACCAGCTGTTGGCATATAATGCAAAACACTTCCATTTCAAGACTGTCTTGCAAATGTTTGAATCATCAACAATTCTCATCATGATCAGCACAGGTGTAAGCGTAGGAGTCACGCAAGCTGTGTTTCTTATCATACCACTAATCATCCTAGAGTTTTTCCCGAATATCAGATTCACTTCTCTTCTCTTCTCTTCGAGTAGAAAGCAAGGGATCGATATGGAGCGCATACTGATAACATGTACCCTCTCTCACTAGAACCTTTTAGCCGACCTCCTTCGTCCCTTGCGCGAGGGTAGCCAACATGAAAGATTCATGTATTCTACTACCCTGGGCAAAATTTCTTTTCATTTGCCCCCTTCCCTCCATTCTTCTGAGATATTCTATTAAATTTGAAGGTGCTTTATAAAAAATTTTTAATGAAAATAAAAGTCGTTAATTAGCTGGGAGAGCTAGGTCTTGGATTTTTTCAAAGGTGGGGGCACCGTTCCCAAAAGAATAATAAAATGGAGAAGCAATAAATCTGGTTGATCACATTTTCAGGTACTTATCGTTTGTGAATCTGAAGCAGGGACATGATGCTATAACATGCCTTAAGTATGCCACATTGGTTATAAAATAGTGGAGAGGAGGGGGAGTAGATGTTCCCCCTACTCTCCCCTCCCGAATGTTAGTACTTAAACTATAAGTTTTTCAGAAGTGATGTCTAATTTAAAGTCTGATATTTATATGTAGGATACTACTTTTCGTGGAAAGCCAAACAAATAGGGGCAAAACCAATTTTGGTTATTGGTCCCCTTTAAGGGTTTGCTTATCCCAGCCAGTCACCTAGCAAGTCACCTAGCAAGGTAGCCAGCCATCCATCATGTCAGTGCTGCCTGTATGTACCTGCCCTAGGTGATCGAACATGAGACACTAACTGAGATAAACTGTCGAGCGCTAATGGTGATTACGGGCACGTCTTCCTTGTAATCAAACAGTTGCGGATAATTCATGCTTTCTCCACATCATTTCATCTTTCTGTCTCGGTGCTACCTTTCTTCTCGCATCTATTTTTCCCTTGTTTTCTTTTCCCTTCACTATTTCTCTTCTCCCTCTGTCTGTTTCCTCTCTCTCTCTCTCCCTCTATCTCTCTTGTTCTATATCATTCTTCTTTTTCTCTTTCATTAGCTCACTCCATCTTCCCAGCTCCTCATCTTTATTTATCCCACCCTATCCTCTCTCTTTCTATTTCTCTCCTTTTTGTTGTCTTCCTCTTCCTTCTGCCTTCTATTCCCCTATTCCCCCCCTCTCTCTCTCTCTCTCTCTCTCATACAGAAAAAAAAAAAAAAACATGGGACATTAACAATCTACTTTTAAACACATAAAGAAAATAGGCAAATGGGAAATTAACATTTTACAATTAACAGAATTTATGAACACAGGAGACAGTCATCAAGAGCGTGTTGTTTGATGTCGATGCCGGCCTCAAGGTAAAAAAAATCCGACATTATTGTTGATAATAAAGCATGCTGATTCCCACTTCAATATTGCGGAATATGAAATCAAGTACACTTTCTTAAATGTCATGAGAATTATTTACACCTCTCTTATGATATGGCTTGCAATCTGAAAATTTAGAATTTAAAAATGACATTTTCGGCTGTCACCTGAGCTTATCTGCTCAAAACTAGAGAGCCATGTTCACGCCGCTGATAGTCTTAAGGTCAAGGGCTCAGATAGCCACTAAGTGTTCACACTTAATTTTAATCTAATCATTCCCACTTTTTTCCGTAGTAGACAAGTGTATTGACAAATGGAATATGGAGTTTAAATTATGAACACTGATCATGGAATGCTTGATTCTAATTAGCTGTTCCATATACTCTATACCAGAAAACCTTGTTCACACCAATTGAGATGGGTTAAGATACAGTCGAACCTGTCTATAGCGACCGCCCAAGGGAAACACAAAATGTGGTCTTTGTAGACAGGTGGTCTTTGTAGACAGGTTCCTTTAGTACATGTTTCAATGAGAAACCATTTTCAAGGGAAACAAAAAATGTGGTCTTTGTAGGCAGGTGGTCTTTGTAGACAGGTGGTCACTAAAGCAGGTTTGACTGTAGTACGTCAACATGATGTCTGTTTGGAGCTAGAAGAGCATTAACTCGTAGAGTTTAACAGGAGTGAACGTCCTTCTGGCTCTGAACAGATGATTAGAGATGTCACTTTCTGTTTATATATCATCTCATCTAATGGCATACAAGTCCTGGCAATCACAGGGTAGATATAAAGAGGATACCATGTATCAGTTGGGCATTGTGATTACAGAGGCTTGTCTTTTCTAAACCTTGTTCACACACCGATAGTCGCGGGTCAGAATGATAGCTTGTAAGTGTTCACACACGAAAGGAAGGTAAAAGGCTGGTTTGTATATGGCGCAGTATAAACAGCCGCAAAAAATACCGCCACAGTTTTTTCCTGTTCAAATGAATGGCAATGGTGCACAATGATTGTACTATGCATATATCCAGTATTAGCTCTGTGTTGTAAGATACAGAAATGGGAAGCATATTACACTTTACAAATTTTTAAAAAATGCCGTGGTTTACCACTTCATACAGGTATCCGTACGAGCCCCGCCATTCTTACTTAAATTGGAGTTCATCCAACTTTTTCTTCATGACATCCATATGCTATCTATCTATCATCTTTCCATTAAGTGAAAAAGCTGTCAGAAAACATAGTTCAGTGCTGTCCAGTATGAGTTGTATTGATACAAAATGGTGTCATAAATATGAGCGGCTGCCTCCTAGCTCATCCAGCTAGCAGTCTGGTCAGATGGAGAGAGAGCAGAGACTGTTCACACACCGAGAGGTTATTATCACCAAGTCAAAAATATAAAAGCACAAAGTATAGTTGTGTCATTTATGTGACCAGTGTTAAAGTACCCACTCTATAAAAATATAACTATATATCAATAGAAAGCTTATGACCTCAGGAATTTGGAAAAAAATATTTCAGATTTTTTTAAATACTTAATTAAGTAGTAAAAACAAAAAGAACACAAATTTTTCATCATTCATTTTCTCGCCCAAATCAAACCAATAAAACGCCCAAAATAATGTGACGTAGACGATTGTAGCATGTTCCAAAACCATAAAAATAAAAGCTCATAACCACTAAATGGAGTCTATGGCTTTTGCTGTATAAGTTTGTTGCATGTTTTGATCGTTTTCTATGTATGTTCTTTGAATTAGATAAAGAATAAAGATAAACTAAAAAGAAGAAAGGATTATGTTGCTTATTACATAGAATTGAGAAAAGAAATTATACAGATGAAAGAAATCAATGAAAATGAACACAATATGTAAGTAATATTGCGATCGCTATTGCCGGTCATCATCCATGCTCAAATCACACTGACCAACAAAATCACATCATATCAAACATCGCTCAGTGTTTGTTTCGTATATTGGTCAGTGGAGGCTTCTTGAAACAAATTTCACAACATTCTTTGTTGTAAATTTAACCTATTTTAGCCTTTTTTCGATGGAAATTACTCCTAACACTCGTCTTCGCCACCGGCTTCCGATTGCGATCTCTGCCATCTAGTCTGGTAAGCAAGTTCGTAATTCGCGATGGTACATTACGTCGGTGGAATCTATACTCACTATCAGACATAGTCGCAACATGCATATGTAAACACGTATTTATAATTCAGAAATTACAATAATTTGGAAACTGGCCCATCGATACCATCAATATCATCGTCACTGGATTCAGGCGATGAATACTGCAGATCCAAGTTACTGTCTGGCCTAATTTCACTCATTTTATGGATAATAAATCATTAAAATTGATGATAATATGGCTGCTATCGATCGTCTAGAGTGTGTTGATACGGCATTGTGTGAATCCAGAAGTGGCATTGCTTCAATCGCCTACGTATCATCGAAGTCGCCCAATTTGTATGATTTCGGTTTCGTTTATGGGGGGGGGATGCCAAGATTAATGTTAAATGTCTGATTGATTGTGGTCACAAATGTATTTTTAGGGGGAAAATATGACACGTTTCACTTTCTTTAGATCATGAGCTTTCATTTGACATGCAATGTCTATTTTAATCCATGTCTACTTTAACACAGTACATACAGTCTATGCAAACCCATATTTAAATGGTTAATGATACTGTTTATGAATGACCTGTTGAAAGATAGAAGGCTGTTTATCCATATGAATTTCTACAGATTATATAGAATCAACCCCCGTCTGGCTCTCAGCAGACAATAACATCATGCAGTCTTCTTGGCAAGATAGATGTAATGCCCATCAAGATTGTATTTGAGCAGAATCTGGTTGAATAATAGTATTAATTCCAAGAGGAAATGAGGGGTAATGAAATTTATTGCAAGTTATCCTGTGATATTCTGGAAACAACGTGTATCTATATGTTTTACTTAAAATAAGCATTGCTTAATGGCTAAAACAATAAAGTATGTATATGATATAGGAATAATGTGTATAAAAATTGCATGTATAAAACCTTTGTGTGAATGGACCGGTTGCTGGCTTGTCACTGCTAAGGCTGTCAGAAAAATCAGTTATGTTGTTTCCCAGGCCTTTTAGCACAATTTATCATTCTTGATTTAACACTTTCTTGTCTGGTGTGAAGAAGAAAGAAAGATGAATAGCGGGGGAGGGAGGAAGAGAGAGAGAGGGGGGGGGGAGAGAGATACAGAGAGAGAAAAGGAGAGACAGAGAGGGAATGAAAGAGAGCAGAAAAAGAGAAATTGAGAGATGGAGAGAAAGATATAGAGAGATAAGGATAGACTGATATGGAATGAAAAGAGAAATTGAGAGATGGGGAGAAAGAGAGAAAGATATATATAGAAAGAGAGATAAGGATAGACTGATAGGGAATGAAAAGAGAGATGGAGAGATAGAGAGAAAGAGATACAGGGAGAGAAAAGGAAAGATAGAGAGGGAATGAAAGAGAGCAGAAAAAGAGAAATTGAGAGATGGAGAGAAAGAGAGAAAGATATATAGAGAGAGATCAGGATAGACTGATAGGGAATGAAAAGAGAGATTTAGAGATGGAGAGAGATACAGGGAGAGAAAAGGAAAGACAGAGAGGGAATGAAAGAGAGCAGAAAAAGAGAGATTGAGAGAAGGAGAGAAAGAGAGAGAAAAGGAAACACAGAGAGGGAATGAAAAAAGAGCAGAAAGAGAGAGAAAGAAAGCGCTAGTGTGAGAGAGAGAGAGAGAAGAGGGGGGGGGGAGACAAATGATGAAAGAAAAAAAATTTGTGTAGAACAGAATGTAGTACAGAGTCGGATATGCTCAGCTACGAATTTCCAATTGGTACGGCATCGTTGATAGCTCTTACTTATCTCTAATCAGAGACTGCATGTGCATAGAAGAGTATAGAGAATGTTTTTAATAATGTACAATGTACAAACATGCATAATGATTAGCCAAAATATTGAATATGATGATGAAGAAGAGGGTGGATTGAAATTTTAGCATAAAATGGGAAAGTCATGCGTGCTTTAGTAGTGCACCTGCTATGAGCAGTTATTATGCATTGTGTAAAATGTTAAACTGAGATTAATGATACCCTGGAAGGCTTTAACATAACCACAGAAGATTGTTATTCAAAGATGTGCATGATGTATCCATTCCCCAGGGAGAAAAGGATTAGGCTTGAAGATGTAGAAAGAGAAAATGAGAATTGTGCTTTTAATAATAACTCTAAATTGAACTTGGTTTCAGAAAGGGGGAAAGGGGGAAAGGGGGAAAGGGGGAAAGGAGAGAGAGAGAGAGAGAGAGGAGTAGGGGAGGGAGAGAGAAAGAGTAAGAGAGTTGGAATGGGAAAGAGAGATCGAGGGAATGGAAGATAGAGAGAGGGAGAGATAGGGAGGAAGATGAAAGAAAATGAGAGAGAGGGATATGGGGGAGAGGATGAGAGAAATGAAAGAGAGAGAGAGATGGTGAGAGAGACCACAAAATGGATAAGGAACTGTAAATTGATGTCAGTGAGAGAGAGAGAGAGAGAGAGATACAAAGATAGATAAAGATGGATAGAGAGTGAGAGAAAGAGAGGGGAAAGAGAAAGAGGATAGAGTGGGAGGATGTGTGTTTGTGTTAAAGATAGATAGATAGAGAGAGAGAGAGAGAGAGAGATGGACAGACAGAGAGGTAGAGAGAGTGAAATAGATAGTTCAAGATATAGATTGAGAGGGAAAATACAATGTGGGAGATCTGTGAGAGTTTCAAAGAGAGAGTGGAAGAGAGAGAAGTCATATGAGTATGATTCCTGCCTTATCCTCCACCCACACTCATAAACATACGCACGCACGTACATGCTCACTCACTACACAAGCAACACAAACCAACCAATCAGCACTCAATCCCGGCTACCTCGCATTGCCAGCCTCATCAGTCAGATAGTAGCTCGACTCCATCGCACATGGATGTACTCTCGACCACAAAACTTTTTTGAAGTATCATGCAGTGATTGGACTTACTCTTTTCTGCAAACATTTTCCCTGCACCATCATTCTTCATTTTCTATTTTTATATGATTAATTTTGCAAGTGACCAACATTAGGTAATCATGTTCAGGTGATTACTTGTGTATATAAAGCGTTTCCTCTGAAGCCGCAAGGAGCATTAGAAATGCATGTCTAGGGTAACTATTATCATGTGTGCCGGCAGGTGACTGTTTTATACCCTCGCAGGAAACTTCATTCTGACTAACGTTCTTCTTCACGATATCAGGAATACCCGACCTTCAAATGATTCAATTGTTATTGTTCTTTTTCCTTCATTCCCACGCTGGCTGCCTTTGTTGTTGAAGTAGATACCCTGTGAATTCATTGATCTGTTGGCTGTGACCATTGTAAGTGAAGCTTAATCGACGTTGAAATGGACTTGTCCAAAAACTGATTAACCGTTCTTGGGGAAGCTTGTATGAAGTGCCTTTCTTGATTCTGGAGATCAAGGGAGATATAATGAGGACAGTTGGATGCTATTTGACATCCTTGAGTCTTGTGGTGGAATATTAAATAATGGAATAATACTACAGTGATATCTTGAGAGATCTCAATTGAGAAGGTGAGTTTTTTATTGTCATAATTGTAATTAATAAGTAAATTTTGGATACCGGTATGCATTTGTTCTTCTGCTGCTACAACTTCTTTATTATCAGTACTAATTCACCAGTCTTGCAAATGCTTCAGCACTGCTACCACAACAACAACAATTACTACTATTACTACCGGTACTACTACTACTACTACTACTACTACTACTACTACTACTACTACTACTACTACTATTACTACTAATATTACTACTACTACTACTACTACTACTACTACTACTATTACTATGATTACTACTACCATTTCTGGATATCAGGAATACCAGACCTTCAAATGATTCATTTGTTATTGTTCTTTTTCATTCATTCCCACGCTGCCTTTGTTGTTGAGGTAGATACCCTGTGAATTCATTGATCTGTTAGCTGGACTGCTACTTGTACTACTACTACTACTACTACTGCTACTACTACTACTACTACTGCTACTACTACTACTGCTACTGCTACTACTACTTCTACTGTTGCTGCTACTGCTACTGTTGCTGCTACTGCTACTACTGCTGCTACTACTACTACTGCTACCTGTTTGCTGCTGCTGCTGCACTGCTACTACTGCTATTGCTGTTGCTGCTGCTGCTGCTGCTGCTGCTGCTACTGCTACCTACTTTACACTGCTACCACCACCACTACTACACCACTAACCTTATCTGCTACTGCTGCTACTACTACTACTACTACTACACTGCTACTACTACTACTACTACTACTACTCTACTACACTACTACTCTACATCTACTACTACTACTAGTACTGCTACTGCTACTATTACTACTAGTAACTGCTGCTATTACTACTAGTACTACTGCTGCTACTATTTCTACAACTGCTACTACTAGTACTACTGCTACTACCACTGCTGCTGCTGCTACTACTACTACTACTACTTCTTCTACTACTGCTACTACTATTATTAATTCTACTTCTATTTTTACTACTTCTACTATTACCACTAAGTTATCTATTCCTTCCCCTACTTTTCTATACAAAATACACAAGGAGTTGTGATCATTATGCATTAAATATTTGAAATATAAGTCATAGCGGTATTGTTATTGCTAACTTAGTCAGAAAAGAAAGATGGATACCGGTAAAGTCAATTGTAATATTCTTCATTTATGCAGATTCCAGATTTTGCCATGATTGACTTTTTATCTCCTTTACAAGTACCATTGCTAAAAAAACAGAAATCACTGAGAACCTAATCAAGAAAGTGTGTTACCTGAAATTAAACCCACTTCTTTTTGTGACGCACAAAAAAAGTCATCAACAAACATTTCTATTTCTAGAATTTCAATTTAAAGGCATGGGTTATATTTTGAATGACCCCATGTGGAAGCAGTTTCATTTTATTAAGCTTTTGAAAATTGAGTAAGATCTGTCCCCCTCAAATTGTTAAAAATACATCCAGCACATACGTAATGAATCATTCTTCAAATTACCACATCCTTCTCTGCGAGAAGGAGAAAATGTTTATCTGATTTACATTTAGCGCTGTGTCCTTTCTTTTTCCTCTCAAGTTATTTCTGACCTTGTTGCTAAAGTGCTGCTGTGCCAGCATGAGAGTTCTTTCCAATCCATGAATGCCAAGTTTGTTACTTGTCTCTGGTCTGTCTGTCTCTCTCTCTCTCTCTCTCTCACTCTTTTCTCTCTCTCTCTCTCTCTCTGTCTCTCTCTCTCTCTCTCTCCCTGTCTCTCTCTCTCTTTCTCTCTCTGTCTCTCTCTCTTTCTCTCTCTATCTATCTCTCCCTCTCTCTGTCTCTCTCTCTCCCTCTCATGTTCACATACTTTCCTCTTGTGATCTTCTAATCCATTACCATGCTTGTGACGTATCTTCTTTTAAACTCCTCATTTGTTCCTCATTAAGTCATTCTAAATCTCTAAAGCACATGCTCAACCTCAGCCAATGCATTCATAATTGCCCTGATCCCATTAGGTTACTGTGTGAACGGATTTTTTTTTAAATATTTATTATCTGTATCATTGAGTCGTAGCATATATTTAGTGCTTGCCTGCCCGCAGACCATGCAATGTAAATGAAACAAACCTTGATTAGTACTACTTTCTTGTCCATTATTAGTGTAGATAGTAGTATAAATATTCTTATCTGTCTTTATTATCATAATATTAATAATCATAGTAATCATATTGATAATAATATGATAATAATGATAACGTCTCTGGAACAAACTCCCCTCGTTCTTTAGAAACAGTACTTCACTAGATTTCTTCAAAAAACAACTGAAAACATACCTCTACAACTCCTCTTAAATTGTTGATAGACTAAGAGACAGCGCCTTGTATCCTTTGGAAAAGGCGCTATATAAATCCAATTATTATTATTATTATAGTATTGACAAATAATAGTATGATTGTTGTTAAATGTTACCTTATCAATATTTGACCATGGACCTAAGAAGTGATCATTATCATGCAGTACTGCAAGACATGGAATTTATGTGATGATTAATGAGGAGGGGGTGGAGGGGGAGGGGTTGTTGATTCCCTTTTCAAATGACGAATCCCCTTCAAATCTCTTTCACAAGGGAGCATTTCCAGAACAAATCTTGAGCCAAGATTGATCCAAGATTGATTCAAGATGGCCTCAAGATGGCCTATCTACCATACATCTTAAAACCGATCTTACAAAGGAAACAATATATGCCCTTACTAATCTATCTCTCTTGCCTTCTCGAATTAGCAACATCAAGGGTGATCAGACCAAGTCCCTGCTCCAACTTGAAGCAAATTGGCAACACATATTGTGAATGGGAGCTATTTATGGCTGCTAATCTCAGTAATAGATCTTCAAATGGATCTATAATTCTTATCAATGTTTGGTGAATTGAATTTAATTCCCATAATGACCAAGGGATGACAAATCAAAGTGCTTTGTGTCAAGTGGAATAAGCGGTTTTAGAATAGCTATCGATCATTATCATATCATTCACAATTGAATGCATGATTTCACAAGTAAGCCTTGGGGGTGTTTCACAAAGATCCTAAGTTGAACCTATCTCTAAGTTGGACTTAAAAATTATGGAGAGCCATTTGTAGCCTTTAAAAAAATATATTCAAAAGCGAAAATTCAAGTAGTTAAGACTTTTTATTAATTCAACGTCAAGAACATGAAATCTCCTTGATAAATAGAAAATATGAATGATTTGAATCAGCATTTTATGCCTTTTAAAATAACTTGTACAAAATATTTTCATAGATGCTAATGGCTTTCCATAATTGTTAAGTCCAACTTAGAGATAAGTTCAACTTAGGATCTTTGTGAAACACCCCCCAGGATTGGTTTATGATTATATTCATATATTGTTGAAATGCCTTTTGTGGTACTACATGTAGCATAAAAGCTGGAGATAACCATGATTAGTAATGATTAGATGATTAGTAAATGTACTAAGCAAATCACAAAACAAGAAGCGGTTGTTTTTTTTTCTTTTAAAGTGTACTTTATAATCATCAAAGTTGTATGCTATTTTGTTGGCACTCAAAACTTCAGTCTGTTTTAGGATGTTTAATTTGTTACTGTTTGTTAAGATGGATATAGAAGCCACTCATAGTGTTAGTTTCTTTTTGCTAATGAGGCACTTTTGTAGATTGGAGCTAGTTTTAAGTGTATACCCCTGACATCTTGTCTGTTTATGTTGGAAATGATATCAGTTTACTTATTCAACCAAGGTATTGTTAACACTATCCTGGTTAAACCTTGCCCCATTTGATCTCTTCCTTCCTTTGGACAAATGTTGACATGTGAACACACCCAGGATAACGTTTTGAAAGTGCTGAAATCTTTTGAAGGGAACTTGATTCCATCAGATTCAAGTTGATCTCTTATTTGTGCTGTGATGGTTTGAGGAAGGCATGCAGCTTGAATCCCCACCCCCCACCTCCTCCCCACCCCTTCATCCCTGCATCCCTGCCTAGGAACCAACGTTCCTTTTGACACCATTTTTGGATTACAGAACAAGTTTTCCAACCTTTTATGAGTACGAAAAGAAAGACAACAATGATCTTCTTTTTTTTTTAAACCATGTTTGAAATACAAGACCAGTTTTCCAATCTTTATGAGTAAGGAATATTAAAGAATATTCGGACACCTCAAATTTTAAAATTGTAACATGGGGTTCCTACGTACAATCCCAAAAGGTTTCTATGTGCCCCCCCCCCCAAAAAAAATGACAAAGTGCATACTGGTAATGTACGTTTTACAGAATGTAGCAAAACACAAAAGGAGACAATCATAAACCAGTGATCACTGAAAGATTTGTTGAAAGAGTAGACATTATGGTGATATCAGGAACCCATTCTGTCAGATAAGCAGTCAGGCATCTGTCTACTTCCAATCTTTCTCCCGTTACCAGTGTTTGGTATAGATCTGCTCTGCGATGAAGTAATACCATATCAAGCAATATCGAGAGAACATGCTCTCTGCGGGCCATAGACCGCCTGCGTCTGTTTGTCTCTGTGGTACGCAGGAAGTCTAGGATATGAATGGAAAACAACCCTCAAGAGGCAGTGAGATCGGCGCTGTTGTGGTAATTATCGCAGAATGATTAGGATGAAACTGGATGGAAGACGTATACCGCCTCCGGAACTAGCTTTTTCCTAGGGGTTTGATATTATTTCTAATGACTTTCATCGACTTTCTTCTAACATGGCTTCTTCAGTCCACATACAGATGGACAAATCATGGAAGGAGTGACAAAAAATACATACCGGTACATCGATTACTCAGGAACCTTTTTTTAGGTTTCTTTCCTGAGAGTCATTTAAATTCATATTGTCTCAAGTATTTTTGCTTGAATCAAGTTACATTTATATTTGACCTTTGTATGAATCTCCTTAGACAATGTCTTATTTCTCAGGATGTATTTTAATTACTGAATGAACTATGTGAACTTTTCTAGCCACATTTATTACGTTCAAACATGAAATAAATTAAAGACTCAATTTGTATGATGAGGATGATGATGAGGATGATACGCCATTCATTTGGCATGTTTCTGATAACATTCATTCAAAGGTGTTACTATGAAACTGACTTTTGTTCTTCGAAAGCAAATATCATGAGTAACTAAATAATGTATTGTTGAGAAGTCATAAATTGCTTTTTCAAGTAATAGACTGTGATTTCAAGCAACAGAAGCTAATAAATCATGACTTATATTCCTACCTCTTGTGTATTACAACTTACGACCCCTCCCGAGTGAACTAGTTTCCAGCTAATCACATCATAGAGTGCAACAGCTTGGAAGAAACGTCATCGTCGTCGTAAAATAGCCTCTCAAACGTCCAATGAACCCTTCCCAGAATCCATCTTGATGTTGTGGTTGTGAAGATGTTATTTAGTCAAGAGGCAATTTCTGACATGTCTGACATCCTCTGAGCTGATGGAATATTAGTTCTGCCTTAATGCCCATATTTCTATTGCAGCAAGTACTAGTGATTTGTGATCTTGTCCATTTCAATATCGAAAAGTAATTTTTGTACATTTTATATCCTATTTGTGATGATTTGACACGTTAAGGATGTAGGAAAATGAAAGCTAGCTGTTTTCCTTATTTTTCATTCTTTCTATTTTTGTTTTTGATATACCTTTGCTCGATCATCATCATCATTATCACCATCATCATCACCACCACCATCATCACCATCATCATCATCATCATCATCACCATCATCATCATCATCATCATCATCATCACCATCATCATCACCATCATCATCATCATCATCATCATCATCATCATCATCTGATCGTCATGGCTTTTCCATCAGTTTTCCTCTTCTCAACTCAAGCTCTTTCTCATCGTTCTTTCGTGATCTCTCGTTTCTTTTCCTCATCTTCCATATTCTTCCATCTTCCTTAATTTCTTTCCTGAATTTCATCTTTGTCCATGGATATCCTCACCCTCTCCCTGAGCCTCACTATCAAACGAACCCATAAAAGAGCGAAATTGTGGAATCCTCATGAAACTGAGGAAGTAATCAACTATCCCGTCCCCCTTCAGACGAGCAAATCTATACATGTGCAGGCCTACAATATTTCATACAATAACGTATAGCTGTGATTAGTAATTCTTTCTTGTGTAAATGTCCTAGGACAGGAGGTGTTGTAACAAATCATCATATAGTAGAATGGAAGGTTTTGACATGCTTTTAAGGGAAAACTCTTGGAAGAATCAGGGTCTATATACATCGCTTGTCTTAACCCTGAATAGCATATATTATCTTGGGGGGGGGGGTCTTGTTACTGTTAGTGCTTGATGTTTAGTGACAATACTTTATTGGTAGAGGTCAATGGATGATGAACAGAACCATAACAAAACGTTGGTAAAGCAATTCTAGTTCTGTCCATTATTTATCCTTTGAGTACCGGTATGTCCCTCTTAATACACGGTTTTCTTATGAGTTCCCTGATGCATCATTTCTCTATACAAAGTTTCTTGTCGTCTGAAAGGTCGTCACGAAGATCAGTCAGCTAGGAGTATCAATGCAATTACTAACTCAACTCAAGATGGTCTTGAGGAAATGCATGATGTCAGCTCAAAAATCACCAACTGTCCACACTCATTATGGGTTGTGATGAGAACTAAACCAAATCCTGTCACTCTTGATCTAGAAATCCTTTGAACTTGTTTCAAAAGGCTGTAAATATACTTAGTAATAATTGTGTAATGTGATTGAGCAGCCATTGCTTTCATAGAATTTCCCTTCATAAGCCCCTCCCCCCCCCTCCCTCCCTCCCTCCTTCCATCCTTCCATAACATTAAGGAGTCATTTATGCCAGTAATGTCAGCTTCAATTTAGTTGCCAATTCAACATAATAATTCATTTTTCTTGATACTACATCTTCTCCTAACCTTTTTACCCCAACCTTTCTTTGAAATGGCTATGAAATTGCACGTTTTGTCATTGTATTCATAAATGTTGGAGACTCCTATTGTGACCAAGTCTGTGTGACAGCTATCCTTTTATATCTTACAAAAAACATGACCGCATTTGATTTCCCTTCTTTCCAAGAGCATACATTATTCTTTTCTTGGTAAAACGTTTCCCCTTCCTGCACCACTGTGACTCCATCTACTTTTTGACATGACAGGCAACTGTTCAAAACATAGAGCTTAAAGATAAAGTTGAGTTCTGGTCATGCGATTGCATTGTGAAAGAAACGTGGAATCAATCGGAAAAGGTTGATCATCTAGCATATAAGTATTGGTGTGTACTGCAAGGTTCTGGAATCATCAAAATGATAAGAAATTTGGCCCAGTCTTGGTAAAGTTACAAGCACTGTACACCAAAAGATGTATATGGGACTACACGAACATCTGGCATAAAAATCAGTCCCGATTTTTATGATGTTACATGCCATATTTAGAATATTAAGGCATTTGAAGAGCCATGCTTTTTAAGGGAACCTTTTTTCTCTGATGTTCTTCCACACTTGCATAATTCAATGATAACGCTCACAAATTATTTTTCACCTCTTCCCATGAACTCAACCTTCGCTTTAATTCCTCCAGACAGAACACTAGGCCATAAAGATAATAACTAATTAGCTACTGTTTAGGCATGAAAATTATATCATGAATGACCTTTAAACAACTGAATTATTCTTGGGTGAAAGTTTTTATACCTGAACATCAATAGAACAATGTCATGTATACAGCAAAACAGAGTTGTCAGCATAAATTGTACTACATTAAAGAACTCAATACCAATTATGTTTGACTCGCTGTCTTCTTTCTTCCCAAACCAGTTATTTTTTATGGTTTTTCCCCCTCTTTTCTCCTGTGATTTGACTGTAACTTTGGCTATATCGTCATTGTGTTTGTTTTTTCATTTGTTCAAATTTCCCAATTGTTTAAAAGAGCCCCTGAAAGATAATTTCATGGCCATGCTAAGCCACAGAAGACGAGACAGAATTGAATTTGCTTTCTAGACGTTCCAACCCTCGATGTTCCAAACGTAGCATAGCTAGGGACCCTCTTTCAATCTGAACATGGGTAGGGATTCTCCTAGCGACCTATCAATATTGAATTGCCCTGCCAATCGATTCTTCTTGAAATGTTGAGGACTGTCAAGACAATTAATTAGCCCCGATCGACTTGCCTGGGAGCTAGATGCCTGTTATTATTGTTAGAGCAGGGCAGCTAGTACGAGGTCTTTCCAAAATATGGAAAACCACCTGGTAATTTCGCTTCTGAGTCTACCAGCTGGCTTGCTGCTTGCACCTTATAGCATTAATATGATTATAAGTATGACTAGGAATATTATTTTTTTTTTTACTTGTGCTTTCTCAATGCAGTCTATATCCGTCATATGAGGTGCACCAGAGATAAAATGGAACATGTATCCATACAGTGAATGTATTTGAGAGAATAGACATATTTACTTATCAATTTCAATTGATGCATGTGTTCTCTAGAACCCCTATTTACCAAATTCATAAAATTAGTAAACAGTTCTAACAGAACTGTTTACTAATTTTATTAATATGACATGAGCATGTAGTGCATTTTGTTGTTTTTTCGTTGAAATTCACCTTCATGCTCTTTTATTGATTTTGTTGATTTTTACTTGGAACTTGAAATTGTGCTCTCGCTTGTGAATGAGAGTGTAATGTCATATTGTTATTTTGTTATGTATGAGCGAGAAAGCGAGAAGCATGAGATGGGGAAGACATTTTTATACCGGTAGATCGATTCTCAATTCTCAGTTCACTTTTCATTTAATGTTCATAGGTTTGCAGCAGTGACTTGTGACGTGACATACCAGGAAGTTTTGTATGAGAGGAGAGCTTGAACTGACAGCAAAAGCGACTATAGAGGGCGTATTCTAACTGGTTCTATTGGACACCACCACCACCCATCAAAACTGGGGATCCGCAACGGGATGAGGAGTGGGAACAACAACAAGGGGGAGCCTACCTCCAACCGGGGTAGCCGGTCGCCACGGTTACGAGGTGCTCACGAGAGATGGCTCATCGCGCTGAAGAAAGTGCTGGGGAAGAATCGGAGGCTACTCCAGGAAGTCAGCGACACCAATCTCTCAGTGACCACAGGTTAGTTTAAGGAAACCTGCTTATAAAGGCCACTCCAAATGTAAATGCAGAGGAGGATGGTCTTTATAGGCAAGATTCTATTCTATGAGGGACTACAGGTTAGTTCAAGAAAACCTGCCTATAAAGACCATTCCAAGTGTAAATGCACAGGAGAATGGTACAAGCAGGTGGCTGTTTTCCAAGAGGGTTCTATAATGTGAGGTGGTGCAAGAAGCTGACAGTCACATGTAAGCAAGTCATTATGATTTAGTGTTAATCAACCAAAATTTGGACAAGTACTGCAAATTGCTTGCCAAACAGATGCTATTTATGGGTTCAGTTTTGATTTTTCTAGCAATGACAGTCATAAATCTGTCATAGAAAAGGATCATCATCGAGGATGCTGGAAAAAAATGAAATGAACTACAAGGTAAACATAGCCTTACAGCCCAAACTTTTTAATCATTTTTACTTCAAGCTTAATTGCACATCAAAATTTCTGATGTGCGATTTTATTGGAACAATATTTTAGATTATTTACTTATATGATGTATTTATGCTTTAATAATGTGTTTTTATTTGCAGGCATGTGTTTGAAAGAATGTTGTTATATGATGGAAGGATAAATGAATTAATGGATGAATGAATACATTGATGGATGGATAGATGGATTGATGGAGGAAAGGATGAATGAATGAATTGATGGATAGATGAATTTATTGATTGGTGGATAGATGGATGGATAGATAGATGGAAGGAAGAAGTGTTGCATAGATGGAAGGAAGAAGTGTTGCATAGATGGATGGATGGATAGATGCATAGATGAATATATGGATAGTTGGATGGATAGATGGATAGATAGATAGATGGATGGAAGAATTGATTGATGAATTAATTAACAGATTAAGTAATTATTTGGTTGATGGTATGATTGATGACATGATTAGTTAGTTGATTGATGAAATTAGGACTTGCCAGCATGCATGTTTGATGATGGGTTTAGCAGACCGCATGAATGGTGCATAGATGTTATCATGTGGAATACAAATATATCTATCTTAATTCATTATATTGATATTCATCAGACAATAAGAATGGAGAAAAACGTTTAAGAACACGTTGCAAACTTATATATTTAAGACCACATTCAAACCTTTTATAATGCAAATTGAAGTAAAATGAATATTTGTTTCCTGTTTTTCTGTACAGTAAAAGAGAATAGGAACAGGCAACACAAATACAAACTACAGGGACAAAACCTCTAAAAATAAAAAAAATAAAAAATAAAAGAATAGATAACAGTTTCAAACATCACAACAAAACAGTTACAGAACTAGATGTGGAATAGTATATCAAAATACACCTGCGAAAACATGTGCTTACAACAAAACACATTTCATTTTCACACATCATATAAACCAAGCAAGTAATCAATATATTTTAGAGTGAGGGAGATGTGGAACAGAGGAACATTTAATGACGGCCCAGCGTATTATTTACCAAACGCTTGTGAATCTGTGCTGATGACCATAATATTTGTTTTAGGTAATAACTCTGAGCCAACTTGCAAGTGAAATCAATGATTCTGAAGAGGGTTGTGAGGTGAAACTTTCTATCTACGGGAATTATGCATCTCCCCTAGCTCCCCCCATGATAATATAACTTCTAAAAGCGGAGAATTTCTGCCCGATCGATTCATGAATTGATGGAGTCGTGGATCAATATGAGATGCTGCATGAGAGTTGTTGACGAAAGTGAAATTAACTTTTTTTATTTCTTTTTCTTTGTGATGGGATTTGTGATACATGTGAAATATTACTTCTTACAAAGTTCTTGGAAGTGATAAGCATGACGTTTGCTTTCGTAGAGGCTAACTTGCCCTACTTTTTCCAAAACATGTTGTGATAGACTATAGAAATCTGTTGTAAATGAAAGATTCCTTTCCAAATTTCTGATTGTGATGTATACTAAATAGACGGTATTGGAGGCATGGAAAGCTTATTCTTCTCGGAAAGTACTCTTCTATGGAAAGCATGAGATGATATATTTTACCGAAAGTTTGTGTTGACATTTAGAGAAGCACACCCCATGTTGCAAGAGGTAAAATGTTGAAACATTTAGTTCTGTAATTCTCAGCAGACAACGCTGTAGGGTGGGTGCTCTATTTTGATTGGAAAGTAAGTTTTTAAAAGGTCGTTCAGAGGACACGAACGTCCCGTGATCGAAGAAACATGACGGGACCCTGGATGACTCCCTTATGATACAACATCGAGGTCGATCATTCATGAACTCAGTCGGAGGGATTCGGCGGCAGCAACAAAACAATGATGCAACCAAAATAGACTCCTTAATCCTTGCCCCCAAGATAGACCCAAACAAACTCCCAAAATACTCCCCAATCAGTCATTCGAGTTGATCAACTTTGTAAATGAGAGGAATATTTATAGCACTGTCCCCGATAGATAGGGATTGGACGTTGCGTAGAGTAATCCAGGATGAGTGTGTAGATCATCGAAGCTCTGATTATTTTGAGGTGTACATTTCCCATCTATATCCTGCTGGCAAGAAAGTGGGATAAAGTATCAAAGGGATGGAGGATTACAGAGAGGTCTAGTGACAATTACAGACAATGAGGAGTAGAGAGGGGAGAGAGAGAGAGAGAGAGAGGGAGAGAGAGGGAGAGAGAGAGAGGGGGCAGAGAGAGAGAGAGATGGAGGGAAAGAGAGAGGGATGTTATATCAGAGAGGAAGTGAGATTCCAGAGACAGGATAAAAATGAGAGTAAATTATATCAAGTAGGAAGAGAGACAGAGAAAAACACAGGGACAGAAAGAGAGATGTAATATCAGAGAGGAATCTTAGGGAGAGAGAGAAAGTGAGAGAGAGAGAGAGGGGACATGATACAATAAAGAGGAAAGAGATAAAGTATCAAAGAGAAAGAGAGGCAGAGAGAGAGGGGAAAGAGGACAGAAATAGATATAGCTATCAAAGAGAGAGGCAGAGAGAGAAATAGAAACTGAAAATGAGAGAGATGAACACAACACCATTTGGGAAAGAGAGATCAGAGAGATACAGGTATAGAATCAAAAGTGACAGAGATGAAGAGTTAAAACAAAGGCCAAGAGGAAAAGAAAAGAGAGAAGAGAAACAGAGGGATGCATGGATACCGAGAAACCGTTTTACGAGAGAGGAATCATGAAAGAGATAAAAGAGCGCATCTACGTCACCACCTGTTTGTTTACTATCGTCGGTGACGGAATGTTTACCAGACATAAATCTTACGCTCTGAAAACTTGCATGAGGACACACTTCAGGCTAGTAGAGCAACGTCTTCAAGTGCTCATATTTATGGAAGCACGGACACAAATTATAAGATGATGAAAATATATTGCCAGTGGGTGTCAAAATGTGGCACAATAGTGGCTCTCAATCAACCGATTGCTCATTTGTTATACACTTTCGTGAAAATTATAAATTTCACTCTGATCACATGAGATTGTCCAACTACCAAGCACTTATTTGTATTTTTTATTGGGGTGCGAAGTAATATTATTGATTTTTTTTTTTAATGAGCAATAATGAACTTGTTTCCTACAGGAGGTGAAGAACACATTCTATGTACAATATCCCTTTTATTGCTATCGGATATGCTTATATTGCTAGAGTCCAGGGGGGTGTTTCACAAAGATCCTAAGTCAAACTTAACTCTAAGTTGGACTTAAAAATTATGGAGAGCCATTTGTAGCCTTAAAATGAAATATATTCAAAAGCGAAAATTCAGGTATTTTAGACTTTTTATAAATTCCACATCAAGAACATGAAATCTCCTTGATAACAGAAAATATGGAGGATTTGAATCAACATTTAATGCCTTTTAAAACAACTTTTACAAAATATTTTCATAGATGCTAACTGCCTTCCAGGACACGGTCAAGTCCAACTAAAGATAAGTTCAACTTAGAATCTTTGTGACCCCCCCAATGGGTGATAAGTAAGGGGTGCTAAATGATTTTGAAAGAACTGGTGACTTAAGTAACTGAAATATCAGGTTTAGGAAAAGCTCTCTGAAAATGCTTCTCAACTCTGTTTAAAAGAAAAAGTGCAGTGTCTCTAGTTGTGGAGGGGGAAACTATAAAAACTGTCTGTCTTATACCTAACAACACTGTGAGACTTGAATAGAGCTGCAATTTTCCCAACACTAGATGGCGCTACTTCGGTGAAGCAACTTTGAGCATGAAGTGACTTCTGTATCAACTATAGAAAGTTTAGCTTTTAATTGTGTAATGATCCAGCATTATGTTACTGGCTTACCTGCCTTGTTTTGGGTTTAGATTATTGTAGTTTCCTTATCCATGGGGGAGGAGACCAGGGGGAGTTGTCTTTTTAATGAGCATGAACGCTTTGTGGTTTTGTTCTTCTTTTATGTAACACTTCTAATTTTAAATTTGCTGTCTGTCTCATATGAAATGTGACTGTCCATTTACAGCTTATTTTAGATCCCCCCCAAAAAATTAATGATTAACGAGAATTCCATTCTTCAAATAAAATGTAGGATTCATTTTCTAGTTATTTTGACCACCACCACTTCTTTTTATTTATACATATATTTATTAAAATCATCATCATCATCATCATCATCATCATCATCATCATCATCATCATCATCATCATCATCATCATCATCATCATCATCATCATCATCATCATCATCATCATCATCATCATCATCATCATCACACCACCACCACCACCACCACCACCACCACCACCACCACCACCACCACCCTCCCTCCTTCTGATCATCAACAATTTGCCTCTCTTACCCTTCCTAACCATCAATATGTTAATATTACTATTTACATTTGTTGTTGTTGTTGCTATGTTTCTTATGTTGTTGCTATGTTTCTTTTGTTCTCTTCATGGTAGTTGTCTTCACTTTATTATCCTCCATCACTTATTTCTCTGATCTTTGGTGCTAAGATGGAGCACATACCTCCACCATCCTCCTTCATCCTCTACAGCAACAGCATCATTAGGCTACATCAATATTTTCAAAACATCTTCATCTTGAAACCACTCTATCATATCCCACAATGAAACTTTAATGTGTTTGGTTGCATAATTGCATTTAGCAATGAAAACTGATGTTTGAATAAAGCTATATCATTGCTTGTCATCCGTTCTGACCAAATGGTCGCTGTTCATTGGTTCTATGCCTGAATGAACCTACTGATTATAGTAATAGCCCGCTGAACACCACCGCTCTCCGTGGCAACCCTCTCTCTCTCTCATCCGGCCCATGCAGGATAAATGACACAGACATAATTTCATCCAATGAAAACAGGGGCATGCTTGACTTGTTCAGCACCATTCTGTATTATATAAACCCAAAGACGTAAAAAGATCATGGAGCAGAATTTTAAAAATAACCGCTCCTTTTAGAATCCAGTGCTTGATCAGCTCTCAATGAAAACGGTTGGACGACTTGGTAACGAGCGATAGATGACGCTACAGGACGATGCTCTCTACCACTTGAGCCATAAATGGTTTGTTTTGGGTGATGGATTGGGGGAAAGAGGCGCCTCACGATGAAAGCCGAAAGCGCAGTAGAGCAACACTCATGGGTCGTGCGTTCCATCTTCTCTCATCTTCTGTCTCCCTGTCTCCAGTGACAACTCCCCCAATCTATACCATAACCTCTGTCGGATGCCTTGTACCGAGCTGTACGGTTTCACTTTACAGGCCTTAACTATTCAAGGATCCATAGACTTGAAGTGGTTGCTTCTTGAACAGTTTATACTCTAGTAGATTGCTGGCTAGGGAAACAAGAGATTTTTCTTTTGGGCCTCCTTTCCCATTCTCTTTTCCCATTTTGCAATCGACGGTTGGATTTTTGTAAAGCTTGTGATCTTACTGAGGAGCAAACAATGCCTGATCAAGATTTAAAATGTTTGTTTTAATTGAGACCCGGATCTTTCACTAGTAAATCGAGTTCTGAATGTAGAGATGGTTTAATAATTATTCATCATCTTCAGTTATCCTTGTGGACATGCGGCTGCTTTGATATAGCAATTGATTGCAATATCCATTTGGATGACTTCCAACTTGATTTTTTTGTTAATTGTTGAGCAAATTTGTTGTGAAATTCTGATGTCCTGGGGATGATGACACAGCTAGGTTACCAAAACTTATCACCCTTTATGATGGAATCTTGTCACCATATTACATGTTGTGTGCTTTAAATGCCTGCTGTCATTGATGCGTTGCCATGAGGATTACATTCATAAATGTTTTAGCCACCCCTTTTATGAAGTTTTATGCCTTTAATGATGATGATGATGATGATGAAAAGGAGGATTTTGGGAGTGGCGCAGTGGAAAAATAATTATTGCAGCATGAAGATGGAATGGCAACTGTGACGTGGACAAAAGCATCTTTCGACTCATTCTCTGTTTATGGAGTGGATGCATGAAACAGGACAACCAAACACCGCTTTTAAGTTGATTACATTGTGTGAAGTGTCTCTTCAATAGGAACTGCACAGAGAACTGATCCTAAAGACCATCAATCAATGCCAAGTATGTACATTATGTCGCTCTGTTGCCAGTCGTCTCTACATCATCATGTTTAATCACACCAAGGCGTAACCGATAACTGTTCCTGAAAAATGAGAAGATAATGACTGAACTGAACATGTTTGACCTGCATCATATTGGATAGTTGTGATTACACCTTTGGAATATGATGTCTAGCATGGGCTCTTGATATTTTCCTTTCTCTTTCATTAAAAATAATCTGAACAACTGAGAGAACACCACTCAGTTTAAAAGAAATTGCTTGAAGAGAACACCAGGCTGGTATATTAATCTTAACTTTAATGTATCTTCAGGATCTCCTAGATGTTATCCTCATAGAAAACCTGTAGCCGGAAAACTTCAACCAAAAGATGGCCACACTGCAATACAGCTCATATGTATCATCTGACTTGTGCAAACGTGTATACAGTAGCTAATAATGAATATGTGGAAAATTTGGATGAAAGTCATCCTCTAGTACCACGTTTGGTGAATTTCAGTAATTTCATAGCGAGGGCTCTGGATTGTGATCACTTGTGCTCTCATATGGGTCTGTTAGCTTGCCAAACTTTCAATGCCGGAGCATAACTTGCACCCAGCCTTCTCAAACTGTGGCTGGCTCGCTCCGAGGCACGAGATGAGCTTTAAGAAGAAACCCAAGAAACATATCCCTCCGGCTATCATGATAGCACCGTGTAAGTATCGTGCAGATGCTACTGCTCCCTGGATAGACTAAGGAATTAGTGACATGTCACAGATAAGGATGAGTAAAGCTATACCGATAGTCTCCTGTCGTTTATGTGGTAATGGTATTGGATGTCAGAGTTATTCACCAATTAAAGGGGTCAGTCACACATCAACAATAACAAGAAGAAAAAAACTCTACAAAATCTGTAAATGTTGAAGAAGTATTGGATGTGACAAAACAGGGGCTGAAGGCTCATTAGCATCCATCATTGAGCAACACCGATATCCAATACATATTTACATACCGGTAGACGTATTTTATACTTGTAATTACTGTCATCGTTATTTTTTATATATGACAGTATGACTTAGATATTGCTTTCTTTTCTGTAAGAATATAATGAAGTTAATACCTACATTGACTCACTCAAAGAAACAGTAAGTAGTATATTGCTTGATATTTCTAGATTTTGTTGTGTAAGAATTTTCATCACTTTCATCTACTCAAATATAATTGTTTGTAATTGAAATGGATTCCTTCTTGTATTTAAAAAGCAACCGACCAACCGACTTGACGTTTTTCAAAAGCTCAAAAGTTAGGATCTTCAATTTTATTTGCATTGGGCTACTCAAGCATTAGGGTGTGCAGGAATGCCTCATTTTCATGATTGTAATGGTCTCTGTCTCGACTCCGCAAACAAAAGATTAATGAGTTTCTATAATGTATCTATATACAGACAGCTTTAAAGTGTACCAATCGCCTAAAAAATTGATTTGTATACAGCTAGAATGTATAAATTCAATCCGGCTTTGTTGGGAGGGGGCTTTGTTGGGAGGGGGCTAAAGAGATGAGAGTATGAAGAAAATAAAGAATAACATAAAATCGCGCACATGGAATCCAAGTCTGAATTGGGTTTCATTATGAGAACACGTATGGGTGTGTCGATTAGTCTACTCATAAGTTGCTGTTATGTTAATAGAGAGCGCATTGAAACTTGCAAAATCTTTACAGGGGTAATATTTAACGCTTGTATTTTGAAAATAGTATTACAACATGTAACTACTAAAGGTCAAAACAAAATAATTCTTAATGATCGGTACACTTTAATTCTAGGGGTATCCCCTCCATTCATCGGTAGATAATTTCTCCCGAACTTGATAAAGAAGAAGCCGGTTGACTGTTTGAGAACGATGCATAATCGTCACTCCGTCGCCTTGCTGCCACATGACCAGCCTTGTGTGAAATTAAAAAGTCAATACAGGAGTAGACAGGATGAGGGGACTTGCATGGCGTCCATTTTGAACTTGAGACTGGAGAGTAATGGACTACAACTTCACACTTGTTAGACCATCACGAAATGAAAATTCCTCTCGATCGATCGATCGTGTCTTATATTATCATTAAAGTATAGCATCAATCAGTCTGAGATATTAAGCTAGAGAGCAGTTTTGACATTGAAATATATGTCTCAAAGTGTGGAAAGGAACAAGCTCATCTAGCAGAGATTTGAAAAGATAATGCATTAAATATGTGCTTTGATTTATGAAGTTTTCCCTGGATGAGCTACATCAAAGTAATCAGGATTTTTTTAAACACAAAACTGCATGTTAAATAAAAATTCAAGTTTTATTTGTTGTAATGATACATTAGGACTTTCCTTGTGATCAATATTTTTAATTCACTGTACCATTGGCATGATTTTATTTTTTCACTCAGGTTTCTTTAAAGGTAAAGACCAGTTTTGGAAACGCCCCTCTCTCAAAAAATGAAATGGAAGCTCTCATTACCAATCATGTGAAAGAATATGTTTTGACTAATACGTGATGATACAAATTTTGCCGAGAAACTGCCTACTAATTGATATATTTGGTAAATTATTATATCTATTGGGACCAAATAGATATTGCGCACGTGGTCGCGTAGTCCCATATACATCTTTCTGTGTACAGTGCTTGTAACTTTACCAAGACCGGGCCAAATTTCTTATCATTTTGATGATTCCAGAACCTTGCAGTACACACCAATACTTATATGCTAGATGATCAACCTTTTCTGATCGATTCCACAATGTTTCTTTCACAATACAATCGCATGACCAGAACTAGTCTTTATCTTTAATCTCCAAAAAAAAGGTTCTCAACGAAAATAGAGAAGTTACGAAGGAATTGAGGTACCGATCTTTTTTTCTATAAGTTATAAAAGCGTACCGGTACTTTTATGAGGGTAACATATAGGATAACAAATGTTGGATATAAGGTAGATGATTTCTATCATATAAAGGAGATCTCCTATCATGCATCCTTTTCACATATATTGCTTTCATATTATTTTTTTCTTCAAAGAATGCCGTCTGTTCCTGAGACTATTTGAGGTCAATTTTTTGTCAGTTTTAGAAATTACCCCAGACGTCTATGTCATTATGAGTCTAGAGAAGAGTAATGAGGATTATTAAAGCAATCTTATGATATGATTCATCAAATGCCCCCCATTACCAGGCTTTCTCTTGGGGATCACTTAACCCCATTTTCTCACCATATATTCTCATTTTGAAATTTTACATCCGCAATTTATTTTGTTTCAGTATAATAGCTTTTGAAATTGGGGGGTAACAGGTATGGTGATAAGCTTGATTTTACATCTCATTTCCTTTGAAACTTTAAAAAAGGGGGGCGTAGTGGGGCCAATTTTATTAAGTGTTTTTATAGAATTAAATGAAGCTGTGCCAATAATTGTCATCTCTTCTTTGAAATTGAAATTATGATATCTGCAATCTTTTTGTATATCTTCAACTGCCAAGAAGAAGGCTGTTCCTGCCATTGACAAAACTTAGCTTTTTTTGGGGGGGGGGGGCAGCTGATAGTATTTGAGCTTCAGGTTCCTCAAATTTCCTTTTCTGAAATTCTTTTGGTTTGGAAATTATGCATTCCCCCCTAAAATAAGAACGTTGTTAATAAAGTATAACACGGTACCAAAATAAACACACCAATTATTATGTAATTTGTAGAAATGTGTTTATTATTGTCATCATAAATGCTGAAAGAACATCTACAACTCATTTATATCTTGATGTCCAGAGAGCATTCACATGAAACTGGCATTGCATTAGGGGCTGTACAAAAATCTGAAACGAATGTGACATTTTGTTACAAGCATTTATATTTGTTCTTGTTTCTTATTGGAAATTGCATTCAAATTACAATCAAATATATTGGATATACTTGGAATGTTGCAATCAAGTTGCAATCAAATGCAGATTACAATTACATGATTGTTTGATTCGCATTGGAAATAGAATGTTGCAAAAGTTGCAATCAAATGTAATTGTCCTAGATTATCGTTTGATGTAGTTGGAACATTGCTTTCATTAAACTTTCTATAATTGCAACATTTATGCAACCTGGATATTCAGTGGGTCCATTTCTAATTCTCTGTGCTGTACTAGTTGGTATTCAGTTTGTGTCAGGCCTGATCAATGCTAATAACATTCATTGATGCTCCGTTTGCGATCTCACCCTTTCCGATGCCCCATTTGATCTGCGACCCAGTTCTCCTATTCATCAATGATTCACAAAATGAACACTTAATGTGTTAAATAGTTACGATGACCTGCGATAAATCAAATGTCAGCGGGGGTACTGGGAGAGTTCGCTTGTTCAAATGCATGTAATTAATGACTTCAAGGAGGTAAATGATAGATGGAGCATATCGTCTGTTTGGTGCCAGAACAACATTAACTCCTATACTTTATCACATAGTGAACGCCCTTCTGGCTCTGTATAGATGATACGTAATTGTCTCTGGTATTCCCCGCATGAGAAAATGGAGAAAGGAGATCGAAAAGGGGAACGCTGTATTGATTAAATGTCCGTTGTTTCCAGCTGAAAATATGTAATCAAAAGTAGAAAGACATGATGTGAGAGAAAGAACTGCAAGGTGATGAAAAAGTTTGATTAGAATCGAATGAGTTAGCATCACACATCACTGGCGATTGACATATATTTCATTCTAACTCCATCCCTCATGAATAATTCACCAGTACTGGGCAATGACCCAATTTGATGGGGATAATTTTAGCGATCAAATCTACTGGGAGAGTTTTTTTTTTGTTTAAGTTTTAGAATTTGGTTTATTTATACGTCCCTCCGTCACAACCATCATTAAGAAATGAATATTTCATGACCTTAACTTTGATCACGCTATGACGTGTCCGGCTTCATACCCAAATTAAAAAGTTCAAACTAGACCTAGTTGGTATAGTGATAAATGATTTTTATTCATCAGTCACACATCTATTCAATATTTTTTATAATTATGTGCTGCTTCTTTCACCCATTCAGAATTTTCTTCAACTTATAAAAGCAGAATTCTGCATGTAGATTCGCTAACGAGAGTTTGATGAAGGCTCCTGTAATTTTCAATGAACGGTGGCTCTTTACAGCTGTTGCATCGGCCCGTGAGGCTTTTTATGTCTAATTACGGCATCAGTAATTGTCGATAAGCACTTTAGCCGTTAGCCGAGATGGTGAAGAGTCGTCGTCTTAAAGAAGGTTACGACTCGCAAGGGAGATGGAGATGCTTATGATAAATGTTCTTGCGCATTAGTGCGAAGCTCCTATGACATCATTCTCATGGTAGATTGCACATTTTTATAGCATTTCATGCTTTAATTAGAAGAACAGTAATGGAGAAAGTGTGGTTTTTTGAGGTTATTGGACTGGGTCTGTTAGTGGCATTTATTCTCAGTTAGCCTTGCATACATACTTCTATACAGAAATGACAATTTGAGTCTTTTACTCTCTGCACTTAAATGTTTGTGCCTCTGATAACGAGTCTACCATATGCACCCTCTACATTTAAAAAAAATTATTATTATTTTCATTTTTTCTTGTTGCTGATATCTGTAACCTAGCGATACATTTGTGTCTTTTCCCAATTTTTGGCCCCTGGCATATTCATTATACTTTGGTACTGTAGAAGTTAAAACCAGACATGCAAGTTACCATAAATCATTATTGTGTTTGTCTCATATCATGAAAACCATGAAAAACCATATCATATAAAAGGCATTGCACAGATTCTTCATATGGGGGTATTTATGAATGGAAAAGTTTGCATTATTTGTAGAAATGCATCATTTCACCTCACTTGCTGCTTGTGGATTTCCAAGAATGTAGGGAAACGATCTGTGCATTCTCGCTTTGAAATAAGCAGAGCATTCAAAATGAATTATTCAGAGAAACAATACCAGATAATGGAATAAGAAACACTTGACCGAGGTGTTGCTTGCTGATTATTTATGCCTTTGCCCACTCTCAAATCACGCATCATTAACAAGAACAGAGCATAACGTCTGTTTGGAGCTAAAAGGGTATTCATTCTGTGTAAAAATGTTGAGTTAATGCCCTTCTGGCTCCAAATTAACGAACAATAAATATATACGTGCGCTCTCTGTTGCAACAAGACACCGAGAAGCGTGGGCTACTTGTATATCTTTCTTATCTGATTGTGCTTGTTATTCAATATGTTTGGCCTTGAAAGCTGCGAAAGTAGGGTGATTTGCATATCATTTAAGAGCCAACAAGGCGTTGTACCATGATGAAATTCGTTTCGCACTGAACCACTTGTAGTTTGTTGTTTGGGATAGTAATGGGAGAGGGATAGAATGATGAATAAATACAATGATGGTGTCGATGACGATGATATAACAATGATAATGAGGATGACAACTGTTATGATGCTCCTAGTGATACTGCTGATAATGTTGATAATGTTGATGATGAAGATGCCGGTGACGGTGATGATGACGATGACGATGACGATGACGACGACATTCTTAATAAAATACAAGACTTGTTGATTCAATGATTTTTGTGTTCACTTTATTGATCGCAGAACCAAAAAGGAGAATGAAAGCAAGGAATATTTTACTGACAAGAATGTTTGTAAAAATTCATCTCCCCATGAATTTGACACAAAAAGTACATATTGAAACGCACCGTAATTTCATCTGACAATCGTTTTGGGGCAAATAAATAAACATTCACTAGAATACACTTAGATTATTGATAGTAAATGTAGACGATGATAGCTTTATGCTATGATATAACAGTATCATATCAAGTATGCTTTGTTCATCAGGTTTTCACATACAATATGAAATGGCGAGAAAAGGTTATGAGATAATAACAAAACACTGATGATGGCTGTTCCCTCTGGAAACAAGATAAATGAGAATCAGATCATTAGTGGTGTGATATGATTACATCAATCTCTCATGTTTAGATGACTGGTTGATTTTTCCGTAGTCTAAATCCAGAATATTTTTAAAAATCATTCTTAGGTGCGGCCTGGAGGTTAGAGGATGAAGAGGAAGGGTACTTACCCCCTACACCCAGCCTTGAAGACACACCCTTCTCTCAGACCTCATCACAGCTATACTACCCTGTTCCTCCAAGACCTACGGTAGGCATATTATATACCCCACCCTCATTTCACTTTTACCTTTCCATGTAAAATTAATAATATTTTTGTGAAGATGGGGGAACCTATCCTACAACCAGTCTTGAAGACACACCCTTAAAGATGCAAATGTTTTTAAAGGAAAAGTATGATAAATTTTTAAAATGTAGATTTTTTACAGTGCACTTTCTGACAAAAAAAGTCACTCACTGACAGCAAGAAATGGAGATGTATAAAGATCATTCACTCTCTAAAGAACCACTTGTACTGGGATGATGTTGCATATAAATTTTTTTTTTTAATGATTATTCATCTAAAATAGTACTGTATACTTGTATGCATAAAGATTTTTCGACATAATCCCCCTTTTTCAATATTCCTCCTTTTTCAATATTCCTCAGACCCCAGAGATAGAGAGAGTAAGAACGAGTACCAGCAATGGAGGCTTGGCCAAATTGGCTCGTCGACTCAGTCAGAGGGGGGAGAGGAGAGGGGAAAAGCTGCCAGGTAGACAACGCTCTGTCAGTGTGGACAGGTCAGTTAACACCCTGTTGTTTGTAATGGACCATTCCGTGTATCTGTCTTGAAGTGAATATAGTGGCAAAGCACTACTGTTTGAAATGATACACAAAATATTATAAACACACTATTTATCACTTGTGCACAGTGAATACCATAGACACCCCTTTTGTAAATGTATCAGTCCATTGTACCTGACATCCAATTGTGTGTACATGTTACTGTTCAATACATACACTGCATCGTTGTGTGTTGTGATCGGACAAAAGTTTATAAACTTTAGGCCAATCACACGCACCATCACACACTTGGAGGGATTATCTTGAAGTTTTTAAGAACAAATTTTGCATATAACTTGGAGTGATCAATTCACTATCAGTGCAGAGTTTATTTTCAGTTTTACAATTTAAGGACAAAAGATTTGTTTGATTCCAACAGATACTAATTTAATTGATTATACTGAATACTCTAGATAAAAAGCAACCAATTTACAAGCAAATTTCAAAAGTAGTGTGAAACACTCTCTTCCTGTTCCATTTTGACAATCCATTTGAGAAAAAAATGGAATAAACTTATGATGCTATATTTGAACAGTAAGTTTTTGTTCAATCACTGTATCACTTTGTAAACATGCGTTTTATCTATTGACCTAAAGCTTTCGATATCTATATGCTTTACCGGTATACAGAATAGGTTGTGTGCATTATTTTTTAATTACCCTTTTTATCGAGTTATTTGCTTTAAAAAGACATGCACACATGACTACAGATGTGAAAGAGAGTTTAAGGAATTGTTAATATCAGTGAAATTCAGTAAAATTCAGTGTAATCACCATTTTGTGTCATGTGTACCTCAATATATTTTCTAAAAATATCACTTTTCATGACCAAAATAGTCTCAAAAATACGTTGTTTATGTCTATTTACAGAATCAAATTAATTCAGATTATTTCTAAAGATATTCAAACCCATAACCATTTTACATAATTTGTAGGGGTCAGGAATAACTATTTTTTATAGATGACATAATTTTCAGTGTTGCATACTGCTAAAACTGAAATAGTAGGATAGTGATGTGTGATTAATGAGATTGTCATATCTCTGCATAAATCTTAGTGCCTGAAGTATTTTATAGTAGCCGCAATTTTTCAACTGATCAAAATATTGATAAAACTCAATGGAACCTGTCTAAACTCTACAGGCAGGGGAGAAAAAAATTCAACCATGGTAGATAAAAAGAAATGAGGACATATGAACATAATATATTGTTTTGATTATCAGACCAATTTGTTATGCCACTCGGAATATGCGATGAGAAGATCTTTATCCTTCATAACGAGATGACATAATTTAATTCAGAGATGAAGTGCTAGTGAGGAATACATCAGCTCACGAACATGCTTGTATCCAAAACATTCCTGGTGGAGACATCGGGATCACCAGACCAATAAATGAGAGATACTTTTGACCTTTTTTGGAGCACTTAAAACCAACAATGTGTCATCGCTAATGTGGAGTTTCAGATCCATTCAATGTAGTTAAAATTTGGATAACGGTTATTTCTCCTGATGCTAATGGTGATGATTTATTTTGTGTTGGTGATCGTGAATGTCACCAGATGCTGCTAGTATCGTGAAAATTATCCAGCATTTGTTGGCTTATGCTGATACCCTTTAAAGGAATGCTGCAGTAGACTTGAACATTGCTGTGAGAAAGTTTTGTGAAGTTAGATATTGCCTTTTAGCCAGTCTGAAGTGCCATTCAATGGACACGTAGAGTATTATGTAGAATGCGACCGTAGAACTCTCTGAAACACTTGATATAGACTTTCTGTTCTAGATGAACATTAGTGTTAAAAAACTATTCTTCAAACCCTGCTCTTAACTATTCCCGTTTGACTGCCCTTGCATGCTAAAGCTCATGTTTCTATGATTTAGTTTGCATTTCATAAGTTTTATTTTCTCAAGTAGTGAATGAAAATTTCTGTTTGAGCATGATGTCCCGTATTATTGTCACAATGTCCCCTGCATGCAGTGATTACGAGTCCGCGTCGCCAGCGCCAACGGCATCCCCGACCGGCTGTGGAGTATGCTCCTGGTGGACGACCACGCGACCATGCCTCGTAAACCCTCAACGTAAGACTCTTCTGTCCTCGAGCTCCTCCTCTATGTGTTTCATTGTCGTGAAATTAGGGCTAGCTTTCACTGGCCAGTCCATTCATTAATACACTCAGCTTGTGCTTCATTTTTCTTTTGTTGTTGGTGTCGATGGATACCATACTAGTGCACGAGTTTTGCCTCTCATTTCAGTTTTCATCATGTTGTGATTTCTTTTTTCATTGTGATAGTGAGGCAGTTACTAGCTTCAGCTTAGCAGGATAACATTTTTACATATATCTTTCTTGACGTGGCAGAATAATAATTCATAATTTCTCTCTTTTTACCTTTATGTCATTTGTTATGCATGATACATGTTACAAATCAATATTTTTGTAATCTATTTCTCGACGTGTTTTCAAATCGTTTGCGTAGTTGGTCAGTATTGAGTGCACTAATCCATTTGACATGCGAGTCAACATGCTTCTTTCTACTAACTTGAGAGATCAGTGGGCCCCATTTCACAAAACTTGTCATCAGTGACAAAGTGACAGTTTTTGTTATAAGCTAGTGAAATCCTTGCTTCTGATTGGTTATCAGCCGATTTGTCACTAATTTTTGTCATTGGTCATTGAAAAAAGGCTTTGTGAAACGGGGCCCAGATTTGCAATCTCTCAAAGGATAACCAGAGTAATTCAATATAATATATTCATCTTGTAAATTACATGGTTTAACTGAGATAATGTTACAGCTACATGTATATTCATGAAGGAATTAATCTCGATGGATGAGGATGTCAGTTAAGAGCCAGAAGGACGTTAACTGCATTAAATTATAATTGGTTAACACCTTTTTTTTGCTTTCAACAGACAATGCAACCTTCTGACATTTTAAGTATTGATGTCTTGCAAAACACACTCCTCATATCTCATGTATGAGAATGTATTTCTAATATATATCATTCTTCAAAATGGTCTGCATATTGCTAAACCCTTGACACCGAATTAGCTAGATTTGTTTTGAATATCCTAATGATAAGTAAAGTCCATGGGAACAAAAATGAAATTGACATTCAAGAGATTATATTTTACACAAAGCACTTGGCTGGTTAATTTTTTCTTCTTTAAAATAATTGTTGAATATCAAATAAGGATTCAAGATCTAGACTGGCAATTGAGAAAGAAGATTATCCTACTGGCTACGTGCAGGTCTATAAACCTTCTGATAGCAAAAGAATGAAAGGGAATTTTTGTGTTTTATAAGAGGGATTTGGCCTGAAGGGAAGAACTGGACCCTTGGGATAAGTGTGATGCATCAGCATTGGGATTTCATGCTTAATCTTATGGATTCTGGAAAATCAATTTTCCTCTCCTGCTCTCTCTCTCTCTCTCTCTCTCTCTCTCTTCTCTCTCTCTCTCTCTCTCTCTCTCTCGCTCTTCCTCCTTCCCACCTTATCTCATTCCCTCTTTCTTTCATCTTTTTTATGGTACGTAAATAACTAATGTTTAAAGATGATTGAATGCTCCTGGATTACGCATTACTTAGGGTTTGTTTTTTTATAATCAATGATTGATTATGAGGAGAGAAAAAAAGTTTGGTTTGTGTTTATTTATGTTCTGTTTATTGATTTTATATAAATGAACACCTGCAAGGAAAATATGGTCGATTGAATAAATATCTTATACTTTTTGTGCTTTACTTAGGAGTTTAAAACATTTTTTTCGCGGCTCCTTTTTCTGACTTGTTCATTGTAATTTAATCTATAAAGCCCCAGGCATTCAAGTTTGCGTTCTTTTTGTTAGCCATTACAATACCTCATGATAATTTATTGAATTGCATGCTGAGAACCAGAGGGCATTAACTCTTTGCAGGCTTTTGTTGTACAAATGGACTAAACAGTGGACTGTCACAGTCAAGTTTAGTCACACCCACTGTGCATATCATCTATTGGAGCCAGAAGGATGTTCACTCTGTGTACATGAGTGAATGCCTTTCTGGCTCCAAACAGGGAATATGCATCATATATACTTCGAACAAGCAGTTAGGGGTTTTGATTCTTGGCGAGTAAAAGGGTTTAGTCGCATGGTTTTCTCCAGAACTAATGCCCTTTTGGCTCGCAGCAGATGATATTGTATGTTCAGAGCCAGAAGGACATTAACTCATATACTTTAACACAGAGTTAACACTCTTTTGGCTCAAAACAGACGATATGTGAATGTTTCTGATTTTTTTTTTCTCTCACTTTTTTGGGGGTAATTTTGGAATGAAACCTCATTAAATCAATCCCTTTTCTCCCACCATTTATTTGATCTTGACAGTGGCGATGTCCGAAAGGCCCATAGCATGGAGAGTTTGGTGCCGGGAGACGACAAGAGCAAATCCTCTTCCATTCCTCCATCTCCGCTGGCCCCAAACAAGCTACAGAGGAGCCTCTCGGGCAAGAAGAGGGGGGCAAGCACCAACGAGGTGGACTCTACGGGGCTAGGGGGCAGCTCCGTCAAGGACAAGGGCAGAAGAAATTCCAAATATATTTCTGATTTACAAGGTAAACAAGCAGCTTGTTTGTAGGTAAAGCTACAGTCCCATATACGTCCCGGACCGTCCCGGACCATCCCGGACCCCATCCGGGGTGATCCGGGATTCGGTCCGTGTTGACACCGTGTTGGCACCGGGTGGTCCTGGATGGTCCTGGATGGTCCTGGGCGGTCCGAGTCGACCCGGATGTTTTTGACGGTCAAAACTGCCGGGTGGTCGGGACGGTCCGGGACAATAGTTTGATCGGGGTGATCCGTGCAGCCACTGTGCTGGGTCCGGGTCATCCGTAGTGGCGCCGGGCGGTCCGTGTTGATCCGTGGCAGTCCGGGAGTGAGTTATTGACCCCGGATCACCCCGGCGCCCCTACGGATGATCCCGGACCCAGCACGGTGACGATCCGTGTTGGCACCGGGGCGTTCCGGGATGATCCATGTTGGCACCGGGATGGTCCGGAGTGGTCCGTGCTCGTCCGTGCTGGTCCGGCTTTATATGGGACTGGGGCTTAATATGTGGGATAAGTTATCCTTTACAAAGTTTGTTCATAATGGTTTATTCACTTGTTGCTGTTTTTTAATTTGAGATCCTGAGTTTACATCCTTGCGTGATGCGTACACAGAAACAGCATTTCATTTATAGTTGTCTCTCTCAACCCAGGAATAGTAAATGTGTACCAGATAAGATTTATTCTTCGTAGATACACTGGAACTGACTATCATTTTTTTTTTAATCAAAAATTCCTGAATGGACAATAAATGGCAATTCAAGTGAATTCAATTATTGTATTCATATTATCTTACCACTCTTAATCTATATAGCACTCATGTGGATGATTACAATTGTTATCATTCATTAGATTTGTTTTGCTGAAAACCTAGATACCGGTATGATGGAACTCTATACCAAAGATTGATATAATCACAAGAATTTATGATCTGGCTAGTGAAAGCTCTATATTTTTTATCTGCATAGCTCTCATACATACCCATCATGATCCTTGATAATGATGAAAAGATCAGACACCAAGCGATCAAAATTATATAGTCATGTTTGACAGAAATGGGAAGGGAAAATTTATTGCAGAATTGACATTTTTGATAATCTTGTTATCCATAATAAACACGGTTTTAAAAGAAAGTTCTATTTGATTAATATGAAAATTTACTTTTGATTTGACCTGTGACGCAAGTGCTCGAAATAAAAAATGAAAGGCCCCTAGCATCATACTACCGTCAAAGCTTGATAACTGAAGATCACTATCGTTTTATATCTTGTGCAGTCTGTTGTGAAATTATGCATTTTTGTATAATGAAGTAGAAATGGAAAGTAGTCCTTGCATCAACATGCTTGAAAGCACTTGCACAAGAGGGATAATAGAATGAAATTGCCTGTTGGATAATGCTTTGTGCGGCCGATAATAATTAAGCTAATGAAATGATGAATTCTTGATGTAGATTGGTTGGGCGTAGTAAGAGTTGAGAGAAAGGGCAATGAAGCAAGGCAAGGTCAACTTGAGTTGAGCGATACTAGCGTTAATTCCAAAATCGATCTGTTAGGAACAATTAGAATCTCCCCCATGAACTCCGGGCAACTAGAATTTTTTAAATATGGAAGGAACTCTGGTGGGGCAAAAGTGTCCACAAGCATTGTCCACAGGAGTTCACCTTGATAGGGAAATTAGTAATTACTATTGAAATATTGTCCAATAATCATTAGGGAAACAAGAATGATAGATGTCATCAAATATATTTAGGGAAATAGAATGTTAAGCGCTGTCCAGCAATGGAAGCAACAGATGAAAATCATCTGTTGTCCCTTGGAAATTATTATTCCACCTGCAATTTGGTCTCTGGGGATTAATATCTCCAACTTCCTTTTTTTTTGTGGGGGGATTATTTACATTAATCATGCCATTAATAATTATGGCATAAAGTAATAAAAAATTGTTCAATAAATACAGTGGCTGTTGTCTTTAATCATCCCTAGTAATGTCAGATTATAGTTGAAAATAATGTATGTATTATTTGAAGTGGTCCTAAGCTTTTTTTCTTTTTCTTCATTATTTGAAGAGTAAAACCCACTTTATTTTAGAAATTATATGACTATTCTAAACAACTGTGAATGCATTTGAGAGTGTGGGTGATTAAACTTTTGCTGCTCCTTTTGTTTTAAATTCCAGCTCTGTTTGAAGCAGTGGAACACCAGGACCTGGATGTAGCCAAATATTGTCTGGAAGCCAATGGGTTAGACCTAAACCAGCCCAACCCTGATGAGTTTACCGTGCTAGACATCGCCGTCATGACCAATAACATGCCCATGTCTAGATTGCTACTCTCTCACGGAGCAAGGGAAAACCCCAGATGTAAGTTTGATGAAGGGGATGGTGGTGGTGTTACTGGTGATGGTGGTGCTGATGGTAGTGGTGATGATGATGATGATGGTGGTGGTGATTGTGATGCTGATGGTAGTGGTTATATGGCAATGGGGATAGTCGTTACTTACTTAAAATTCAATTCATATCATTTCAGAACATTAATCAATGTCAGGATTATAAATACATTCTCTTCTGCTACCATCATCAATGATTAATAACACCTGGAAAAATAGTTGAATATAAGTATTCTTTTTTCATTCCTCATTCCAGTTCTTTTGAAAGATGTCCGACTGAACAAGCTCAATACTCTGATCAACGAGGCGGAACAAGTCATCCAGGATCTGACGACCCGTGTTGTCAACGGCTCTGGCAATAATAATGCTACTTCTTCCAGTTCGATCAAGGTAAACATCAAAACTATATCTCATTTCCATATGTATTTGTGGACAGTGAAACCTGTATATAAAGACCACTCAAGGTAGACAAGGAAAGTGGTCTTCACAGGCAGGTGATCTCAAGTTATATAACCTGTATATAAATACCACTCAAGGGAGACAAGGAAAGTGGTTTTCACAGGCAGGTGATCTCAAGTTACATAACCTGTATATAAAGACCACTCAAGGGAGACAAGGAAAGTGGTCTTTACAGGCAGGTGATCTCAATGTACAGGTTTGTTTAATATCCATTATGTTAGTTATGTTTAGGCATACTAATTTTCAGGCCTTCACAATATGATAAATCAATTCTCCTTAATTAATCCATTCAATACAAAGTCCGAGATAACTTGTATTGGGATGATACACCAATTGGAAATCTGTGAAAGATCATGGAAATGAAGTCCTTTCTCAATGGGTTAAAAGTGACATATTCCAGCAAGGACTTTTAAGGAATTTTATCTGATTTCTCTTATTTTTTATCATTTTATAGGATGCTGATAGGCAACTGGTGGATTGGGAATGGCGATACAGGTTACTGAAACGAATGAAGACTGGCTTTGAACAAGCAAGTATGTCGCCCTCTCTTTTTTTTTTTCATTGTGAATCCTTTTCTTTCTTCTGCCTATATGCATTTATTTTTATTTTTGTCTCCTTTTGCTGCTGCTCCTGATTCTCCTACTTTCTATACTTCATATTTTTCACACTCTCCTCCTCCTTCTGATTTCTCTTTTACTTCTTCTATTTTCTCTTTTTTTCCATCTACTTTTTTTTTCTATGTTCTTTTCCTTCTCCATCTTCTCCATCTCCTCCTCCTTCTTCTTCTTCTTCTTCTTCTTCTTCTTCTTCTTCTTCTTCTTCTTCTTCTTCTTCATTCAATTTACTTTATTGCACAGAAAGGTTATAATAACAGTAAATCGTAATATATAATAACAATCAAGAGAGTTAAGATTAATTATTTTGTTGTTGAGGAGGTTATTAAGCTGTTCTGTTTAAAAGTTAAAAAAACAAAACACAGAATATAGCTTTTGATTGTGTCTGTGTTCTTTCCTGTTATGTGTGCCGAGATAGATAGCTAAAATTTGTTGATGAGGATGAGATAACCAAAAGGTGCGTGGGGTTGATTCTTTGATCACCGTAAAGGTGGAAAGAATTCATTATTATCCAGACAAAAACATACCAAACTCTGACGCAAAGCGAGACTAGCAAAACAACACTTGTAACCGCATTATACTTTCAAATGAAATTATTCTGATGTCACAGATGAGAGATAACAAAGAGTTAGATTTAAAAACACAGATAACCCTCACTTTCAGGTGTGTGGAGTGATGCAATTAGCCCTCTGTCAAACCGATAATGGAATCTAGACCATTCAGAGGCTCAAATAGAAAAGACAAATACAATTTTTGACGCAGACAAGGATGGACTTTGTGCCTGAGTAATCCTGTGTATCCACTCTCATTAGTTTTAATCATTGATGGCCCGTTTTGAAAGGAAAGTGCGGTAATTAATACCTTCCTAGCGAGCACCAGACTGGTGTGAATAAAGAGCATGCTCCCAGGTACACATGAGAGGGGTAATTTTCAACTGTATGGAGTTGTCTTGTCTTCTTTTATTCACCTTCCAAATAAGTAGTTTTGTTGTTCCTCAATTTGTAGTTTTCATGGTTTGCACATATTTTTGTCAGATCTTTTTGGATGTAGAAGTCTATCTTTTCTGGACAGGTTTGCAATAATAATGGCCTCACAAAAGATCATGGGTGGTATTCCGATAGCGCGAACTAAGTTAAGCTTGGCTTAACTAGTTCACACTTTTATGGAGTGCCTGTTGCCAACTCATTTTCCCTGTACAGATTATTTTAATCCTGCAATGAAAAGTGTCCAAAAATTAATTTTGCAATGAAATGGGAAGAAAAAGATAATATGAGTATGAACTGAATTTCAATAAAGTCTTTGGTAGATTATCTTTGTCATGCATATTGAAGGAGAAAGATGAAACCTAGCATTCCATAGAAGTGTGAACTAAAATTCTTGTTTAGTCTGGACTTAGTCCCGGCTTAACTTAAGAGAATACCACCCCATGTCATTCAGAGTCAGAAGAGGATTAACTCCTTTGATTTAACAGAGTTAATCACACTTAATGAAGAGATTTTTTGTGATGAGGACAATTTCACACTTATCATTTTTAATAACGTGTGCTGAGAGCAAGAAGGGTGCTATCTGGTATCATTTAATATAGATTTAATGCCCTTCTGACGTTTATCAGACAATGTGTTGTAGATATTGTACATGTGTAGAATGTAGAAAAGACTATTTTTTTTAAAGAATATTTTAATCTTACAAAACTCACTAGATTTAGAGTGTTGCTCTTGTTATTAGTGCTAATTAGAAATGTTTTTGTTATCACGTTGTTCCTTTTTAAACTTTGCTTTAGGAGTACCTGACATACCAGCCTTGGTGCGATTATACACAGCAAGTAGCTCTTCCCTTCTTGTTACCTTTGAAGAACCACTCAACATGAATGGTGCTTCAGCTACCAGGTTTAAAAGTGAGTATTTAGTTTTCTGTTTTATCTTCCTATTCTCTATTGAGCCTCGTTCCCATATGACATAGTATACCACGTAAAAGAAAAAAATGCCATAGCAAAATGATATGACATGAGTTTAGCGCACCTCATATTTTTGTATAGTTATATCGACTGCTACGAGAGGATTAGCTGTTTTTATACGCTCAAGGGATTCAACTATCCCGCGAGCCATTATAGAAACAGCTAGTCCTTGAGTATTAAAGCAGTCGATATGACTTTTATATGCCGAATTAAAACAAAAATCTTAGAATTCTTACCTTAGCCTTTTATTGAGTAAAAATTTGTTAAAGCATCACAGAAAATCTGAAACACTGTCTGTTAATCTTCGCTGGAAAAATGACTGAAAGTTTCAATCATTTGGGAATCGCAGACAAAAAGCACTGTATGGCGTCCGCGCTCGCACAAAGACAATTTTAACATGTAAACCAATGGGGATCGCAGGAGGATGAGGATGAGGGTACAAATTTTTAACTATTCCCTGTGGGCTATTGCTATTCCCTGTGAGTGGGGGCACGGCTTGAAATCACGACTCCAATTTCGACCAATCAGATGGCTAGATTTCTAAAGTGAGGTATATAATATCTTATAATACACTGGTAAAAGAGTATGCTTAGTGGTCTTTTTCCTGATGATTCTTTTCGTAAAGACAGTCTGATCATCAAAAGTTAACCCTCAATCATGATATTTTTCCTATTTATCTGAGTGATAATAATTTCAAGTTTGCCGATCCGATTATGAGGCATGCCCCGCTAAAGTATGATGATAAGTTACGAGAATAATGTAGTTATTCATTATTATTTTGTATACCAATGTATTCTTTCACCATATTTAGTTCATGACAATTCTTTATCCCATTCCCCCTTTCTTTTTTATTTGCAGTCGAATGGAGCCAAAACGAGGATTTCTGCCCATTAGCTGGGGAGCATATACTATACCACTTCAGCAATCTCAAATATACTATACAAGGTTTAACACAGGTAAGAACCATTGTTTATAGATCAGAGCTTGTCACAGTGAGGTTTTTTTGTTTGTTTGTTTTGTTTGTTTGTTTGTTTGTTCTAAGATTGGATAATGTCTCAGCTTTGTATGATGAAATATGCAATCAATCTAGTCTGGATGGAGTAAGAGATATTCGGCAAGTCCAAGATAGTTCTCAATTTATGTCCCATACTTTATGGCATATGGAAGAAATTAAGACCTTGAGTCAACCAAAAGTAATGCAATTTATTTCACATAAAAACTATCATTTTACTTGAAAGTTAGCAATGTGCACATGCCTGTATCATCAGATAAGGTAAAATCTGTTATTCAGATTGTTATACATGGAAATGATCTTTTATTCATTTTTCAATTTTTATTTTGAGAGCAATTAAATTCATACATGTACATGCTGAATAACAGCCTTTAACATGTAGCTGAAGCATTGTGTTTAAACTTAAACATTGAATCTTAGACTTGCTCCATTGCATTATTTTGTTGTTATTTTGCTGTGTTTTGGGTGTTTTATTACACTAATGGTAACATCTGGTTATTATAGAGCAATAAGATATCTTCCTTTCAGACATTACTAATCAGTCTGAAATATGAAAGATTGTATTCTCCAGAATCCAGAGAAAGAACTGTTCATCCTTGTTGAAAGTTTTAATTAGACAGCTTGGGGACAATGTCTGGAAAAGGGTCTTATATTAATCCCTTGGTTCTCATCCAAATCTCTCTTAATCCATATAGGATTATGATATACTCGAGTGATCTCCATACTGCAAAAATACATGTTCATTTCTTTGATTTACCTCAACCCAATCTAGTGAAGTGCGCAGGACTTATATTTTTGTCTTTATTATTATTTTTAAGGAGAATAATTGTTGCAACCCTCTTTCATAAAAAAAAATTGTCTTCTTCGTGATAACAGTTTCAAGTCCTACAATTAAGTCATGATTTTTTAATGCAAATGTTACTTTTTATCATGATGTTGTTTGATGAAGTGAATTTGAGATAAATTCACAGCAATGCGTATGGAAGATATTTACTGCAGATAACCAGAAGGATGTTGTCCCACATCATTTTGAATACTTGGAATCAACACCCTTGTTCCTCTTCGGGAGGGGGTTTATTGCCCAAGATTTTGAGAAAAAATAACACCATGATTAAAATTTGCAGTATCATTATGTCACAATGATTTTATCTCACTTTGAAAATTTTTTTTTTTTTTTTTGGGGGGGGGGATTCAGAATGGAACAATACTTGATATCATTTATGGTATTGAATGACTTTGCAAACAAATCAATGTCTGCACCTTTTTCTTACGAAGTAAAAGCTTTTATTGAAACAACCACACGCTGGGATGATGAGCACAAATGGTTGTTCTACCAGATGATTGGCTTACATAGTTATGATAACAAAATTAACACTGTCAAGAGATATTATAACATGTGCTCCATATAAGTTCTTACAACAGTCTGTATATTTAGTTTGTTGTTTTTAACTTGTAGTCAAGGATACTTTTGTGTATGTATCTTGTAGCTATGATCTTGTTTTCTTGCTATCTAGGGGTTAATTAAGGACACACTTGTGGTTTTGGAAAATTTACTCGAAAGTTTTAACATGAAAACTATGAGCAGTGGCGGGGTCCTCAATTTAAATCTACTTGCTGGTGTGTGTTGTTGTAAACTTTTTTTTTACATGTTTGTAGTTTGAAGGGCTGCTTGCCCAGCTTGAAGTTCAACACCTGGAGCAGTTGTTTCAGTGCCATGTGAACCCTGTGACATTGTTAGTGGGTCATTGTTCAAAACTTCGAGCCTGATTTTGCAAAATTTAAAGTATTATGGTGCCGTAAAACAAAATGAATTAACTGTTGTCAGAGTCTATTCAAAGTCCATTTAAGATTCTATTTAAGATTCTATTTCAAGAAGTGCAGATTAAATTGTTTTGGTGATGCAATCTTGGCAGAGTTTACTATTGATTGATCTCTACTTCCTCGGCCTGTCCTTCAAGCAATGTCCAGAACCCTTACATCGCCTCTTCCCTTGATTGTGGATGAATTACCCAAAGTTTGAAGTCGAGGGTGTGTAAAGTGTCATGAACCATTGCCATGCCAAGTCATGATTGTAGTTCCTTTTGTTGGATTGGTGAGCTAATGTGACAGGAAATTCAATGTTGGAAAAGGAACATGTGTTTTGTTTTCAGTTCTACTTCATTGTAGATCAATTACCCAAAGTTTGAAGGCGAGGGAGTGTGTGTACAGTGCCATGAACCATCACCATGCCAAGTCACGATTGTAGTTCCTTTGTTGTATTGGTGAGCTAATGTGGGAAAAATGTTTTGAGAAGGAAAATGTGTTTTGTTTTCAGTTCTACTTTCATAAAAGAGATGGATTAGAGAAGGCATGCGGGATTGAATTTTCAATAAGTATTTATTGATTGATAGGACCCTATGTTGATGGCTAGTTCCCACAAGTTAAAACTTTGTTTTTAAATCTGTCCTTGTATCAACTGTTGTGCACAACTCTTGGTGTGACTGAATATATGTACGTAATAATACTAATAATAATAGCTACATTTATGTTGTGCACACATCCACCCCAGGGGATGTTCAGGGGACCTACAAAGTCGTATTATAACCCTGGCTTTAGCCAAGCTGCCCTAAGATGCTAAAAGCATTCAAGGAATAATTTCCTACCAGTTACCCATTTACTTCACCTGGGTGGAGAGTGGCAAAGGTAGATTAATGTCTTGCCAAATGACATTAGTGCCGTAGTGATTCGAACCACAAACCATGTGATCCACAGTCTAATGACGTATCCACTAGACCATGCCAGCCTCTACATATATTAGTAGTTAAATGTTTAATTGCGTATCCACTAGACCACGCCAGCCTCTACATATATTAGTAGTTAAATGTTTAATTGGCTTCTTCGTCATATGAATGATGGCATTTAAAATTAAAGGTTCAAGCAGTTTTTGTGATGATTACGGTATGGTATTTCTGTTATCGACAGTGTGAACTTGCTTTTATATTGAGCTAAGGGGGTAAAATCAATAGTTTAGTGTGGCATGATAAAGGGCTTTTAAAGCTGGGATTCTGGGACGGTGCTTTGGGACATGTTAGGGCTGAAAGGAAACAATAGATAACGCTTGAGGGAACTTACATGTCCTGCCATTGTCAAAATGCATTGTTTAGCTCTGTGGGGTTAATGAAAGACACAGGGAATGATTCACTGGTGGATATATAGGTGTGAGAGAGAGGGGGGGGGAGGGGGATGGAGAGAGAAGTGAGGGAGAGAGGTGAGTGAGGTAGAAATGGAGGGAGGGGGAAGGGAAGAGAGGGAGAGGGAGAGGTCAAGGGAGGGAGAGAGAGAGAGAGAGAGAAAGAGAAGGGGAGTAGAATATGTACATTCATACAACTAGAGAAAATAAAAACAAATAAATAGTATTTAAGGATAGAGGAAGAGAACTGAGTGGCAAATAGAAATTAGAAATTGGTGTGTATGTGTGTGAGAGAGAGAGAGGGAGGGAGAAGGGAGAGAAAAAAACACACACACATACACATATTCTCTATATAGATGGATTTGACTTTGCTTTCATTAGCTGTTGCTATGTCTAGCAAGCTTGTGGCAAACTTTTGAGTTGTCAAGAGAAAACTTTTTTTTTCAAGAAGTATGCTTGAAATTAGTAAGCATCTATTGTGTGACAGATAGATGTGAGAAAGGAGAATTTAAGAGAGAAAGAGAGAGAGAGGGGGGGTCCTATGGGGGATTCTTTTGAGATGTAGTCTTTTAGGTCACAGCAACCAAAGGTGAATTAATTCATCAGCAGAGCTGTTTTCCTGGCTACAATGGCTATAAAATCAAGAGTCTGGATGTCAAGAAACCAACCAGCTTGTAATTTAAAATCAGCACCAGCTCAAAATATATGAAAGCAGTTCTAAGTCTTCTCTCATTTACTCCATGGGTACTAGGCCTATCCCGATCCATTGATTATTAGTGGAATGCCTGAAGCCAATGCGACGGACGGGCATGAATAAACATAAAAAGCCGTCAGTAGTCACACAGGCACAGAAGCTTTTCTTTTCATCACCCTCAATCACAATAGGCAAGACCTAAATGCAAGAGAAGCAGTTTCTTTTTGACAAGCTTTGCCGTTCTTTGGCAAAGAATAGTGAAAGGGGCTTGTGTATGTTCTGAGTACCTGCTCTGTAAAGTAGAAGAGATCTTTGTTTGATTAGGACGGTGTTGTTAACAAAGATGGCTGATCGGAGATGGGATATCTGCATGTGACAGAAAAGTTTTTACTTGACTTCTTTGAGCTATATACTCCAACTGAGCCTCCTGTGTGGTTTACAGGAGGGCAACTCCCCTGAGTTGTGAAAAACGGAACCTATTTGGAACCATGCAGTGCATCTATCTGTACATTGCCATCTTATGTTGAACTGATTGGATTACTAACGCAATGGAGACAATTGCATTGAATGATAATGAAGGAATTGCATTGATTTGGATGACTATTGAAAGTTTAAATTCAATTATATTGTAGATCTGGAACTAGATTCTTTCTTTTTTGTGTGTGTGGGTTTCTTGTTAAAAATGGAGCAGAAGTTTTCAGACCATGTAATAATCCACTGATTGTTACAGGTGGATTTTCAAGCTGCATGACATCAGTTTAGTTGTGATTTACTGAGTTTATGAGACTTCTTGTTCTTGGATTTTAACAAATTTGGAAAATATTAATCGCTATATACATCTCCTTTGTTGTTTCTTCTCTGGAACATCCTTATATTTGGAAAATACTGTTTTTAAGACGTGTTTTTACATTTTGATTGTGTAAATCAAACTCTGATTGTGGGATTCATTTCGATGAGAGATTGGATATGGGAAAGAACCTTTTTTGGATTAGTTTTTACTGGAATCAGTTGATCCACCATGCAGAGGCCTTATAGCTGGCCTAAGGCAAGTAGATGTGTTTTTTTTTTCCGATGGTTTGAGTCTTTAACCCCTTACATCCCATGAGCAGGGAATCCTGCCTTAAATTTCAAGAGTTGAAAATGTCTTTGGACTACGGAGGTGGAAATTTGTTTCCAGTATAACGGAAGCAGTTCTTTTTTTGTGAAGTTTGTATTTTATGCCCAGTTTGTGAATAACACAGAGCATATGAAGTCATTAATCTACATTTGCCACACGACCCAGGTGATGGAAGTGGGTACCTGGTAGGAATTAATTCCTTGAAATGCCGGAGTGCCATAATGGCAGCCGTGCTAAAGCTGGGGTAATAATATGGAGTGCCAGGAGTGTCAAGTCTGACAGACATGAGTGCTATACAAGAACCCACTATTATTATTAAGTGTATTATTATAAGTTCAATCAGTTGTAAGTACATTTATTGTCCAAATTTTTGTTGGCCCAGAAGGGATGAAGTTCTTATTGCCCCATCTTGTAATATCATAGATTTTATACATATGTTTATACATTTTTCTGTATATGGAAATGAGAAGATTAAATGGATGGTTGTGTTTACATGTATGATTTTAGCCATTCGGTTCAATCTTATTTTGATACTGTGATATAGGAGCTGTTAATGGTTGAAGATATTTCAAAGTTGTGAATTAACTTATGACACTTTTTTTAGAAGGTGTTATGTGAGAAAAATCAATCATTTCACCTTTCATTAACAAACAATGGTATTGTCCTTTATAAATGTTTTTGAATTGATTATGTTTTAAAAATTCTAAGCTTGATGAAGTGTTATTTTCCTTTAAAATTTGAATTAAATATTGTTGTTTTTGTTTCTTTTCTTTAATGCAGGGTGCCGAATATTATGTACGTGTGTCAGCCTTCAATATGAAGGGCTTCGGCCCCGCCCAGACGTCAAATCCATCATTTGCTGTCCCGTCATGTAAGTAATAAACAGGGGAAGAGAAGAGAGAGTGAAGAAGAGAGAGAATGAGAGATACAGACAGAGAGAGACAGAAATGAAAATAGAATGAGAGAGAGAGAGAAGAAGAAAAAGAAAATGAGAGAGGGAGGGAAGAATTTAAAAAAACCAGAGGGAGGGCAAGAGAAGCTAGAGAGAGTGAAGAAGAGAGAGAAGAAGGTGGAGAAGAAGATCGAAGAGGGGGAATAGAGTGTGATTTAAGTATTGAGAGAAAAACATTGAGAAAGAAGTACTTTGAAAATGAAGAAATAAAAATAAAAGGGAAGGACGAAAGAAACCATTTGAGATGTAGGAGAATGAGGCTTAATATGAATAGCACCTGTTCAGAACATTATACATTTTTAGTCGATGACTAGCATGATTTCAAGAGACCGGGAGTATCACCCTCTTTCTTACCATGACAACCCTGGAGTGGGCAAGTTTATTCATTTTGGCACGTGATATCGTCATCATCATCACACGTTTCCCCGAATCATGTGTCTCCGTTACTCGTGTGTGTCAACAAACGGGCCAACCAGGGCTTCCTTAGGGGCTCATTAGTATCAACCATGCACCCACAAATGATCGAGGGGAATTACAAAAGAGCAATAAAAAGATATTTTGGTCGGTAGAGACATGAGCAAACTTTTTCATTCCTCTTCAGTCACCTAGATCATATCAATCATACATGGACGTATGATATTTCCAACAAATTTGATGGGTTAAGAACCAACCTGAACTTGTCAACAGTTGTGTCTGGAATATTCTGGGTTGTAGACTATATTGCCCTGCCTAGTATAAGCTTCCTGTCTTGTAATTTTTTCAGTCATTTGTTGGCTTGAGCTTGCCTTGGAATAGTCGGTTGAAAAGTCATCTCTCGGCACTTCTGCTTGTAAATCAGTAGTTGATGTTTGAGAGCTCATTGATTTCTTTTGTTACTCTTGGGGATTTGGAGCCCTTTCCGGAGGTTTTGTGTTTGACGAGTGATTTAAATGGCACCTACATTCTGGAGGAAAAAAGGTAGAGAAATTGAGGATATGTTACTATTTTTTCCTTTTTGTTGAGAAATTCTGTTGCTGAATAATATTTGATTTGATGCACAGGAAAGTATTTTGTGGTTGTTATTTTGTTTTGTTTCATCCATTTATGCTTTTTTTGATAAATATATGCATGTGCCCAATAGGAACATGAACGGCAGACTTTACCACCTCTTACATTAAAACTTGTGGCAAATGTGGATTAATGTCTTGCGAAAGGATGTTAGTGCCGAGGTGGGATTTGAACACTCGACCCTTGGACTCAGAGTCAAGGGAATGACCACGACACCTCCACGATAGCATGTGTTTGAGCATAAAAATCACTTTCCTTTGATGTTTCACTCATGATTTTTTCTAGGTTGGAGGGATGTGGATGGCAGCAAGCCCAGGTCTTGGGGCAGGCTGAGTATGATTGATGAGCTCTTCCAACAAGTACGAGATGGGAGACCAGCAGACTCTGCTGAAATCAAATGTAAGTCATGCAATTACTTCTTTCTTTACGTCGTTCAATTTCTGTATATTTAATAGCTTTAAGAAACCAAAACCTCGCCCATGGGATGAAAATTCTATATCGATCATTCCAATTTACTGATAAAGGTGTTTGCAGCAGATCAATGCTTTCAATTTTCAAGTTTGATTATTCTTGATGTATTCTGTTCTAATGTTTACAGCAACTTCCCCTCGAGCTTCACCGAATCAGATGAGGAAAACGGTGAGAAAAAGCTTGAAGAACCTCTTCCAGTCTGCTCCGAAGTTTCAGAAACATTTAAGGAGGTTAGTCTTGTAATCAATTATGAAAAATAGACCGGTTTACTAACATATTAAACTTTATTGATGTTTCTTTCCTGGGGACCTAGTGACGAGGTATTCCATTAACCTGTCATTGTTGAATGAACTACAATACTTGGAATCCAGTCTACATACAGTACTTGTTGCTATGTTGGACAAGCCTCTGCCAAGCTTTTGGGTTGTCATAAACAACCTTTGTTTAAAAAGTATGCATAAAATTTGAATATGTTAGAAAACTGGTCTATTTACATGGAGTAATTACATAACCAGGTTAAAGATGATAACTATCTTTTTTTTTAATTTATGGACACAACTTTTTATACAAAGGTATTGTTGGGTGAAAGCAGGCAAGATGACTGCATGTAATGTATGTGATTGTCGTTAGTGAGATTTATGGTTGACTGACATATTGTGTTTACAGAAAGTTGAAGTGGAGGTCTTAATAGCTGTATTTTTCTTTGGAAAATTGATGATGATATTGTTGGTGAGTGCTAAATTGTAGTGCTGATGGAAAGTGACCGTGGAGCAATTGTCACTAGAACATAGTCATGGAATCAGAAGAAAGTTTGGAGGCCTTGGGAAAAAGAGACAAATCAGAGATCAAGTGTAATGTTGACAGATTAAAGATAAAGAAAGTTAATTTCTATACCAAAACAATTTGGGAAAAAAACAAATACCTACAGACATTTAAAGTAAAATTTGGATGATTCTTTTCATTTTTTTCTTCTTGCTTCGTTAGCCTGGGTACATAAACAAGTGAATGACCGTACATACTGTAGCCCTGTGAAAATAATTAACTTTAATATGCCTTAATGAGGATCTCTAATCCAATACGAGGGGTGCATGGCTCCAGAGGAACAGGTGAAACACAGTCACCCTGTCTTGACTCGGTGGGGTTAATATACCGGTGTTAATGATTGTTATTACCCCTCAATTATAGATATGATGAGTGTTAGTTAAAAGTATTTAGGGCGAGTGGGATTGTGGTGTCTAGACAAGCCAAGCCCTTAGTTGAAGAGGGAAAGAAAGAGAGAGGGATTGAGAGAGAGGAGTCATATCCCAACCTCTAATTATTAAAGTCAATTGTAACTGGCTTGAAATTAATTAATTTCTTGTTTATCCAAGTTGAATATACATGTTCATGTATTGAGTGTATGAGACAGTCTTTCATTTTAACTAAATCTCAAGGGAGACAAAATGCATGGCTGCTACAGACAGGTGGCCTTTATAGAGAGGTGGCCACTAAGACAGGTTTGACTGTACCCCTTAAAAAGAGACAAAATGGAGGGATATATAGTCCAGACCACTTTGTGAATCAGGTTCATTACCTCCCATGTGTTACGGATCTGAACAGTTGCACAAGCTGTCTGTCATAGTGAGCTTATAACTTCACAACAGATTGATCTACAGGGATTGTTGGGTCTTAGAGAACATTCGGTTGTGAAATGATTAAAGAACGTACATATTACCAGGGTAGGGATAACCGCTGATGATGAGTCAATGTTGGAGGCAGGCTAGGGCAATGTTTTGGGGTCAATCTTGTGTTTTCATGACTTTTCATGAGAAAAAAAAAACATCCTTTTTTCTTTAAAGGTAAAGACCAGTTTTGGAAACGCCCCCCTCTCAAAAACTTAAATGGAAGCTCTCATTACCAATCATATGAAAGAATATGTTGTGACTTATACGTGATGATACAAATTTTGCCGAGAAACCGCCTACTAATTGATATATTTAGTAAATTATTATATCTATTTGGACCAAATAGATATTGCGCACGTGTCGCGTAGCCCCATATACATCTTTCTGTGTACAGTGCTTGTAACTTTACCAAGACTGGGCCAAATTTCTTATCATTTTGATGATTTCAGAACCTTGCAGTACACACCAATACTTATATGCTAGATGATCAACCTTTTCTGATCGATTCCACAACGTTTCTTTCACAATGCAATCGCATGACCAGAACTGGTCTTTATCTTTAAGTAAACATCAATTGGGGCTTGTACTACAGGGGTGGAGGTGTACATGCCAGCAAGTACTTAAGAGTTTGGCTTCTTTTGATTGTTATCCAATGAATTTGTTTAATAAATGAAGTCGAGAAAACTTGGACATGTGTATTCTTCCTTATCGCCAGAATTATTTGTAGTCAGTCGACTGTTATCATTTTGCGATCCCAAACTATATATTGTTTAAGAGAAATAATTCAGATTTTGTAATCACCTGACCACCTCACCTGGTCAAAAACGAAGCATCATTTTTGAGAACAAAATTATGAGTTCTTTATCATTCTCGGTAATAACAGTACCAGTTTGACAATTCCCACAAAATCACAGGTGTGCGTGTGATTCGGTGGATAGCTTGGTGACTAAGCGTTAGATATCCAGTGTTGTTGTTGTTCTTTATCATTACACGTAGGATATATTCTGATCTATGAGCTTCCTCTCGACTAACCAGGCGTGTTAGAGAATAATACCAATAGGATATCGGTGGGTAAAGGCAAGGGGGTAAATTGAATAAGGGGTGTAGGGGTTTGCTGATCCCCTAGTAATCCTCTTGACCCTGGCTATGTTAGTTTAGATGACTGGCAGATCTCGTGATCGGATGAGCCGACTGTCTTGCATCAAATGTGGAAGAAGAATTGGACTGTAACACTTTTTTTGTGATGTAAAATAATGGTAGCTTAGAGCTAGAACCAGTGTGATTGATTGCTATGTCATCGCTGTTGGTTGTATTTTGGCGTTTAGTCAAATTTGACTTTTTAGACCTAGTCTGGTTATCATTCGAGGTAGTCGAGCAGTGAGAGTGTTTTTGCTGGTCCACTGCTGGGGACTAGAACTATGTAGTTCTATTATTACAATTACAAAAAATCCAATCATGTCGAAATTCAAATTTTTTTTTTTCTCCACTAAAATTTTCAAATATGCAAAAGTATCTGATTTTACAGTAATAAGGTATTTCTGGCTCCTGTATATGTGGGCTGTTGACTATCTCTGTAGAACTATTTACATTTTAAGATCATCAGAGAATATATCAATATGAATTTCTAATGTTGTGAAATGAATAAGTCTAAATGACTTCATTTCCACTGTTTTTAGTGGGAAAAATTCTGCATTGGGGTAGTTGTGGAATCAATTTCCCCTGACTCTAAAACCACTCTAGTCATTAGTCAAAAATGATGTTGACCTCCCTATCAAAAAAAAGAGAGACATACGGTTCACACCCAAACTCTAATCACAATCAAATCTCTATACCGTAAGTGCAATTAGAAAAGTTCCGGTACGTATAACTTCCTTGAGAGTATTCTTAATAATTGTTACCTTCCTTCTTTGTTTTTAAATAGAAGACATTAAGTTCACACCCAGGCTCTAATTACAAATAAACCATACTTGGTGCAATTAAACCAAACTTCCTACAGCCATATTGACAGTATGTGGTCTTTCATTAATTAGAGTCTCTACTTTTGTGGTGACAGAAATCCATGTGTACCTCCCCTCCGATCCCATGATCTAGAACAACAACTTTATTGTAGAACAACAACTTTACATATACAGCATGTAAATCATAAACTTTGGTGGATTGTTAATGACAGCCCTTTGGGCGGCAAGAATTAAACCATCATGAACTGGAAGAAGTCAGTGTTGTTTTTTATCATGATTCAATTTTTGTATGGCATGCAGCTATCGCCAATCTGACCCACTGATGAAATTTGCGCAAGTTTCGTGCATGCTAAAGTGGTCCACATGTACTAGTAAATTTTTTCAGTAAGCAGTCTCAATTACTAGCTGAAACAAAGACTTTAGTCTTTCACACGCCCAGACTCTAATTACAATTAATCTTTTGAAGTAGAGCTTCCTGCAGCTTTCCTTGGTGTATTTCTTTAATTAGAATCTGTATTTCTGTGGTCATATAGGTGTTTACTCTGTCTTTCAAATAACTCTATTTTTGCCTTAATTGCAGTCACGTGTACTATTAGTCTGCATTAATCTCTAACAATAGCGTTTTTTTGTTTTGTCGTTGCAGAGGCGTGTACCTAGCCTCGGTGATCTACAACGATGACAAGGTTCTTGTGACAACGGAGGACTACCTGCCCATTATAGAGGTCGATGAGAACTTCCCTAGCAACGTCCAACAGGACTTCCTGTGGTTCATGAAGGTAAGGTCAAAGGTCACATGAATCTTTGGAAGACAAGAGTAGGGAGGGTCTTTGGGTGTGGAAGAGGCTATGAAGAAGTGTTGTGGTCTAGTGGATAAGTCACCAGACTGAAGATCGCAAGGTATGGGGTTCAAGTCCCGCCGCGGCACTAATGTCCTTTGGCAAGACTTTAATCTACATTTGCCACTCTCCACCCCGGTGTTAAATGGGTACCCGGTAGGATGCAAAAGTTAATGTGGTTGGATGAGCAAGTGGCGCTTGTAAAATGGGGACTGGCCAGAATGCTCCCCAGGGAGTGGAGAATGTGCATACATTGTGTGCGGGTAAGCCTGAATCCGATGACCAGGGTAATAATATGTGCTGCGCTTAAAAACAAATTATTAGGCGCATTATAAATGTGAGCTATTATTATTTATTATGTTATTAGGAATATGACATGTCATGTGTCGATGTGATGTCTTTTTGCTTGTTGTTTTGTATATCTTGAGCATGAGAATTACAGTGAATGGTATCGGAAGCATTTTAACAATTCTACTCTTTTTTAAATCTTGAAGGTGGCACAAACATGGGAGGACGTTGACCTCCTAAGGACAGACCTGACCCAGTCGACGGCGGCCTCACCGGTCGTCCACTTCAGAGGGCGCCTCCTGCAGGCCGCTGCCCAGTTGCAAAGCATCATGGGTATGCAGGACCTGGGCAAGCTGTACTACGAACCGGTCAAGGACAGCCAAGGGATCGTCATCTTCACACTCATCAACTGCGTTAAGGTAACTCATACTTCTTGTATTCCATTGCCTACAGGTAACCTTTGTATTAAGTCTTGGGAATTGGACAGTTTTGTATTAAAATGTGTTGAAAATGATCTCTTCCTGGTATTTTTATTCTCTTTTACAAGCCATTTCTGATATTTATTACCTTTCACTGTGACCCAAAAGAAAACAACAATTTTTTTTCTCCATTTTTGGTGTCACCTTGTATACCGTAATGAAGTTTTAATTGAAGTTTTGTTGAAACGGTTAGGTATATATTTTGTTGCTGTCAATGAACCTTGTCATCAACTTTAGTATATCTAGCTGGAAGTATTTTGCTATAGAGAATTCACCAACATGCAGACAGTGATAAAATCTAATTAATTATATATATTTTCAATTCTGTTATTTTTATGTTTGATTAGGACCCGAGGACAATAAACAATGCAGCGCTCAAATGGGTCAGTATGACGAGAGTTCAGAAGAGGAAATCAATGAGTGTGGAGTGCCCAGTGGCTGCAGATCTGCTGCTTACGTCATTACCAGTAAGTGGGACTGTCATGCTAAATGTCAATGTACGGTAAATGTACAATTTTTGTTAAGGCCATAAAACTTTTTGTAATCACAGTCAAGATTGTGGTCGTATTGTTTGCGTTTCTATCCCTCACAATACTGGTAGCCATTGGACAAGATCCCTGTCGTTTGCATGTCTACTTCCTTCTGGAGGTCTATCATTTTGATCGTAGTCGATGAGATTTCGCTGAGGATTGTGGTCTATTGAAAGAGAGGTCGTTAGTGACCTCTGATGGGATACATCTCAAGTGGGTGTCTTGTTATTGGAAGGATGGAGTTTAGAATGAAATTAATGGTTTTCCTTCTACGGGAAGAAGAACAAATGGGTTGGATGGAACTCTCTAGAAATGGGATGAAGGGAGTTTGGCGCAAAAGTAATTCTTTTTAGAGGAAAGTATCTCATTTGAATACCTAACTTGAGGTGATTATGATATATTTAGTTGAATTCAGTTGATTTGATCAGTGTTATCCTGGTCCTAGTACCTCATTATATCTCTGCAAATGTTAAAGATTGTTACCATGGTTACTCATCATCTTCCCCCATCATCCCTTCCCTCTTCTAGGAGAAGATCATCCACCACCAGGTGAGCAGCCTACCCCTCACCCGCGGTCTCTACGTGGGGTACCTCAAGCTTCGTAGCTCGTTGGGGAACATCCGCATCCAGGTGCCGGAGCGCCACCCCAGCATGCTGCCACACATCAAGGTCAGGGACAACTACAACGTCTCGCAGGAGGAGTGGGACTGGCTGCACAGTCTGGACAAGTGTGAGGTAAGCAGGTTGAGAATATAGCCCTGAGGTAGTTGACCACAATGTAGTGGCACAAAAAAGACGCCTCCGGAATGCAAAATGCATAATAGCTGGTGATATTTGTTAAGATATTAGTTGACATATTTGAATGAAATTTTAGCTAGCATTAAGCCTCATCGAGATGGGTTATGTATTTACCAGCTCTATATCCTAATGACATGGTTCGAACTCTACGTGATAAAATTATGATTTTCGACAGTTATGCAGTTTGCAGGGTACTTTGCAGGTTATGGAAAAACCTGGAAAATTATGGAAAACAAACTGTTTTGGAAAGTCATGGAAAGTCATGGGGAAAAGAAGAAAAAAAACTCTCAAGGTCATTTTATGAGAGTGTGTACAGGTGGGTTAAGTAGTCTACTCACAAGGTGCTTGTATGCAAAATGTCTTTTCAGAAGAAATATTTCAAGCTCATGTGTTTCATATAGCATTACGGCATGGAACTACCAACATACATAATATAATTTTTGGTGATTGGTAACACTTTAAGAGTTGGCTGGAGTGGTGCTAATCATATATAATGTATCTATATTTTCTTGGGTTGTTTTAGGTGAAGAAGAAAGCAACAAGGGTACAGGAAGATTTCCAGCGCCAGCTTGCATCGGCGACCCGAAAGCTATTGACACGGGTAGGGGTCACCGAAGAGGAGGCTATCACCCACAGACTTTGCGACCTAGAGGTCGTTGAACTCAGCAGTGAGGTGAGTTGAATTTTTTCAAAATGACTTCTCAATGTACCATTCACCTACTTTGATAGCTAGTCTCATTGTCGGTTGTGATTTGATGTGAATTTTTTTGTGTGATTAATAATGAATACAATTTGTATTGTTAGTAAGGATGTTATCAAATCAGAATATGTAATCAGCAATGATATTTTCCTGAAGTTTTGTGCAGATATCTATATTATCATTTGATTCTTTTTTCATTTACATGTGATCTATTTTGTCCATCAAAGTATTGTGATACATGTGTGTTATATGCTACATGTATAAAGCAAAGCTAAGGTGCTTCTTTATATCTCCTTCATCATTAATGAACCCAATTCTTGTTTCCTCTTGGCACAGGTCTCATTCATTTTGCTGCTCCCTCCTCTGGGTAGTGTATGTATAGGACCGGGCACACCATCCGATGATTGGATCACCAGCAGGGATTTCACATCGATCTCAGTGCCAGTCTTTGAAATGAGTAAGTCTAGCGTCTCTTCATGTCAAGCTCAGTGTTAACAGTTCCTGTCTCTTTGTCACATTGGCAAGGTTTGCAGAAAGGAGGAGCCATTAATTAGCACTTTTTATTTCGGTTGTCATCAATATATAGTGAGCAATACTGCGGTGAAATTTTGTTACTGCTTTTTTGTTTATGCCTGTCAATGAACAACCTGGGTGAAAATTAGCTATATAATTAGCGGTGTGCTTTATTTGTGGGAAAAGGTTAATGAAGGCTTAATGCCTTACACATGGGCAGTGTCAGACGTTGGTTTGGAAGACACGCTTATCACTGCCAGGGTGATAATAGTTCAGCTCTTAGAAACGTTAGAATTAAGCGCTATACTGAATGTTTCCTCATTCCTTGAAGTTAGGATGTGACTTATTAGTTCCAATGACCTTACGGTACCACCAAGTTTGAAAATGCTTATCACATAGAATGATTTTTTTGATGATACTTGTGTCTACATATATTTTTGTCATTTGTTTATCTTGATACAAATATCACTCTATGATATCTGACTTATGAAGTGCATAAACCTACTTTATTTCAAGGAAAATGTTAATGACAAGCTTTAGGCAGTGTTTAGGTGATATAGACTGCCCAAAACACAGTGAAAATGCAGTGAAATCTGTCTGTACCTCTCAAGGGAGACAAGAAAAGTGGTCTTTATAGACAGGTGGTCTATCTGTACAGGTGGTCGCTAAATCAGGTTTGACTTTAGTAACTTTTAGAATATCAAAGATGCTTGTTCATATGAAACAATTCTATTCATTTTGTAAATGAATTGTCTTCCTCAGTACACATGAGCACATATCACGGAGACTTCATCCGTCGCTATGCAAGGCTTTCCTCGATCCTCGATACAGAGTCCCTGATCACCCAGCAACAACTGAGGGAGGCCTTCTCTAACGATGAACTGAATGAAGCGAAGCGGAGACAGACGCAAGTGGAGGAATTTCAGAAGGTGAGAGGGAGAAAGATTGCCTTAAGTCATCCATACATGATGCTAAGAGGACGTGTGTGATGGTTGCAGAACCAATATTAAGTGAAACGTCTGTTAACTATTTTATCTTTTCCTTTGTCTTGCACTATAAGATTTACTGATCAAACACTTTTGTAATGATTTATCAAAAGTACAAAAAGTTCTAATACACGGGAGTACTATACATGTTTTTAACTGTAAAGAATTTTAAAAATCACCCTGTAATGCACTGACACTGTAAGATAGATGAACAAGTTATATTCTATAAAGAAAGGTATATGTAAACATGTTTGAGATAATGTAGTGATATCCCGTATTTATAAATAAAAGACATAAAAGGGAATTAAATTGAAATGCCTTGTTCTTGTTACAGTCGCTTGACATGATGTGGAGAGGAATGCGCTGGATCATGGATATACTCCAGTACGCCAGAGACAAACAGATCAAAGGAGGTGTCCCTCTCTCTGTGCTCTATGCTCCACCCCCATCACCAGTGGATGCTTCCGAGGATATTCTAGCAACCTTCGGGCAGTGCATGAAAGGTGGGTCATATTATTTTTTCAAGGGGTGGTTTTATTATATCTTCAGGATTACATGAGCTATTCAATATTAGGTTGTCTCTAATACATAATGGGATTTGGAATCATAGCTACATATAAACTGCTGATGGTTGTTAGAATTTTATCTGTCTTGTCAAAATAAGTGTTATATTCTGAGTGTATAAATGGAAAAATGAGCTAAAGTTTAGCAAAAGTATTAGTCTATGTCTATTGTACACAAGCTAATCATGTCTTTTGGTGAACATTTTGTGAACCATAGAGTTCTTTGAAGATTTCTAAGCAGGACATCGGAGGATGTTGTCGTTGAAACTGCCTTCTCCTGTAGCACACTATTCACCATCTCTCTTCTCTTCATTTACCCTTCTTCCTTCCAGATCCCCAGAACCACTCCCTCCTACCGCCCCCTCCCTGCAGCAGCATTGGATGCCAGACGATGTTACTACCGGTAGAGAGGGCAGCAGATAACACTCTCAAGTCAGGCATTCTCAGGGTGTTCCCAGCCTACAACTCAGGTCTTGCCAAAGGAACAAGTGTCAAGGTTAGTACAGCCTCATCTAGAAAAATGCTCTATATATGTTTTTTCACCATGAATTGACATATAGATTACTTTTATGCATACCACTGCATAACCATAGATTGGATGAACCTAAAAAGGACAGCGATTTTGAGCAAATGTGGTATTTATGATCCTGAAATCTTATGGTAGGAGTGAGTTTGGAGTATCGGATTGTTTTTTCACTAAAGCACAAACTTTCTGAAGTTTTTTTGAATTTCTGCAAAAGTGTGACACAGATGTTAGAGATTTAAGTTACATTATTTGACATAAGTGTGTCTGCCAAAACCTATTTGATGATGATCGCTTCTTAGTTGACGGGGGCAGCTTTTCATTTTGTGATGCATTTTCATTTCATTTAGAGGTCATCATCACCTCATTTTAAGTCATCATGAACTGTTTTTAAGTCGTCATCAAATTGATTCTACTTATCAAATATGTTTGCCCTTCTGGCACAGAATGCTTGACGCGATTAGGGTAATCATATTTCATGGAAACCAAATTACAGATGACAATGTCTAATCATTTGTGACTACTTTTTATTTGATGACAGCTTTTCATTTCACGGCAGCTGTTTATTTGGTCACGAAATGAAAAGCTTCCATCATCAAATAAGTTTAAGCTGTCAACTTTAATTGCTCTTTTGGCGTTCCACGTCTGAGTTCATCTTAACTTTGAATCGTGTATGTTTTTAATCTCTTTACAGCTCCATGTGACATCAAAGACATCATGTGAGGACATTGTGAGCTTGGTGGTGCAGCAGCTCAACAAGGCCATGGAAAGCAGTGGCATGGAGACCCCTGCCTTTTCCCCCGAGGACTGTGCCCACTTCTGCCTGGTTGCCATTATTGCCAACAAGGAGTACACTCTGCAGGAGGACTTCTGTCCCTTGCAGCTCCAGAACCCCTGGACTAAAGGACAATTGTTTGTCCGACCTAAAGACTCTGAGAGAGCTGTCCTCAATGTAGGTCCGTCAACGGCTGTATAGCGTTGACAGTCCGGTCGCATCCACGTGCCATCTTTGCCAAAGTGAAGAACATTTCCAGGATTTTGCTGCGTATTGCCATTGGAGAATACCTACAATAACATACATTGTTTTTAAACTTCCTATGTAACAGAGATGAAAATGAATTGCCTCCATAGAGGACCAAGTGACTTCATAGCCTCAACCAAATCTCCAGGATACATGTATATCATTTTTTTCTCCCAACAAGATTTTGTGATAATGCCAAGGATAAGGATAGGCTCCATTTCCAACTACAGCTTCAGGAGAATACTTCTGGGTGGTTTTTAAGTGATTGTTATAGGAGAGTCATATCTACGAGAAGATACCTGATGTGAACATGAAGAACGTAATGGTTAGATGAGTAGCCACAGATGATGAACTCCCTACAGTCTTGGCCACTCTGCAGATACCTGTACATGAACTAAGGTGGAGCAGTACTTCTGGATTTTCTCTGGACAGACCTGACCTATTCGGTGTGATGGAGCCACAAAGATCTAGAGACACCCATGAGTGGTGTCCTTATTTGCAGAAAAGCAATATTTGCATGGGTGAACAAGGACTCTATCCCTCCACCCTGACCCCTTCTTGAACTGAGATCCATTCACCTTAGGCCTTCAAGAATGCAAAGTTTCTGTTCTTCTAAAAGCAGACAAGGTTGATTCGGCATCCTGTGATGGATAATGAATCTCAGAAAATATGGAAATTTCTTGGTTTCCAATGTTCTAATTTCACGTCTCTAAAGCGGTCAGTCATATTGAAAATTCATATAGAACATTGGATAATAGCCTTACTTGGAGGTAGCTACTGAGTGCTAATGTGTGATGAGAGGCGTTTTCACAAATATGTAGTATATGGAATACTGATAAGTGATGAATGTATTTGTGTAACACCAAAGAATGTAAAAGAAAATATTATGATTTTGAGTGAAGGTTTGCAGAGTGTACGCTATCCATTCCATGTAGACAATACATGTCGTCAGCTGCCGGCAAGAAGGCCTCATCTGCCATTGACAATTCATAGCTCTTATGGCCTTCTTGCCACAGCAGACTATATATACAGTCAAACCTGTCTAAGTGGCCTCTGCCTGTCTAGAAAGGTCACCTGTCTATAGTGGTCACCCAAACAATGTCCTGTAGATGGTCTTTACAGATGGGCTCGACTTGAAATGTAAGTCCCCATAGTAATGGACAGAATTTCAATTCACTTGCATTGAGGTTCAAGAGAGACGGGCTATATTTCAGGATGTCTCTTATCTGACATTATGTTTGTGTTGCAAGAAATCGTGAGTTTATTTTTTTGATTAATTAACTGATTTGGATGTTTGTAGGTGATGTTAGCAGAGGCTGTTTTTAAAGAGAGCTCAGTTCATGAAATACACTGTTTATATACTATTTTACGTGCAATAATATTTGGTATGTATTGGCAATGACCATGCACTAGTTTTGGTCAGTATTACAACAAGTGCATATGTAGGAACTATATTAGCATTGTTTCTCTGAAGATACATTGTGAATTTGTTGTCCTAAACCTTGCAGCAGGGCCACCCCATTTGGCAACGGTTCAACATGTAGGATGCTTGACATGCCACCTTGTCTTTTACCTTCCAACATGTGACTGCGTTCACGTTGTGCAAAATTGCAGTTGTGGTCTGACTGTGCCATGCCAATGAACACGCCATATGTGAACGAGGACGTTACGGTTGTTCTGTTTTTCTCCAGAGTTCCACTTTGTTTTCCACAGTTTGTATTTGACGGTGATCAAAACTGAGAATACAATTAGTTAAGTGTCCTTATCTGTACAGTGTATATAGAATAAATCAGAGGTGGTATTTAGGAAAGAAAACTTTTAACAGAAATGTGTGTGTGGCTATGCAAGCAAACAGACTCGTAGAAACAAACGGCACAATCATAGATTCGGCTTCCATGGTCACCATGTTTCCACAGTTGCATATTTTCAGAGATTATGTGGGAGTGCATTTTAATAGCCTTATCTTATTTCATATCATGAATTCAAAAGTGATCTATAAATCACCAACTTTCTATTCATTATATCACGTACAAGAAGTGTCAAGATTTTCTCAACTTCTATATAAACCTGTTTTGTATATGATTTGAAGAAAAGGAGTTTCTTATTTAAATAATGAAGGTGATAATTAGAGTATCATGTCTTGATGCCATTGCCATGTGGACAGGGGGGGGGGTGGTTTTAAGCTATAGATGGATCACGAATGTAAAAGAAAACTTAGAAGTTTTAAAGATGAAAAAATCATGCAGTGTTACATTCTAATGTTCTTTGCATATGTTAAAAAAACACAAATTTGAGAATTAACCGAAGGACTGTAATTCAAATTGTTCATCACAGTGAATTATATTTGGACTTAAAACTGGGGTGCTAGCACATCAGCTACGTGAGAGAAAGAAAAGAAGAAAAAAACACAAAATGGATACTGAAATTTTTTTTGTTACCACCATTTGAAATAAATAAGTTGGTAGATGCATACAATCGTTTCAATAATCTTCTTTCTTTTCAAGGTGGTTCATGCATGTTTTATTTTAGGTGCTCACATTTTTGAATGACTTTACTTCATAAAGTGTTATATTGTATAGGATTATATTTTGTGCCAAATTTCTACTTTGTGCTTCAATATAGACCACCATGCACAGGGGAGACAATGCAAGAGTCTACTTTAATGTGACATTACGGTCTCATTCCCTATTTTAGTCAACAACTTTGTTATATAATTATAAAAACAACTTCTAAATTCTGTATTTGAAATATTTGTCAAACGTTCTCCACAAGCATTTAGTTGAGACAAGTAAAGAGAGTAAAGGACCATCATCAATAATGACAGATGAATAAGAAACGTTTGCAAGCATTTAAAATTCATGAACCTTGCAATTGGCTCAGTGTAACGCTGCGAAAAAACCAAATCACAATTGACCCAACACCAAATTGTCACATATATTCTCAAAAGTTTCTTGCTGTGAAAATGGCTGTCCTCAACAATACGCAAAAGTTTCTTGCTTTGTAGTCTATGTTTTAATGAAGATCTACCTCAAGGTACACATGTCGATCGAACCGTGATGAAATAAAGAAACTCATATATTAAATGACAATCATGAACTTGCTTTGCATCAAAACAGACTGCTGGAGCCTGTTGAAAATGAGTCTCATAAATTTGCTTTGCATACCTTGTGGATGCTATTTTCTGTGAAAATATTTTGGAAGCCACCACCTTTGCTGTAGAGAAAATATCCACTTTGTCATGATTATCATTGTTTTTAAAGTTTTGTGCTTGTTTTTACTTACATTTAATTTGATTTGGATGTTTCTAAGCATACTAGATTGAATGGATATGTTATTGATTTCTTTAAATGAAAATAACCCAGGAACTAGATATGGCAGATCAGAATTCTGAATTGTGATACACTTTCGCATTATGTGCAATTTGTGCATTCATACCTTTAACGAGATTTGCAATACTATTTATTTCTATTTATGAATCTGGTAGTATTTATATTCAAACCGTATCTTTCACTTCGCTGGCCTAGTTATCTTAACCTGATTCGTTTAGGCCTGGTCAGAGCTCACGGATAAATAATTATAACGATGATAAAATCGTTCCCAAATCACTCCACCAATGACCACTATTTATGTGAATGAGCCTCCCTCAATTATTTTATCGTCTAATTGGGATTGCTTGGCCACTGTTTTCGTCTCTTCTTTATTTCTCTATGTATTTTTGGACAGACCTCAACGTTAGAGTCTGTGAACAAATAAGTGAACTCCTTCAACATGACATCAGTGGCAGAGAAAAAAAAAGATAGAGGCATATTCCTTAGTGTTTGATTAAAGGCATGTTCAGATATGACACAGTAAACCGCCGCGAAAAATCCACCACGTTTTTTAAACGTTAAAAAGGAATGGCAACTGCATGCAACAAAGGACTTGCATGTATTCACGGAGCGGTGTGTTGTACGATTCCGAAATATGAGGGATATGTTTTACATCATCATAAAAAAAACGTTGTGGTTTTGCCGCAGCATATCTGAACGAGCCTCAAGAGAACCAACAATTTGAGTGTTGTGAAAACCTGTGAGGTTTGCCCTCTTCAATGGCAATCCATATCAGTACATTATTATGTTTACAGTTATCATCATTGGTGAGGTCTGACCTGGTCACAATGATGCAGTGATGACAAGAATGTCATCGTGCGAAGTTCAAAGGAATAGATCTAAAAAGATGTACTTTTATATTTTTAGAAAGCGTACATGTGATTAGTTTAAAACTTGTCAGCCTTGCTACATGTACTTGTGTTTACATTAAAGGTCAGTTAATATGAGACCAATGTAGAATATGTGAACAGTGCAAACACAAGTCTTTGTTTGTTCTCTCTATCTCAGTGTGTGATAATCCCTATACCTTCAGCTTCATTGAGTTCAATATCTGAATTGTTTTCTCGTTTTGGGAAGGAATAAGATCGTGAAATCCACTTTTATATATTTATTTTAGACGTCTGTATTTGAGAGTATGAACAGAAAGGAATAATGCAACTATTATATGTTAGAAACTGCCAATATTGGTTCTTTCTTTGTGTAAGAGCAATGAGGGGGATAATGTAAATTATGCTGTTTACACAATGAATTTTCTTCTGTATGGATGTAAATATAATGTATATCTTGTGTATATAATTACATTGTATATAGGAATGAAGATTTACTATTTATAATACCACATTGGAATAAATCACTGATAAACCATTTAGAAGATAACATTTACAGAGTCGTTCGTGATTATTGTTGAAAAGATATGAATGTTCTTAAGAGAGGCTGAGTGGTGTCACCGACAGAGAGAGGCAGACAGAGAGGGGAAGGGAAGAGAGAGAGAGAGAGAGAAGGAGATGGGGGAAGAGGGAGGGGAGAGGGAGGGGAGGGAGAGGGGAGAGAGAAAGAGGAGGGGAATGGGAAGGTAGAGAAAGAGAATTAAGGAGAGAAGGAGAAAACTATGCTAAATAGAAATTGTTCTCCCGGGCTCCACATTTTCAAAATAAATTCCAAATTGTATGTCCATGTAGACTCTTGCACAACTAACACCTGGACAATCAGGGGCGGATTCAGCTGGCGGCAAGGGAGGGGGCCAAAAAAGGGGCACACTTCGTGCGAAAATTTGAAAATCGTGCCGGGCCGATTTTTCGCTCAGTGGGGGGGGGGGATGGTGAGCATAATTTTTTTTTTTTTTGCCCCCGAAAATTTGAAAATCGGGCCGATCGATTTTCCCTCAGTGGGCACTCATTTTTTTTTTTTTTTGCTCAACGGGGAGAAAGTGCAATTTTTTTAACCTCCACCCCCGCCCCTTGGGCGCCAGGAGGGCCCATCTTTTTTCTAGGGGGGGCGGGCCCCTGGATTCGGCACTGTGGACAATTACCCCTAGACAACTAACTTCTGACAATTCCGTCCGGAAAATTACTCCGTGGTCTATATCTAATAGGACAATAACACCCAGGACATCAAGGGTTAATTTTGTGACAGAAGATCCGTCAGATAAGGTTATTTCATGTGTCTAGGCAATTTCATGTAAAATGGAAAAGTATCAAGTTTTTGACAAATACTACAAGGGGTTAGTTTGGCATTTTTAGCCTAATATAGACAATTTTCAATCGGGCCTTTTTTTTCATGATTTTTTCATCAATCCTGGGTAAATGTGACCCTAGCATGTTGAAAATAGAAATTAGGGAACATTTTAATGAAAAGTAGAAAAACAACTATTTTCGACAAAAAGTGCAAGGGGTTATATTTCAGCATTTTTTGCCAAAAATAATAACTTTTAATCAGGCCTTTTTTTCAATCCGGGGTAAATGTGACCCCAGTATGTTGAAAACAGTAATTGCGTAAATTTCACGAAAAGTTGGGAAAATTGCCAATTTTTGACAAAAACTGCAAGGGGTAAGTTAATTAGTGACTTCAGTATTTTCATATTTTTTCATTAATCCTGGGTAAAATTATGTGACCTAGCATGTCGCAAATGGCAATTTGGGCAAATTTCATGAAAAGTGGAAGAAGACCAATGTTTGAAGAAAAAAACTAACTTTCAGCATTTTTGATCCAAAATCGAAATTTTCAATTGGGCCTATTTTCAGGCTTTTTTCTCATCAAGTTGTCGAAAAAAGCTATCTGGGTAAATTTCAAATAAAAAATTCGGGCCTATCTTCAATTTTTTTCTTCAATCCACTGAAAATCGAGCCTATTATCACGGGGTTTTTTGTTCTTTCTTTTTCATCAATCAGGTGGAGATATGACCTAGTTTGTCAAGACCCTACACATGCTGAGGTCCCATTTATCCCGCATTGATGGAAGAGCAACAAAAAATATGCCCTTTTATGAAAATAATTTAAAAAACAGATGAATAAATCTATTTTTAAAAAATTAAAAATCGATTTGGGCTAAAAAAAAAAAGTATTTTTATTGCTTGTAAGAAATCCCATGTAACATTTCCATGTATTTAATTTTTTTTAATCAAGGGGCTATTTTCATGTTTTTGTTCGTCAATCCTGGGTAAATATTACCCTAGCTTGTCGACCCCAGCTTGTCGAAAACAGTTATCTGGGTACATTTCATAAAAAGTGGGGGAAAATGCAAATTTTTGACAAAAACCGTGTTGCAAGGAATTAGTAGTGTATTTTTTGCCTTAAATCAGAAGTTTTCAATTGAGACTATTTTCATAATTTTTTCTTCACCATCAATCCGGTGTAAATGTGGTCCTAGTATGTCGTAAAAGGTTTATAAGTACAAATATTTTAGAATCTTCTGGCAAATCTATATAATAAACACCATATATTCCCTTTATTACTACTGATATATTGAAAGTATTGAAATAGATCCTGGCATAGAAAAATTATGATAAATATGATATTTTTCTGGGAGAACACACAATTTATTTGGCGTAACTCGCGTGACAGACTAGAATAAGCTTTTCATACACCACTTTACAATATTAAAGATGGTGTTGTGAAGTTAGAGGGAATATCAAATTCATATTTTAGGAATACAAACTTGATGACCGGTAGCATGCATTGCATTAATATTAATAATAACAATAGTAATAGGCGTGTGTATGTGAGTGTGTGCGCGTGTGTTTGTGAGCGTGAGTGTGTGTGTGTGTGTTTGTTTGAGTTCGTCTTTGATGCCATATGGCAGGCATGATATTTTTTTCTTCTTTTTCTTCTTTTGTTTTTATAATAGTTTTCTGGTAAGTTTGGATCCTTTTGGGAGTTTAAATTTGATTGATTTTTTAATTATTTTTTATAAATATTTGAGGTGATGTTCTCCTTACACCGGATGTGACGTTTAAAACACTCGGTGTGATACCAACCGATCTATATCTGACCACCAAGAATCAACAATACCAGAAACAAAGATTTCGAATTTATATGCTTTCTTTTTTACGCAGCTCATCACTGCATGCTACATGTAAACACTGCATATCACGCTCTGTCATTATGACGTGTGTTGTATATGCGCGATATCATTAAACAAAAACTTACGCGCGCTGTATTGTGACGTAAGCGCACCTGTTACCTAGAGCTTGCTAGAACTTAGAAGCTAGAAGCGGACAATAAACACTGCAAAACGTTCCGTCAACAACAAAACTGAGATGAGATAATGAGCAACTTGGATACAAAACAGAGAATTAAAAAAATATGCGTGCCAGGAGAGTTAGTAATCGACGAATAATGGACACATCTTAGCAACATTATACATTTGGTGGGGCAAAGTAGGCCTAAATGGCGTATTTAGTCAGAAAATCGCAGACTATTCCCAACGATACAGAGAGACGTTTAATAACCGGATTGCAGAGTGCAGCTTCGGCGGTGCGCGCCGCTGCCGAGGCCGACAATGTCTTGTTCAAGAAAGCGCGCGTTTTTATGAAGTGTCGCCCCATTAAGGCCAAGCGAGTGCTTTTCAACATCAGTCATCATCTCTACCAATCGGGAAACTTGGAAGAAGATATGAAACGGTTGAAGGCTGACCAATATGAGGGGGTCGTCCCGCCTGCTTCGTTGATTTGGGGAGAGAGATTTGATCAGGATGTTCTCCAGTCGAGTAAGACACTCAATGAAGGTAATTTTGGATCACGAGTTGAGATGATTTCAAAGCTAGTTGATGATAAGATGTGTTTGGAAAGTCATGAAAAATCTAAAATAGATCTACCTTGATCTCGGCCTAAAATCTAAAAGCCTTTCCTTTACTAATTAATTTTTACAGAGAAAAAAAAATTAAAATAAGCAAGAAAAAAATGTCCCAAGAGGCGGGGTAGGGGACGGGGCAGAATTTCCCCGTCCAGCTCACCCCAAATAACCATATTTTCATATTAGTAGGCATATTTAATTCGTTAGCCAAAGTTGATCGAAATATTCATTTGATGTACAACTTGTTCGGTCGTTCGATTTGGCTGCCCCACTTCACACGTTTTCTTTTTAAATCCAATTTCATCTCTACTTGTAAAATTTTGCAAATCAGACCTAAAGATGAATTAATGTGTTAACTAATAAAAAAATATATAAAAAATAATAGATAAATAAATAACAATAACCAATAAACACAAAAAATGATAACCTGACTTTTGTTGGATTTTGTTAGGTCCGTGAAAGTTTTTTTTTTTTTCGCTCATGTATGAAATCCCACGAAAAACACCCCGTTCCGAGACGCATATTCGTAAATAATGTTTCTCAATTTCCGGTCAATAGCGTAATATAAAAGGGAACATTGGGAAATTATGACGAATATTCATCGAAAAGTTTTGGACATTAAAAAGAAGTCAATTAAAAAGTGAATACTACATACATGTAAAAATTTCTGCAATTTGAGCATTTTACTTTGACGAAAACGCACTCAGAAAATAAAGAAATACAGAGGCAAATTGGCTTTTTTTTTAGTCTTGCACAGAAACTTTCAACACACTTTTCTGAATTTCTCCTCATTATAATGTTGCTTTCATCAAAAGTGATAAGAAATTAAGAATTTCTGACTTTCTGTAATTTTATGTTATTGTTCTGTATGTATCAACTATTCATTAAACCATCTCCTTCAAATATATCACCCAAGATACAAATCGTCATCTGTATCTCTATTAGATTTCATAGTAATGTGGATATTATATCACCGAAATCCCATTGAAACGCGTGTTTATTTTGATATACGCGTTTCAATATACCAGTTTACATATTTTTGGATTTTTTCCCTTTCCTGGGGACCTGGTGGCGCCCTGCTCCAGCCAGTTGCGAAAATGACGTTAGCACTTTGGTACTCTATGGGTCTTTATATTTCCTGTATTTCAGTAAATTTCACATGAAAGGGCTGCATCCTATCTCATCGAGAATGATTTAACCGTAACGAGATTTCAAATTAAAGGTATACAGTACACCCTGCCATGCTGTGTGTATGTTTGACTGCATGCAGGTGTATATTAATAACAGACCAAGAGCAGCTGATCGAGCACCTTTAATGGATAATCTTGTTTTCGCTCTCGTTATTGGTGAGGTCTAAAATATCAGTAAAAAAAAACAAATGACTTCATAGAATGTTTTCCTTTAGAATTTACTTTGAAAACTGTTCAGATTGTTCTCGATGGAGAGAATAGCGCGCGGATGGAAGCACACGTGTAGCATTTGAGCTCTTCGGCCAACGCCCATTTATTACTACTATGTTCGGTTTTATAATCCATTAACTGGATAAATACGTTACTACACGCACAGCGTGAGTATATTATATGAGTTTCCAGTCATTTTGTGACTTTTTGAGCATCAAAAACGGAATTTGTTTACGCCCGAACCAGTTTGAACCAGCCATGATGACACGCACAAAAGCTACTACCAAGCCTAAGCCATCGGCTGCCATGTCGGGAGCCGAAGACTCGGCCGAGGAAATCGCGAGCGAGACTGAGCCCACCCTTGGAGACCTTCATAATACCATACTGGAGTTCAAGAATTTTATATCTGGTAAATTTGACAAACTATCAAATGAAGTTTCCGCCATCAATAACAGATTCGAGGAGCTTGAATTCAGCGTCAGCTTCAACTCGGCCAAGATCTTAGAAATTGAAAAAGAAAGGTTGCCTAAATTTAAAGACTCTGTACAGCAGACGATTAAATCCCTGGAAAACAAGGTCACCATGTTGGAAATTCACAACAGAAAATCCAACTTATTGTTCTATGGATTGCAACAGAATGAAGGTGAAAATGTCTACCAAGTACTTAAAGGAGCATTCGTTTCATTGGGAATTGACGATACGGTTGCATCTAGAATCGCAATAGCCAACGCCCATCGACTGCCACAACGCCAGTATGGAGCTCAAGCCGCCCGCCAGGCACCCGTCCCCATCATAGCGAGATTTTGCTACATGCTCGACAGGAATAGCATCTTAGCGGCTTTCGAAGAGCAACAGAGAAAGCGTACGAAGGCCCCAGCTGAGCCCGGCCACGCCCAATCGCGTTTGTCTGTAAGGACCGACCTTCCGCCCGCAATGAAAATTCGTCGCGGGATCCTAGCGAATGAAGCGTACAAGCTGCGGAAGGAACGGGGACTAGCGACAAGAATTTTCGTTAAGGGAACGGAGGTCCATTTGCAATGGAAGGAAAAAGGCACGACTAAGTGGAATGATTTTGAAGAATAAGACGACCAACATACCATGTAAGATGACTGATATTTCTATACTTTACTCTAGTAAATCTTATTCTAAAAATAACTTGAATATGACGCCTCACAACGTGTTCGTCTTCATCAAATTATACTCTATATAGTTTTACAACTCGCTTCATGAAAAAATTATTCGTGCTACTCTGAATAAGATTTGTAAGATTTGCCTCTTGTTGCCAAACAAACATTTGTCTCATTTGAAGATTCAACCATGGCACAATGTGAGTGATTTTTATTTCTTTCTTTTGATTCCTGTTTTTTTCTTTTTCTTCTTCTTTTCTTACATGTTTTTATGATGTAGGTCATTATGGCTGAATTCATTAATACTTGCTCAAGACAGGTGTCTATTAACCAATGTCCTCCTTCACCGATTTGTACCTCTACCTGTATAAAATGGTTCAACACTTAGTCTTCATGCTATAAATAATTTTAAAGAAATATATCGATATATTAATCAGGAACTTGACACATTATACATGTTATACGTATGCATGCAGTTCCTTCATCAACAGAAATACTTTAAAAAGTGCATGTTACTCTTTTGCTTTTGAATTACCAATTAACTCCCCATTTGTAATGATCCTATTTTCTTATACAATGGATCTGTTTACTGCTTGCTCAAATTGTATGTATGCATGCATCCTTTCTTGACAGGGGGTGTTCCTAACAACCTGGAAGCTTAATTGCCCAGGGTTTGCCCTACGTGGCAGAAGCTAAGGTATGCAAGCTAATTCCAAGCCGGATTCCAAGAATTGAGGTGTATTTGTTAGGTACAGGTTGATGTGGCTTGTTGCTGGTACTGGGGGGGGGGAGTACATCCATGAAGTTTGTGGACCGACCTATTCACTGAGTCTTTATCTTTGTTAACTTTGAATTAATTCATACATTATTCTTTTCCTACTGAATTACGCAATTGTTAATGGAATTTCTTTCTGCAGTAGCTGGTCGCACTTTGATCGTTTATTTCATGTCAACAATGGGGCTCTTTAACCTCCGCGTATTTCACACGATCATTTAAATTACATCATTCTATAGCTTGGTATGTATTATCCTTACTATCTCATACGTTTAAGGAGATTGACCCAATAGCTGTGAACTTATCAAGTTTGTGGACCGACCTATTCACTGAGTCTTTATCTTTGTTAACTTTGAATTAATTCATACATTATTCTTTTCCTACTGAATTACGCAATTGTTAATGGAATTTCTTTCTGCAGTAGCTGGTCGCACTTTGATCGTTTATTTCATGTCAACAATGGGGCTCTTTAACCTCCGCGTGTTTCACACGATCATTTAAATTACATCATTCTATAGCTTGGTATGTATTATCCTTACTATCTCATACGTTTAAGGAGATTGACCCAATAGCTGTGAACTTATCAACAGTGTAACATTTTGTTTAACTCTGTTATGTACTCTTAACAAATATGTCATTCAGTTCCTTGTCAATAGAAATAAATTAACAAAAGTAAACAAGTACTACTCGTTGCAATTGATTGGTTGGTTACCGTAGTTAATGAAAGGAGTGATCTTCAATGTAAATTCATTTCAGTCCAGTGCTTAGTCTGAATGAATATGCGCATCATTCCTTTCTTAATTGGGTTACATATATTCATTCTCAATTTGGTACTCTCTGATTATAAACGTAGCAGTAACTAAGGTGTCATTCCTTTATCAATAAAACAAGTGTGTGTTACATTTTGCACTTGAACTATTAATCGACTCTCTACTTAAAAGGATTTTTTTTCTTTCTTTTTCAAATACAATTCTCAGCTATGAAGTTCTTGAATAAATATACATACCATCCTTTGCTACTGGAAGTACACGTTTGTTACTCGCATTATCTTTCCATGTCGCCTTGCAACTTTTATTGTCAAATGTTACACTTGAGTGTGCCTTCTTTTTGTCTAGCCATAATGAGCTAGCAATGAATACATCAATCATTCCTTGCTCCAGGTTTTGTTTGATTTTTTTTTTTTTTTTTTTTTTTTGTTCCTACCTCCCGCCGCAGAATAGCACCCTAATCGGTGGGAGAAGTCACAATATTTCGTTTAAACATTATGAAATGGCATTTGAGACTGGAAACACAGTTATAACGTTTTTTTTTTAATAATAGATTTGATTGGTGTGAGTTTTCTTTATTGGACGTTGGCTGAGAGCCACTTATGCGCTTTGGCACTCGATTTTGTCATGATGGGTGTCGAAGTTTTGGTTAATGCTTTGAATATTTGTATTTTGTATGCACCAGCACCTAAGCAATGTAATTCACACGCACTCACGTGCACATGCACTCACCAACATGAATATAACTTTTACCCCCTTGATTAATGGAGACGATAGCTTCTAACTTACCTTTCCCAACATCATTTGATAATACATTTAATGATTCTGTAAATGAAAGTAAATATTATACCCCGTTGGAATTTAATCATACATTTAAAGATAATTTGGATAACATCTCCTTATTACACATTAACTCTAGAAGTTTAAATAGAAATTTTGAATATTTTGAAAATCTCCTTCAGTCTTTGAATAATTTTAATTTTTCTGTAATTGGTGTAAGTGAAACTTGGTTACATCATGACTCCCCCCAGTTATTTAATTTACCTAATTATACATTAATAAGGGCTGATCGTAAAGGAAGGAGAGGCGGCGGGGTAGCATTTTATATTGCTGATAATTTGAAATTTAGAGTCCGTTATGATATAAAATTTGAACAGACAGAAGTATTATTTATTGAAATTGATAATTATAAATTGAAAAATTGTGTTATTGGTTTGATATATAGACCCCCTGACAGTAATTTTGATTTATTCTATAATAATTTTGAATCATGTCTTCATAAAATATCTGAGGAAAATAAACACGTTTATTTTCTGGGTGATTTTAATATAAATTTTCTTTCTTTACCCCATAGAAGTAGAAATTCTGACAGGTTTATTCATTTGATGCATTCATATGGATTTTGTTCATACATTAGTAAGCCCACTAGAATTAATGTACACTCCTCAACGCTTATTGATAATATTTTTCTAATGCATTTACTAAAAAATAACTGGAGGATTATTATGCTCAGAAGTTTCTGACCATTTACCTATTTTTGTAATATGTGAACATGAAATTTCCCAATTGAAACCACTTAATAATATTATGTATCGAAAAGAAACCCCTCATAATATTGAATTATTAAAGCAGAATTTAGCTATAGAGGAATGGGTAGACGTATATAATGTACACGATGTAAATATTGCCTATGAAAACTTTAATAATAAATTACAGAATTATTATGATAGAAATATTCCTTTAGCAAAAGTTAAACGTAAAAATAATAAACCAAATAACCCTTGGATAACGAAAGGTATACTAAAATCAATACAAACTAGAAATCGCATGTATAAAACATATATACGTAACAAAACTGATGTAAATCTAACAACTTATAAAAAATACCGTAACAAATTAACAAAATTAATTAGAATATCCCGGAAGCTACACTTTTCAAATAAATTAAAGAGGGCTAGTTGTAACACTTATGCTACTTGGAAAGTTATTAAAGAAATTATGGGGAAAAAATAGACCCTTTACCAAATGATGAGCTCACCTTAAATAATGTTATAATTGAGGACTCTAGTAATTATGCTAATTATTTTAATTCATTTTTCACTAATATTGGGCCCCAACTTGCAAGTAAAATTGATAGTGCTAACATTCAATATACTGACTTTTATCAGATCCAATCCAACAATCACTTTTTTTAGGTCCCACAAACCCTGATGAAATTATTAGCGTTACTAAAGCATTAAGCATGTCCAAAGCTCAAGGTTGTGATAGAATTAGTACATCATTTTTAAAACAAATAATACATGTTATTGCAAATCCACTAACCCATATTATTAATCAGTCTTTATTGCAAGGTGTTTTTCCAGATTTACTTAAGATAGCGAAGGTAGTTCCGATCTTTAAAAAGATGATTCGCATGAAATTAGTAATTATCGTCCAATATCTGTTCTTCCCAGTATATCTAAAGTTTTAGAGAAAATTGTATATAATAGGTTACTCGATTTTTAAAATACTCACCAAATATTAAATCTAAATCAATATGGTTTTAGGAAAAATCACTCTACTGACTTGGCCTTAGTACAAATTTATGATAAGATTACTAATGCCATAGCAAATAAAGAACACGTGATTGGTATTTTTTTAGATCTTAGTAAAGCGTTTGATACGCTCGATCATAATATTCTACTAAAAAAACTCTCTTTTTATGGTATTCGGGGCCAAGTCCTCTCATATCTTAAAGTTGATACTTATAGGAAATAAAATCAAATAAAAATAGTTTATTTTATAATTGAATGAGTTATTAAAGCAATTTATGCAGCTAACATGCCATGAACGTGTGCAGTTTTGTGTTTTATGAAAATCAAATTTCACTAAATTGACTCTATCCTGACCTACGAAATCGCCTAAGGGAAAGTGGCTTTGTGAGTGACGTCAGAGCCGGGATATGCTTCACGCAGCTATAGAGACCAACTGCGATCTACACACAAATGTTCATAAAGTCGATGTCAGTTCCACTCTCTCAAAACGATTGAAATATTGCCTGAATGGTCAATATCTGGCATACAGTTGTCCTCTCCCGTCCTGAAACATATCCTAATGTCAATATTCATGTCATTATTGGCATTGAAAAAGTGACAATATCCGTAAAATAACTGTTTACAACTCAACTTTTTCACCGGCTTTAGCTTGCCAGCTGAGCTGTATGTACACTAAGATAGTATGAAAAATCAACCTAGCTGTGTTTCAAAACAAAATTACCTTTAGTAGAATCATGTTCCGAGGTGGAATTTCCTTTGACATAACAATGAATAATGTTTCTTCTCCATTTTCATTTGTCGATAACTATAATTACATAGAATAGTGTATTTCTCGCCGTTTTGTTTTGGTTTGGTTTCGTAAGGGTTTCGTCTATCGCGACTGCAATGCAAGCGTACAGTACTCTGTGTGTGCGGTACGGTGTGCAGTGCAGTCACGTTTACGTGTGTTTTGATGTGCGCGAAGGTAATGTAAATCCGCCAGCGATACTAAATTCAATCAGCGATCAGCCGTGTAGGTAATGCGGCTGCCAAGAGCCGCACTACTCGCAGATGAATCGTAACAACAGCAGAATCGCCTCGATTTTTCCAGCTAATCTAGCCATGATACGATCGACTAAATGAAATATTCTTCGATTTGTTTGAATTTTATTTTATTCATAATAATGATTAAATCAATACTAACTGTTTTTTCCATAGTGGAAGAGGAATTAAGTCTCCGACTGATATGTCAAAGTGAATTAACTACATGGTGGTAAAAATCGCCGGCACCCAAATCCCATTATATATGCAGGCTCGCTGTACAACAAAGCCGGGGACACAGCCATAGTTTCACCTTCTTTTCCCCCATTTTTCAACGTTTTTATTTCACAAATAATACATTTCTTAGAATATCAAGATGTAAATATTAATGAGAAGTAACTTACAAACGATGTTGTAATATAATTTATTCTATGGTAAGGGTAAAATAACACATAAGTTGAAGCTGTGTTTTCAGCCTTGTAATGTTATACCAAAGGTTATACATGCGTTCTACTAGATACCCGGAAGTGGCACACTAGCCACGCCTCCCTTTTCCTACGTCACAGCTAAAGGCCGTTTCGGATGACAATAGGGCAAATTTGTCCCAGAGAATAGGGTGATTGTTTTCACCCTAATTTCGCTTTTTCGGAAGTGTTATATTGTTTGAATGTCATCCAAGCTCATTGTATGGCTTATAAGCTTTGTGTAGATATGAATATCTTCATATTTAGGGCTCTTCTATGAATATCACCTTTAAGGGTTATTTAACAAATAGAAAACAATGTTAATTTTAACTGTCTTAATTCGGATTTACTTTCCGTTAATTGTGGTGTTCCCCAAGGCTCCATTTTAGGCCCACTTTTATTTCTTTTATACATTAATGATTTATCCAACACATCTTCATTATTGTCATTTATTCTTTTTGCAGATGACACAAATATTTTTTGCTCTCATGAGAAATTAGAATCATTGATTAGTGAATGTTTTAAATTGTGAATTATGCAAAGTTTCGAACTGGTTTAAGTGTAATAAGCTTTCATTAAACATAAGAAAAACACATTTTATGCACTTTAAACACTATAATTCTCATTTAACTAATTTCCGTATTAATATTAAAATTGATAATATGCCAATCGAACAAAAGAAGACATCAAAGTTTTTGGGAGTATTTATTGATGAAAATTTAACATGGAATGATCACTTACATTATGTATCTATGTGTATATCCAAAAGTGTTGGAATCATAAATAAGTTAAAATGTCTTTTGCCCCATACTACGTTATTTTTATTGTACAACACACTAGTACTTCCATATTTAACATACTGTAATATTGTTTGGGCAAATTGTGGTGTAACCAAACTTAATTCGATTCTTTTATTACAAAAAAGAGCCCTGCGTATTTGTACTGGATCTCCTTTTTAGCCCATACAGACCCATTATTTCTAAAGTTAAAAACCATAAAAGTCACTGACTTACATACTCTCCAAGTTGCAATTTTATGTTCAAATACATGAATAAGCAACTGCCACCTTCATTCGATAATTTTTTTGTTCATAATAATACAATTCATTCTTATCCAACTCGTATTTCTGAGAATTTTCATTTAACTAACCCCAGATTGTTGATTACACATAAATCAATCAGACATCATGGCCCCGATTTATGGAACAATTTATCTAAAATAATTAAATCATGCTCGACCCTTTATTCTTTTAAAGCGACACTAAAACGTCACATTATATCATCATACAGAATCGTTTCTCATTAAACTTCGTCTCCGAATTCGAATATATTTTAAATTTATTAATTCTTAAAATACACTAGTATTGGATTAAAAACATTACGTACCAGAACCCCATCCGCACTTGCACATGCACTTTCACTGCACCCAATTGATCAATTTCGCGTGTACAATTATATAATTTAAGAGTTATGCCGCTAATTCTCTCGAGGCCGCCATCGACTTCAAGCTTACCGCTCATGATGGCGGTCTCCTGCGTTTTTTTGTAATTTATCTTATTCATTGATAAATATTTGTGTTTGTATGCATCTTATTTAATGTACTTAAAAATTTATAATTATGTATAATGAAGAAATAATAGTTACTTTATGTATATGATTATGTTCTATTTTGAAAACGCAGAAATAAAACAAAACAAAACAAACAAACAAAACAACAACCCTTTTTTTCTCACGACAGATAACTTTTGGACTTTCGTCCACTCCGCGGCATGGCGCAAGTTCAGCTCCATACGCGTGACAGAGGGCGCCCTACTCGACAGTCTTTTCTACGCATACTACTCGCTGGTTCAGGCTGGCAAGCTGTACTCTTTTACCACAGAAGTCTTTCAAAGGAACGACTCAGCGACAAACCAGGAAAAGTCTGACAAGAAGGTACACCTTTATTTGCAGTTATCTCTTTTTTTTACCAATACCTTTTCATTTTGTTCAGCCTTCACATAATATTCATCAAACTTTAGAAAGAAAGATTAAAAGAGAAAAGTATATCTTCCACTACATCGAACATAATTATCTGTTTCTTTGTCTTTCATTTTTCTCTAGTTAATTCATCTTTTGACCACGAATAAACCTGCATCATTTAGGCCTAACTTAGATATTCTCCTTGGCTTTTTTTAATAGCGCCACTCGCACGTTCGTAGGACAGACAGACGAGGTGACAAAATCCAAAGTGTCGTCAAGTCGATTTTTTTTTAAAATGAAGATGCCGAGATCTTCCGACAGGCCAGAGCAATGCAGTCTCTAAGCTAGTCAGGTTGACTCTGCTTCGACGAGGACGCAATTGAAATCTGCGTTTTGTCCTTTTCGTCTGTTCGTTTCCGGAATTCCTTTATATCCCCTAAGAATATCTTGAGAATATCAACCTAAGACATACATATCACAAACATGAAGGTTAATCGACAATATTTCATCTAAATGATCTTTTCAGGACGGCAGTGCATCTATGAAGATAACTTTCACGTACTACGCTACAAGTTTGAGTGCTCTCAGCGAGATTATCTACCATCATCAAGGATCCCGAGTTAGCCTAGACACCTTGGCCCAACAGAACGAAAGTCCCGTTAAACAACCAACCGTTTCTCCCGACGTCTCTCTCGATTTCGCATGGTCAACCGAGCCGAAAGAGAGCGATGTGACTATGAGTCATGTGACACACGCGACGCCGGTCAACCCGCCAAACTCTCCCACACCCCCGCGTCCCCGACGAAGTTGATGCTGAAAAAAAGAAAGGACGAATCGCTTCTGGTCGGTCGTCGAAACGATATCATCAAATACCCGTCGAGTTACTACAGCCTGCCGCTTGTGCTACGGAATCGCTTCACGTTTGGAATGAAGCCAAAAGGCGATTACGGGATGGCCATTGAGGGAAAACCCTTGCAATGCCGTCGGGAAGACAATCGACAGTTTTCACCATGTAGCGAGGTTTATTTCACGCGGGAAACAAACAAAATGTCGGGTTACAAGTCCTCGCTGCAAGCGGTGCGTGCGTCCTACTGCTCGCGGTCGCTAACAGTCCGCCTTCCTTCGCTAACACCAACGACAAGGACAGATGCGGTGAACAGCGCACTCGAGACACATGGCGACAGCTCCTCTCCATTGCACAGCTGTCTGGTGACTCCAAGTCATCAGCTGAAGGACAAGGAAAGTATTGGCCCGGATCAAGAACGTCCTACTTCGACGCGGCCCGACTCCAAACGGGCGCTGGCGTTTTCACCCAATCTGGAATACATCGACGTTGTGCACCGCGTCACACCCAGACCGGGACCCGTACCCATCAGTTCTAAGCAACAAGGAAACATCACTTTCGACACCAAAAAGCTATACATCAACTGGAGTCTGGACAAAATGAGGAGGGAGCGCCGGCGGGGAAAATATCGCAGAATGACTACACCTTCTGCGAAAGCTTTATTCAAGAAACTTCAAATGCAGGACACGGATAAAGACTATGTTCTTGGAAAGTTCTTTGCCGATCATCCGCTGAAAGTGCTAAAAGCAGGCGGTCAAGTGGGTGATAATTGTCATCTTCACACAGAGCAAGGAGACATCCAATGCAAGCCGTGTTTGGAACTCAAGTCCCAGAATCCCAGCCCCCATACGATAATTAACAATCATAGCGACGGCAGAAAACTCCGATTCAGCTCTGTACGATCGGAGAACCGAACGCGTCCGCCGTCTGCCATCCTACAGCCGTCGGGTTATGCCGATACGGTGACCGAGTTCAGGAACGGATGCTACAGGAGTACGAAACAATTTATCATCAGAAAGGAACAGGTGACAACGTCCAATCCGTTACTCACGGTGACCAGTATTACCATTAATAAAATACCACAGGGAGGTTTTGAGACGTGGCAGTATGAGACAACCGACGCCATGCTAGATAAGTGACGAAGAAGACACACACTTCTCCATTTTTCATTAATTTAAATCGATGTTTTCCCTATATATATATATATATAGCTTCAAAGCTGTGCTTTATAACTAAAATTGTCGTGCACACTCAGGAGAATTTACTGCACTTAAAGTTTATGGCGCTCATCTAGGCTAATTTGCCGCCCATTTTCAAAAGGTACAAATAATTGTACTTCATACCCATGTACTTGAGGGGGAAAAAAATCGATGAAAAATATCTTTCTGCGCCAAACCTTTCAACTGTAAAGATAATGTGAAGTGCCAATTATTTCAGACTTGTGAAGTAACTTTTGGAAATCTATAAAAGCATTATAGATATTACAAGAAACAAAGTTCCTGATAATTATTCGAATCAGTACTTCCTCAAAGATTTTTCAGTGATTAGATTTTTACACAATGTATGTCTTTTTCTGGAATTGTATTAATTTTAACCCAACTAAACGTCTGAAGATGACAAATAAATGCCCATGTACAAGCAGTAAATGGTTTGATATTTGTTTCATTTAATGACTAATATTCAATGGGTTTGGGAAGTAGTGACATATACAAATATGGAATCATCAAAATCATTTTTTTTTAATTCTTACATCAATACATTCCGATCATGATGTATCAGGGGTGAAAGGGACTTTCTGGCATTTATACAAAAAAAATTATACCATAAACATATTATTTATTGTCATGTTAATCAAATAACTGACACAAGAAGGGTTTAAAATCTTGGATACCGGTATATATTCATTGGAATAATATGAAAGGTAGATATCTTGTCAGAGTTTGTACATTAATTTACTTTTATCTAACGATAAATCAAACTATGGATACATCCCCCCTCCCCCAACCAACCAATTAGATTATTTTTACATCCAGTAATAATCTTCAGCAAATCCTTCGTGCCCAAGGAGAGTAATGCTTGGATAATAATAATTGTAGGGCCCGCAGGATGAGCAGTATTAATACTGTTTTGGCTACCCGAGGGAAATAAGACCAAGTCATATACTACAAATCATATTTGAATGATAATAAGGAGGTAAACAAAAAATTGTTAGAAAACAAACCACGATTTACAATACTGGAAATCTTTGTGCGTTTGCTTTGTAAGTAACCAAGACAAATAAACAGTTAATGTTTCCTCTAACCATTTAACAAGGATACCATTGTACATTCTTGAGTGATCACAAGATACACAAGATGCAGGGCCCTCAGGAAGAACAGGGCCCTGTTTCATAAAACTTGTTATCAATAACAAGTTACAAGCTACTGTTATAAGCTACTGAAATCCTGGCATCTGATTGGCTGAGAGCAACTTTGTCATAGAAATTTAGCATTTGTTATAGATAACAAGTTTTATGAAACAGGCTCCAGCACTGATGCTGATGAGGCTTCCTGGGTGAACAAAATTATTATCATTATCATTATTATTATTACGATCAATTGCATTGTTTCTACCAGCACTAATGTTACCAGGTTCAGTGTTCTGCCTGTTACTGAAGATAATCATTTTCACAAGATCATAAAAGTAGCTATGAATTGTGTATATGATCATGAGTACCATAGTTGACTTGTGTATCAATCTACCCCAGAACGCAAGAAAAGCGTCCTCTAAGGTTTCTAAAATTAATGTTACCATAATTATTAGAGTTTAGAGACATCCATTTGTGATGAATAATATATCATTTTGGAGCTGAGAATCTCCTCTTTCAAAATCAACCCTAAACTAAAAAGTCTTTTCTCACAACTTTTTTGTGGTTTTGTGATGCAGGGTCACATATAGTCTTATAAATGGAAAGTTAAATTTGATTTTCAAATAGGATCCAGCTCCTACGGTGGTACAAACCCCCTAAAATTACAGATGTCAACACTAATAGTGGAGTAATACAAGTATTAAAAGAACTTAAATGACATTGTTTACACCCACTCACTCTTGCTTCTCAAGATCCATTGGGCTGATAATTAATAATTACATGTAGTATTTTGGTTGATATATAGGGCTAATGATGATAACTAGGGACTGATTGTGATGGGTCCCAAATGGTGGACAGATCCAATAATGAAGTGTTTTTTGTTTGAAGAATTCAGGAGATACCCAACAGGTTCATGGATTTAAAAAAGGAAAAGTGGCATTGGACAGAAAAGACTTAAATACTTAACCAAATGTGTATGCTATTGCCCAGGAGAAGGATATTTATTCAAAAGTAAGTACATGTAGTTCTCAGATAGACATACAGAATTTATGGAGTACATGCACTAGTTGTCAAAGTCACATACAATTTCTTGGCATCCCTGATTAAACAGGCCCTAGAGAATACAAATGCATCTTCTTACAAGAGGGGGCAGAGCAGTCACATGCTTCATCTCTTACAATTACTTTCGCACAGTAACGCAAGTGCTGCTAAACTTGATGCTAATCGGACAGGATATCAAGGTATTCCTCCAAAATCTTCTGCATGCTCCTGAATTGACATTTATGCACAACTGTCGAGCTACTAGATCCTATGCGTACCAAAGCCTCTTCCTTCAGGATACTTCCATCCCTGTGACACCTACGTCACAAAGCACCGTCTTAACTGATTTGATTCAAAAGCTGGGGTCATCTGTCCCCATCATCTGCATTCATTGGAACATGGACCCCCATCGAATAGAGAATATTAGACGCAGGCCCAGCGAGTCCCTGCTGTGAGCTATAGGATTCTAGAATGTTCTTCAAGAGATTCACGTCCACTTCCACCGGTCTGTATTCATCCTCTTCCTCACCATCGTCCCTCAGCTCTTGGTTGTCTCTCCCTATCTTGGAGTTGGACGGTCCACGAGTGTCTATGCCATTCTCATGGTTGGGCTGTTCCATTGTAGGGTGAGTCTGGTTAGAAAGGGGTGTCAGAAAAGGTAATTTAAACCCATTTAAAGACATTTCTAGATTAACATGTCATCACTTGTTTGGTTGATTTGACATTAATTCTAGTAACATCTCTCTTATCCAACTCATGGGTTCATGTCACTTGGACTGAGTTAATTGTTCAAGTACTCAGGTCCCCAAGACTGACACACGAGAACTCTGAGAGGGCCTAGATTCATTTAGCACTGTAACTCAGGTTTGAGTTCAAGACCATGACGTTGAAAATCATTGCCTCTGGACAGATACTGCTACAACTCGAACAAACATGGCCAGGCCCCCATTTCACAAAACTTGTCATTAGTGACAAATGACAATTTTTGTTATAAGCTAGTGAAATCCTTGCTTCTGATTGGTTATCAGCAGATTCGTCACTGATTTTTGTCATTTGTCATTGAAAAAAGGCTTTGTGAAATGGGTCCCTGATCTACAACAATGGTTCAACTTCCTACCATTAAATTTAATTTACACGGTGTTAATTATGATCATTAATTTCAAGAAAATTCCTGGTCTATCTAGATATATCTAAGACTAACATAATAATCAGTTTTCTTCAGTCATACTTGAAAACTATTACCTCTACATATGTACTGAATCAGAAATAGTCCTTTCCTTAAATCCTGTCTAAAAACATGGAGCATTAGCTCAAGAAAGAAACAAAAACAAAACAAAACAGAAATGAATTCTCAGCCAAATTTGTATTCTGGACCAATTGTTGATGATAGTTTCAAGCTTACCTCTGAATCATCCTTTGCCTGTCCTTCTCTCTCAAAGCTCTTTCCCACTTCTGTCCTGGCGAGCTCTCGATCCATCTGCTCCATGAGCTCCCGTATCCCTTCATCGTCATGGCAACCTCCATCTCCTGGTTCTCCTTCAGCATCCTGATAATCATCATCATCTGTGTCGTCTGGTTTTCAGAGATAAAATTACCAACATAGTTAAAAGGGTAATGTTGGATAATGGGAAATTACAAGCGAAATAGAGAAATCACACTAAATTTGGTTGTAGCAAAAGATTGGACAAATTTGCTTGAAACTGATGGTATAAAACTTGACAAGGAACATTAAATCTTTAAAAAATAAGACAATTAAAAAGTAAATATCCTGGCTTCAGGAGCTACAATATCTCTCATCTCTCAATTGTTTATTACTTCAATTTGACAGTAAAGGACTTGATGAGCTACTTACAAGTGTATTTTGCTATTTACCAAATAACATCAAAGATAATTTGCAAAATTACTTTGTAGTGGCTGATCAAATATATACATGAATTTGAAGAAGTTTTGCCATGAATTTAAAAAAAAAACCTATATGTTATTAACTGTAAGTAGCTTGATACATTCAATTTTTGGACCTAAAAACAATAAATAATGTTTGATTTTTTTCTTCTTTTTCCTTAGGGTCATTCTAGCTTATATTTTCAAAACGCAAAATTCTTCTATTTTACATGACGTCTTAAAAGTTGGAATACTCACAATAGGGGTGCTCAAATGTCAACATCGTTCCAGTTAGAAGCTATCAATTCACAAATTTATTTTATGTTTTTTAAAAACAAGATAATACCACATTTTAAGAGTGGTACAACAAAATCAAACATGCCTCTCAGTGACATCAATAATTTATTTGGTATTAAAAGATAACATACCTCCAGACTGATAGTCTTTGTCTCTCATTAAATCAGAGTCAGAATCTGAGTCATCGGCTGTATTGGGCTCTCGGAAATCTAGTGTTAAAACAAATTGAAACAAAATTGATCAAGTTAACAAATCAATGTTGATGATTAAAAACAAATGAAAATATTTTAGTAATTCACTTTATCATATATAATGCAAGAGAACAAAAAAACTTAATACTGGAGCATGGTTATTCATACACATTTACCATGCATGAAAAACAAGAACGCAACACATTATTGTCAATACTTTAATAAATTTCATGAAGAGAATTTTATACAATTGCATACATTTTTATCATGATGGTAAATCTCTTATCCCTGACTTATGTTATACAAATGTTGAATACAAATAAATAACATGTGAAAGAAACATAACATTCCATAATATTTTCATGACCAATTGTCAGAATTTTGTGTACATACAAAACCTAACTAGCAGGACAGACAGAAAGAAAAAGATTGAGGGTGAAGCAGAGAGCTAGTTATAGATGAAGAAGGAAAGGTGAAACAGAGGATAAATATACAGAGAGACGCCAGAATGATTGGGAGAGATTTTCCAGAGTAAATGAGTATAGATGAGTATCAGAACAACTAATTGAAAAGCAAACTCACCCAAGATGTTCCTCATGGCTTGCTCGAACTCCTCGGGTTAAAAGCTACATCTTCCATCCCGCCCCACCTACTGGAAACTCCGCCCTTTCAGCCCTGAGACAGCATCCACAAACGACTTCAGAGACTCTGTCACTTTGCCTGGGTCAAATTCCACCTCATCGGAATGACTTCTTGAGCTCTGGCTGCTAGCTGCTTTGGACTTGTTGACTGCAGCCAATCGTGGTGCCTTCCCAGCAGCCTTTGCAATCATTTCGTCCAGTTCCTCCAAATCGAGTTCCATCCAACGGTCACCTGTGGTGAAGACATCATGATGATGTGTGATCCTGTCTTTTCATAAATCTACATTCTTCAAACATTCAATATCGAGTCACCATGTTCAAGTGGCTGTTAACGATTGAACGCTCTGCCACTAAACATTACAGGTTAAAAAAGGGATATTCTAAGTTCAAACGCCTGCAGTGCCTGCCTTTTTGAGAAATAAAAGAGTACCGTAAATGCTTATTTCTAGTGTCTCTGGAGCCTATGGTGTCCTTAAGAGTACCTTTAAGACCACCTTTATTATTCCCTCTCCAGTAAACGATCTTTAGTATACCCTATCAGCATTTTTATGCAAATGAATGACCAACAAATATGGTTAGGTTCAGGATTAAGATTAGAATTAGGGGTAATCTTAGGATTAGAGTTAGAGCTGGCAAAGAAAGTTTAAGTCTATGGATTTAACTTCATTGGTGAAGCGTTGGCCAACTAGTCGACATTTGGTCAACTTTTGGAGTGGGTTATTCTACAGTTATTCCAAGGACTTTGGAAAAGTCGGTCAAACTGAAATAAATAAAGAGTAGGAAAGTGATTCTCAAAGAACCCTCAGAACTTACTGTCAGGTGGTGGGAGATTCTTCTCCTCATTCTTCAGCTGCGTGATGTCACAATGGACCATCTCTACAAGCTTCATGATCTGATGACCAGGTTCACCAAGCCATGGATGACTCGTCCTGAGTGAATAAAATAGGTTAAAGGTCACTGTGACGTATAATTAAAACCATTAAACGTTTACCCTGAGAATACTTGGGTTCAATACCCACTGAAAATGTAAGTTACATGAAAATCAACTAATTTCAATTTGTAAAGAGTATAGAGTAAAAATATACTATAACGATGCTTTTTCTACAACTTAATATCAGAGCTTGGAAGCCAAAGCCTAATCACTATAGAGCAGCCCAATACTGATAAATAGCACCACATACTCATTGTGTATCACATTCATTTTAGTGAGCACTATTTTGACAATTTACAGAGATACTGTTCTTCTAACGTTTTGACACAATGAATGCCTTATACATCACATCAAATTTCCCCACACCATAAACAGAAAGTCACTTTATGTAGAATGTAAACATCTCGTATAGTACATTACATCACAAGGTTAATTAAGCAAGAGAGTAGAGAGTAGAGAGTAGAGAGTAGATATTTCAATTATCCAACACCCATCTCCCACTTCAACTAGCAATCTAATTTCCTGCCTTATGATTGACTATAGACTTTGTACATATATGTTTTATTTACATTCTAGCCTTGATCATTGCATAACTTTTTAAATAACTAATGTTGGTCATTGCCATCAATTGAAACTACCTTTCAACCTATTTTTTTTTTTTAATATTAAGTAAATCTGTTACTGTTCATTACAGGCTATAATTACATCAATCTCCACTTACTGTTCATTTCCAGTGACTATGCCAGCATAAAACTGTTTGGCAGATTTTAATAATTCCTTGTATAGTTTGGAACCTTTTAGCTCTCCCTGAAAAAAAGAATAAGGAAGTCAAACAGTATAATCGGTTCAAACATTTATTTATTTCATCAAGATGCTATGAAATCAAGCATGTACCAACAGGTAAACAACAAGGCAACAATGTTTTATCTAAGGGGTAGAGTCATTAATCATCATTCCTGACTATCAAAAAACAATGTAAACCCATTTTCCTCATGAAATAGGAATCCTAATTCTAAATTCTGAGCATAATAGTTCCTTTGGAACAATTTCAACACGAAAACCTACAGAACACATCTACATTGTAACTCTGTTTTATTCCTTTGCATTTGATTACTATTAAGTATGTAATTTTTATCCCTCAATCTAGTTAGAAATCCAAATAAATCTTGAACCTCATAATGTTGGAATTCTTCACATGATTTTTCAAGACTTAATCTATGAAATTGATTTACTAATCTACAATTTTCTGGCCCAATTTTTCTCTGCTTACCCTAAAGAAGCCTTTCTCTGTCAGACTTTGGAGAAACTTCTCCCATCTTGTTCCTGTTGCTAGATCCTCAGGTTCGGAGGAAATGATGTCTGGTGGATCCGCAGCTTTCCTGTTGCCATGACAACGAGAACACAGAATCTCAAAGCCATGGGCCTTGTTTGAAACAAAGAAAAATTTGGAGAGAAAAAGAGAAGTTTTTATTACAACAATATTCTTTCTACAGTTAACAAAGAATGCAGAGTTAACACCTATATTCTACATCATCTGTTTGGAGCCAGAAGGGTGTTAACTCTTATACTTTAACACAGAGTTAATGCTCTTCTGGCTCTGAACAGATAACATGTTCAAAGCAACTAGTGAATATTGGGCATGTTTTATACGAGCATATAACCACCTCCCGAAACCCCTTTTTATCTTGATTGCACACTGCACAATATAACTTTTAAAAAATAAATAAAGACAAGACAACAATTTGAAGCTCTCTTTCTCTTTATTGGAAAAGGAAAAAGCTGACTGTTTAGTTTGATTTGTTTAGTTATTCATGGGGAATAATTTACCAAACTAAAAACAAGAATTCATTTCTATTCCAAAGTTCCTACTTTTTATAGAAACCTACCAGTTTCATGCCAAGATCAGCGGACTTGAACTTTGAACTTGTGGGCGATGGCAGCTTCCAGCCACTCCTACGATCAGGTTGAAATGGCTGCTGAACCAGCTGAGCATACAAGCAACGAGTGAACTTAACCTGTAATTGGAATTTAAGAAGAAACAAAACGTACGAAATATGCAGAAATTACCTTTCTTGAGTAGTGCATATCACATTATGATATTATATCCTTTGTCTCACTTCCAAAGAAGTTTGGATATTACTACCCTAGTTTTAGCTCCGGCAGCCATTAGTAACGCACATTGGATTTCAAAGAATAGATCCTGCTAGGTACACATTATCTGGGTAGAGAGAGAGAGACAACTGTAGACAAAGTGCCTTGTCTAGGGACATATTAAATCGGGCAGAGATTCAAACCTTCAACCTTTTAATTGAGAGTTAAATAACTGAACCACTATACCACAATGCTCCCATAACATTTACATGTTCTTATCAAATGCACAGGAAATAAAAGGTAAAATTAAGAACAACAAGAACAAAAAGTATAAAACAAAAGAATAACATAGAATACTAAAGAATAATTCAATGCATAAAGTTTATTTTTAACTACTATATAGATAAACAAAAGAAGAACAATCATAGTATAAGACCTATATCAATACTAACCTGAGAGGTAACTAGATTCTCTGGGGCAAAATGCTTCATTATCCTGCAAGCCTGAAAAAGAAAAAGAAACTTATGTGTAAACAATGACTGAACTTTTCCACTTGCATTTCTTGGTACCACACAATATTTTTAAAAACATTTAGTAGCAAATTTTCTAAATGTAGAACTGATCAAACCTTGCATGAAATATTACAGGTAATCAAGGCGACTGTGTAATAAAACTTAGTTAAATGTGAATATGCACTAAAAATCTAAAAGGTAGTACACAATTTACAAATATCAAGGCTCTTTTTCCTTCTTAAAAAAATTCTCAAAATTAGTGCATATGAGTGTAAAACAGAATAAATAACAAGGTTTGTACAAGTACAAAAGGGTTTTGAACACTTTCTTTAGGAAGAGACAAAGATAAGTTGAATTCACTTTGAAACTGCACTCATCTCATTCTAATTCAATATGATCACAGCTTTTGTAATATACTCTTGCATCATCCTAAAGGCCATTTAGTTAAAGGATAAACCCCAGTTTTAAAAGAAACAAAATTATGAAAACTTCTTGCTGCAGTCTGCAGTGCACATAAGACCGTCTTACCTTTAAATCTATAGGGTCTCGCTGGTAGAAGGCCTCAACTGCCGGTGATATCAAACCTGGCTGGTGTTTCAATATGGCGGCTAGCCTGGCTGGCATCAGACAGTGGGTGTGATGGAAGTTGGATTGCACTTTGGCAGGGAATCTGCAACATCAATTCACACAGGGTTGCCAATTCAATAGTCGAATGAATTGTTTTGAAAAATTATTCATCATTCTGTTTTGCAGCTGGTTTTGAACTTGTAAAATTTACGATGTGTAATTGCCTTTTAGGAAATTCCTTATTAAAATTATCGATGATTTAATAAATGTGCTTTTGAATTAATTTGTATGTGATTATTGAATACATGTACATTTTTTTTTGCCTGAAGAGTTATTTTTACAGGCAAAAATTAAAGTTTGCATTCGTAGACACACACACCTAAAGGACTCTGATCTAAGACTAAAGTGCAGACTTAAGTTCACAACATTTCATCAATGATGAAATAAACAAGAGATAGGATATCATATTTATGCTCACATTTATCATTTAACTTCTGCATGACCTCTCTAAATAACTGATCATATTAAAATAATTGTATTGAAAATTAGAATAATCTCTGCAGAAGCCAACATCAACATACATGCAAGTACTTCACTAGTATATTCTAGTCATAAGTATATAAACCCATAAAACTCATAAATATGCAAAGTGCAATGCAATACCAGAAGTCCAGACAACAAATTTCAATAATTATAATCACAATTTAATTTAAACCATGCTTTATGAGTGTATTTCGTTATAGAAGTAAAGTGTACTTGATGTGAAATTAGTAAATGATAAAAGGATATTTAGTAAAGAAGGGGATGATATTTATAAAGGACTACTCACTCATTGACTCTAGCTCTGACTGCTTCTCTGATGCTTGGTTTGGCAAGTGTCTCCTGAGACTGTTTGCGGACTACTTCTATGGCATGGGATATAGACGGAACACCTGCAGGTAGGAAGGCTAGCTCAGCCGGGTTACCAGGCTTTGGGATGATGTGTAGTTCACCATTGTAGATAAAAACCTGTATTAAAACATAAATGGGTTTGGTCATAAATGAAAGTTATGAAATTAAATTGGGCCAATCATCAAAATATAGTTTGCTTTGTACATTTGTGGTTCCACTCTGATTTACTATACATGTACAGTCAAACCTCTCTATTAAGGTCACCCAAGGGAAACTGAAAAAGTGGCCACTGTAAACAGGTTGGCTTTCTAGACAGGTTCTACATCATAGATTTCTTTCTCAAGGGAGACAAAATACATGGCCACTACAGAGAGGTGGCCACTAAGACAGGTTTGACTGTATTTAAAATATCAGCTTAAAGCCCGTCTGCACTAGTTTGGCCAGGAGGGATTAGACCTCCCAGCATGGTCACTGGCAGGTGGTTATCTCATCAACTCAGCTCTCAATTAACATAAGAAAAAGAGGATCATGGGGGACCAACGGGCACCGTTTAGGCATTTTTTTTCTATATAGAGGGAGCAAGTAGCTACAAGTAGTGCAGCAGTAGGGCTTTAAAATACTTCTTCTGTACAGATATACTGCACATTAACATGCTCAAATTACACTCTAAATAGAAAAAAGTCAACCTAAGAGTTCCTGAATCAACACACTCATAGGAGCAAACACACGCACCAAACTTAATCCTGAGTTTACATTCTTGCATACGTTGCTATGATAACAATTTCCCCCTCATCCCTGTTAATCCTCAACCATCTGAATCTCTGATATACAATAGTTTATCTAACGATAAAAAGTGATTGGTCCATTTTGAATGTGTAAAATCAGGCCATGTAATAAAAACATTAGTTTAGGATTCTCTGTTTATGATTACCGGTATGTTCATAGTTCTCAAAAGTAAAAAGGAAAAGTTATTGCAAATAAAAACACATGTATAAACTCTTTGCTTACTCTGTTTATGCTAGTCTCTGGCTCCATCCACTTTGGTAAATGGTATGCAGCCTCAATCAGTAAGAATTCACCATCACTATCATGAACACTGCCAAGGAAGGAAAAAATGAGATTCAAGAATATATCCATGCTTCTTAAAAATAAATAGCAACATAGTACTCTGTTAATTGCTACAATTAGCAATTCAGACCTTAAAAAAATATTTCTTTTAAATTTGAATGCAGGCATTCTATGACAGCAATTCAAATGTGACATGTGGGACATCTTTCATAAAACTTGGGTAAAAAAACCTGTTACATGTACAATAACTGAAAAATATTGAAATATTTGTACTTGACTGACTGTGAGGAGCATTTTCACAGAATCGTTGCGATTGCATAACTAGTTTTATTAATTGGGGCCAGATATTTTACTCACCTACAGTCTAACACTCTCGATGATCAAATAGCACAAATTAAAAAGGTTTGTTTGTGAAAGTGTCTTTTGAAAGACGGTAAACTACATTAATTCACAAATTTGATTTTTATTCATTTCAGAACATCTCTGAACACAGAGTCTGAACACAGAGTCTGTGTTTTGCAGACTAACCCTCACCTTGCGACCAGTTGAGGCATGGCAGCTGTGAGTTGATAGAGAAGGAAGACTATGAACCACTCATCATCAATGTTATCACCAAAGTCCGTTACACCATGAAGGTGTGGTAGAGAATCTGAGATTGGGAATAATTACAAACAAACTAGATGGAACTTCAACTGCGCGCAGTCGATGATGCCTCCGCCATAGAGCAATTTTACAAACCAAAATGGAAGCAATTTTTAAAATTCAAGTTTGATTGTAATCCATCTGTTGGTTCTAATGATAACGCGATCACGAGCTATTTTAGGATACATAATGAGCCCTGTGACCTTTGACCTCGTGACCCCAAATCTAATCAGTTCATTAGCTCTGCAAGATACATACATGACCCAAGTTTGGCGGTAATCCATCAATCGGTTCTTGAGATAACACGATCACAAGCTATTTTGCATACATAATGAGCCCTGTGACCTTTGACCTTTGACCTCGTGACCCCAAAATCTAATCAGTTCATTAGCTCTGCAAGATACATACATGACCCAAGTTTGGCGGTAATCCATCAATCGGTTCTTGAGATAACGCGATCACGAGCTATTTTTGCATACATAATGAGCCCTGTGACCTTTGACCTTGACCTCGTGACCCCAAAATCTAATCAGTTCATTAGCTCTGCAAGATACATACATGACCCAAGTTTGGCGGTAATCCATCAATTGGTTCTTGAGATAACGCGATCACGAGCGGGACGTGCGCACGTGCGGACAGACGGACAACCAGAAAACATAATGCCTCGGCTACGTTGTAGCAGAGGCATAAAAATATATATCAAATTTTGTGTGTGTATACAGTGCTGTAGGTGGTGAAAATAAATTACAATTCATACCTTCAATTCAAATCTATCATTTTATTCATTCATGAAAAATTCTATCAGCCACATTGAATAAAGCATTATAACAATTTGAAATTCAATATACGGTATATACACTCCCATTGGAAATGGAGTCCATGCAGTGAATTTTATATCATAAAACAGAATGTTTGGCTTTTCAACCTCAAATTTCATTAAAAAAATTACAGAGTATAAATAAAGTCTAATTTTTTCGGACAGTTGGACAGAGGTTGCAAATCTCTGACTCTCCCAAGCCACTTTTGATCACAAAAAAAAATTTCTTGGGCATTTGAAAGAAGTCTGCATTGAAGGGAGATTAACGAGGGGATAAGAGAGAAGGGGTTGGGATGGAGAGAGAGGGGTAAGATAGAGGGAGAGACAGTGCAGAGATAAGAAACATACATGTACTCCAAAATCTAATCTGATCGTTTTCCTATGGTGATATATATACTATCCTTAAGTTTAAAGTTTAAAATCTCAAATGGTTCTTGAGATATCGCGATATCGAGCTGAAGACACGGAATTTCACAAGTTGACCTCTGTGACCCTTGACCTACATGCTCCAAAATCTAAACAGATCGTCTTCCTATGGTGATACATACTATCATTAAGTTTGAAGTGAAAATTCTCCAGTGGTTCTTGAGATATCGCGATAACGATCTCAATGTATGGAATTTCATAAGTTGACCTCTGTGACCCTTGACCTTTGACCTACGTGCTCCAAAATCTAATCAGATTGTCTTCCTATGGTGATACACACTATCATTAAGTTTGAAGTTTAAATCTCCAGTGGTTCTTGAGATATTATGATAACAATCTCAATGTATGGAATTTCATAAGTTGACCTCTGTGACCCTTGACCTTTGGCCTACGTGCTCCAAAATCTAATCAGATCGTCTTCCTATGGTGATACATACTATCCTTAAGTTTGAAGTTTTTACATCTCCAGTGGTTCTTGAGATATCATGATAACAATCTCAATGTATGGAATTTCATAAGTTGACCTCTATGACCCTTGACCTTTGACCTACGTGCTCCAAAATATAATCAGATTGTTTTCCTATAGTGATACACACTATCACTAAGTTTGAAGTTTAAATCTCCAGTGGTTCTTGAGATATGATAACAATCTCAATGTATGGAATTTCATAAGTTGACCTCTGTGACCCTTGACCTTTGACATACGTGCTCCAAAATCTAATCAGATCGTCTTCCTATGGTGATACATACTATCCTTAAGTTTGAAGTTTAAATCTCAAATGGTTCTTGAGATATCGCGCTAACAAACTCAATACAAGGAATTTCATAAGTTGACCTCTGTGACCTGTGACCTTTGACCTACGTACTCCAAAATCTAATCAGATCGTCTTCCTATGGTGATTAATACTATTCCCGAGTCTTAAGTTTAAATCTTAAATGGTTCTTGAGATATTGTGATAACGGTCAAACAGGACGGACGTACGGACGGACGTACGGACGTACGGACGTACGGACGTACGGACGGACAACCCGAAAACATGATGCCTCCGGCACCACCTTTGGTGGCGGAGGCATAACAAACAAAATCATAAGATTAATATTTCATTGTATGTTTGAACTTTGAAATGCACAAATGCTGATCAACTATGACTGACACATTTATGAGGTTAGCCATGGGATAGGATAACCTTGTTCATTTCAAGACTGGAATGCAGCAACAACCAACAAGACATGTAGGTGAGTCCGTCAGTGTCCAAAACTGTCCATACAGTCTATTTTCAAACTCTTGTGAGAGTTTCAAAGGAGCAAGATCGCTGTCTAGCTATCATGGTACCACAAACAGCCTTTAATTCCCCTTGATTAAGGTGATAGAGACTCTAATAGTAATAATGGAATTATAGTGAATTAAGGTTTTTGATCATCCTACATTCTGAAAGGCAAGTTCTTTCTCTGAATTTCATATTTCATTAATACCTCTGCAACTTACAATTTAAAAAACGGCCACCCACAGCCAAAATTGACAGAGCATCACATCCAGATGTTTCAATGCAGTGATCCGTTACTTAATATGTTCATGTAAATAGGTGAATTCATTATTGGTGATGAAGACTGACATAGCTGATGATGACATCAAGTATGATTTTCCTACCACGCACAGCATCAGAATCATCAGAATTCAGATGATGCCAAATCATTAATAATTATAACAATATTTTTAAAATAATTAAAAAAATAATAATCATCAATTCATCATCATCGTCATCATCATCGTCATCGTCATCATCATCATCATCATTATCATCATCATCATCATCATCATCATCATCATCATCATCATGCATCATCTTCATCATCATATTCATAGTAATTAGATTTAGACTATAATAATAATAATATATTAAGAATAAGATAGAATAATCATGATAGTGTAATGATGAACAACTTAAACAAGTTAATAACACTAAAAGTAAACTGATGAATTAATGGAGATGAAATCTATCAAGTCCTCGACTTACTTATCATATTTTTCTTTAAAAAAATATATTTCATTCATGTCAATGATCAATACAATTACGCGATCGCGATCAATATCACGCATTGCAAAATAATTGACAGATACCACAAAAACATGAATGTGTGGGGCTAACCTGGACCAACTGGAATGACAGGAGTCAGGTGAAAGGAGTCACGTTGCCATATGTAGTCCACTAGAAATGGCGAGATGTTTGCCATACATGAGTCCAAATAATCTAACAAACATGACTTGATTTCTTCGTCACTTTTCCCCTCAAAGCTGATGTTTGTATATAAATCGTACTCTGCTACGTTTTGCACGTGATTTGCCGTCTCCATTTCGATGTCAAAATATGAGAATGTGTTAACATTTCTATTGTTACTCGACGTGACTCTTTGCTCGTTGTCTCGCGGTAACGCAGAATTAATGATGAAAGAAAGGAGCACAGTCTATAAAATCACATGATCAGTTGCAGCTGCAGTTTCTTGTGTATGTTATTTCCATTGATCTACTCTACGTCTCTAGCACTGGGAATCTCTTACTACTACTAGTACTAGTCGACTCAACTCTCAAGGTTCATTGATAGAATTAATCAACTCGTTACTAAAATGCTGAAACCTAAGGCTCTAACACAAGTCCTAAGCCAGGCAAATACAGGAGGAGTTCAGAGTTCTCTGTAAGTAATAAAACTTTGTATTATTTAGCATATTAATAATCTAGGCCTAGTAGTAATTCCATTCCACAAATGTTCCACTTCACTGTCATTGTCAATTGTCATGACTCATGACTGTCTTCAGTTCATATTTTCATTCTTTTAATAAGTTTTATTTAAAAAGGGAAGGTTTCTGGTCATGCTACCGTATAGTCAAGTTAATCATTCAGTGAGTAAGTTACTGCCTGGTACGTTTATAAAGTCTTTTGTCAGGACTGTGTTCTGTTGATTGAGTCTTGAGAATCTGGCCATGCCCATGGGCATGGCATTGTTTCAATCCAGGAAATATTGGTACAACTACATAGTACAAGTTCACCGACATCCCATTGAATTCAAAAGCATCCTAATTGTTATTACATGCATTTCAATAGGATGTTGAGGTGTACTGAATATTTGTAGTCTTCATTTGAAGTGAGATGTATTTAACCCTTAAAGGCATCGTTTAACAATGTTAAATCTGAGATGCACGGCCCTACATGTTATCAGTGTCTGTGATATGGTGTAATATTGAAGCCCTAAAAAAAAAATCGCGCTTCAAAATGATCAAGAAGTGCCTCAAAAAAGTAAAAATCTTTGAGTAACCGGTTTTACCATACTCATTTTCCCGAATAGACTGTAGTGTTATAAAAACCGTTAGGAAAACGTAAAATGAAATTTCGATTTCCCATCATAAATATCTTGATAATCAGACAGGCGATCGGCTTGTAAAATTCATGGGATTCCTGACTGACCTAAAGATTTATAATTATGATTGCAGCATGAGCTAAATCCAGGATTTTGTTTCAGAATCTGAGACAAAGTTACCGGATCCCTTTAATAGGCAATCATGGAAAATAGGCAGTATAGTACTAGTAGAGACCAAGGCGCACAGCCAATTTGGGAGACTTTGGCCGATTTGGGACACTTTCTCCCACTTGAAAGGGTGTCTACCATATTGGAGACTTACAAAAGAATCACACAAAAACTCATCAACAACAAGGCAATTTTTCCCTGCCAGATTTTTCTCTCACTGAGGTCAGACGCCTTGAGTATTGCTATTGGTTTTGACTTTTGTGTGTGGATTATTACAAAAACTGTTGTGAAAACAAAAGTAGGTGAATTCTTTAAATAATGAAGTCAGTCAAAAGGTTGTTGTTTTTCCATGAGGAATCTGCTCATCATATTTTTATTTCAAGCTGAGGTAATCCCTTTGCAGCAAATGTAAACAGGAAATTGGTATCCCAAATGGGAGATTGTCTCCCAAATAGGCTACCAAAAATCTGGACAAAACTTTTTGACAGTGGAAATAGGAGCTAATCTCCCATACTGGTTGTGCACCTCTAGCTCTACTGTTTCAATAGGCAAATAGGCAATCGTAAAGAATAGGGGCTACTGTGTAAATTATTGTGCAATACCTTGTACCCAGCAATCTCATGGCCAGCATGAAGAATTGTATAATGCATATGACTTTAGGAGACTAGTTGTACTCTTAAAAGTCTCTCAAATAATTTTCCTTGTTTGAAAAGGGAATTCCAGTAACAATATAAATCCTACTTAATCTGTAGAAGAATTGTCTGAGCTTTATGTTCATGAAGTAAATATGTGGTATACTAGTTGGTCAATAATATTGCTTCTTTTGATCAGAGAGTACATTATACAAATTCATTGCAGTGCATAAAAACTCCAGGAAGGTGTTTTTATTCCATTTTAGCATTCCAGATTGCCATGGTTATTCATTGTTTGATTTAAAAATACGGAAATAGATTTCTTCAAAATAGATGTACATTTCCCAAAGGTTCGATACAGTTCCAGTGTATTTGGTAATTAAACCTCTGATAAAGATTGATGCCAGTGCCAGTATTAGTAAATCCCTAGAATATATTCAGATGAAAGTATGAAACTTCTCTTTTCTACAGATTGCTCAACAATGAGGGCTCCCTTCTTGCCTATTCTGGTTACGGAGATAAAGATGCCCGCGTAACAGCAGCCATCGCTAGTAACATATGGGCAGCGTATGAGAAAAACGGCAAGGTGGCCTTCACAGAGGATGACCTCAAACTTGTGCTCATGGATTGTGAGGTAAGAGCCAGAGAAGATACTTGTAGTAGTATGAAGTATGAAGTGTGGTTGCTGAATTGTCAGGGTCCAAATCCATCAAGACACATTTTTAATTATTCCAACAACAAAAAAGATAATATTCTGACTCATATCAAGTTATTTCAAAGTAGTATTGTCATAACAGCTCAACATTATATTTTGATATAAATGATCCTTCTTTCAGTTGTTTTTAATTCTTCCTTCTGGAAATAGGAATCATTTTCTACAATTATTAAACTAAGCGTTAAATTTGAGCAACTTTTCAAACAGGTAAAAATATATTAGGAAGATATCAAGATTGAACCTCTGTCAAAATGATTTGTTGTTCTTGCTCAATGGTTGTATCATGTGTTATTCTCCCCCAGAATGGAAGAGTTGCCATCACTAAAGTTGCCAACTTGCTGCTATGCATCCATGCGGAATCCTCTGTAGGCTTTGGAATGTTAAAGAAAAAGGTAAGAATTTTGTATAATATTTTTCATTAAAAAATTTTATCAAAATCTTTATTAGAATTTTTTTTTTTAAGTATTCATGTGTTATTGCTGTATTTTTCTTTTCAGAGTTCTTTCCCCAAAAATGTTGTTTTCATGACTTCCATAGCAATATAAAGCAATTAAAATTGTTTTCCCAATAAGATAGAAATTTCAGTAATATTAATATATTTAAAAAGTGTTTTACATAAAAGTAGGAAGATTTTACATTAAGGGCATCTGAGCGTTTTTGCATGTGTTGGAGATCATTTTTCCATTACATAAATCTGTAGTTTCAGATTTATTTCCCCTTTGTTTCTTGCAGGCCTTATATTAATTGAAGTTTAAAAAAAAGAACAATCAAATGCTTTTTTTAAATTTCTAATGAAGGTGCATCTTTGTATCTTTGCAAAGAAGAAAAAAAGATGATATTGTGAAAGATGATTAAATGACTCTTCTGTTCTATGTTATTATTTTATTTCCAGATCTCATCCTTAGCGGAATATCTTCAGGAACCATTGCAGACTGTTGCATCCTCATAGCCCAAGGGCAAGGCAGAATTAGTGTGTGTTTGTGGTCATATAATTTGTGTAGTACAGTCAAACCCGTTTTAGTGACCACCTGTCTACAAAGACCACCTGCCTATAAAGACCATTTTTCTTGTCTCCCTTGGGTGGTCTTTATAGACAGGTTTCACTGTATTATACCAAGATGAAACTATATGTTCTGTAAATCTATAGAGAGCCTTCTACAATATGTATGTCTGCCAATGACAAGTACTGATTGTTGTAAAGCAACAAAAATTATGACTTTTGAACTGATGAGGAAAGGGACTTTACCATTGTACATTGATTGTATGTATTAATGGATCCAATGCCCTTCTCAGGAGCGGCACTAGAAGAATAATAGCTTTGTGGGGCTTTAGGCTTCTTTCATTCATTTTCTACATGTGCCTCGCGAATAGTTGTTTGGGGTTTTTTCCAGGGGGGGGGGGGATAGAGCCATCCAAAACTACTTGAGAACAGCTACAGGCCCTTCTACATATTTTGTCTCTTTATATGTATTTTACTGAATGTGTTTGTGACATTTCCGTGACTGATATCTCGGTCACACCATAGAGACTGACACCAGACCGGTGGAAGACCGAACAAGACATTGCATTACCTCCAATGGCAAAGAATCAGCCGGTTTAGAGTCGGTTTGGCCGTGTTACTGAGGCATTGCATATATTTGATCAATTATGTTATGTAGGATAGTTAGAAACATCAAATGATGGCATTTGTTTTGTTTTTATTAGATTAGTTTAGTATCTCATCCATAACAAAAGTTTATATCAGAAAAGGAGATACAGTGATACAAGTATCAAATTCAAATGGCTGATTCCTTTGAATGAATTGCTCAAGGCACTGCAGTGTACATGTACCTGATAAAGGGTTTTAAGCACAAAGAGGAAAAGTATAAGAAGTTGAGATTGATTGATAAATATATATGTCTTATATCCCTCATTTATATATTGTGTTTTAACCCATACAGTACCATCGGGTTAATGTGCATGTACGATAAATTGGATTTCATTGTAAACACATTTACATATGTTCCCTTTCTCACTGTTAATCCTGATTCCATGTTGTTTTCAATAAAAATGTGAAAGCTATGCTTCTTGTAAAACTGCATACAGCACAAGAAGGTTAAAATGTCCTTTGGCAAGACATTGATCTACATTTGCCACACTCAACCCAGGTGAGGTAAATTAGTACCTGGTAGGATTATTCCTTGAAGTGCACTGTGTGCTGATAACGGCTGCCGGAGGTAAAGCTAGGGTAACAATTTCCAAAGCTCTTTGGAAGCGCATAGAGATGTTATTTCATAACGTATTATGCACTATACAAGAACTGAATATTATTGTTAAAGGGTTCAAAGTCAAACCAATTAAGAACTTGAAATACTTGCTAATACTGAAGAAGATGATTTTGCTACAGAGAGAACGGCAGGGCTAAGTTAGAATGCAGACTCTGTAAATCATAACACATGCATCAAGGAGACGTACTCTATCTCTAAGGTAGCATTTCAAATCTTGAATTTGATGCACCCAAAAAGCTTTGTTGAAAGGGTGGACAAAATTAAGATATAAGTGTAAACATACAGTATGTTACAGAGTAAGATTTTCATACAGTATTTTTCAGTCCAATATATTTTGTATATAACAGAATGAACACACACACCCGGTATCTTAAAGAGCTCCCTCTAGAGAAAGGTTACAAATAATTTTCTTCATGACATGTACTGCGATGACTACACATCAGGGTACTTCTCAAAATTGCTTCTGATTATGATATGAGCATTTCTGATTTACAATAGTTCAAGAAAGGTCATCACTATTGCCAACAGAATGTCATTACATTCTATGTCAACTTTAGTTAGGACATATAGGCCTTTTAACTGAAAGTTTTAGGAATCGGTATAGGAAGCTCAGTTTTGATTTGTTTGTTTTCAAAGTTGGTGCATTTTCTTCTTTTGTCAAACATTTATGTTCTATTGGTCTTGCATCAACATGGATATGGAGCATTAAGATAAATCTGGATGCCGTTTCACGAAACTGTCATAAGTACAAGTTCACCGACATCCCATTGAAACGCGTGTTAATTTTGATACACGCTTTGCAATAGGATGTCAGCCAACTTGTACTTATGACAGTTTCGTGAAACGCTGTCCTGGTTTCCACGAAGTGCAAATGCAAGTTATATGTTGCTGTAAATTTTTTCCCAATAAAAGATTTTTATATTGCAACAAAATCATGCAGGCATTGAATATCATCCATTTTTGGCCAGTTTTAGAGAAATGAACAGGTCCAAACAAATGACATTTATATAAAACAAAAGGGCATTTTTTAATCTAAGAGACCTTATAATGGCTTTGTTATTTAGAGAGGGCATAACAGCCAGGGAGTATGGCGTCACAGCAATATTTTGTGAGATCACTGGTCATTTAGAGGCTGGCATAGGCTGTATGCTAATTCTAATTTTACCAGACACAAATATTTGTTTTAAGGTAAGGATGTGATAAGAAAAATAAACATTGAAATTTAATCAGTAATTACCAATTATAACACAATATACATGTACACTATCTTATCACAGAGTTTCCAATTTGTGTTTGATAGATCGCACCTTCAAACATCCATGACTTTCTTATTTGTAATCATGTTTTGGGGGTCAAACTTTCACTGACCTGGGGGGCATTTCATGAACAATTAGTCGGTGGTTTTCATTGACTAATATCATTTTCACCGACAATTTTATTGTCACCGACTATTTTCCAGGCCTCTGATTGGTCAAATTTAGTCGGCGCTGACAGTTGTCGGTGGAAAAATGTTGATGAAACGCCCCCCTGTTTCTTTGATTTTTCTGCTTTTATTAAACCCAACTTAATATCAGGGTGGACTTCCCCTTTAAACACCTTATATTCCTCTTATTTCATCAAGTATTTGTATGTTTGATGTTTGTTTAATCTGCTCCCTTGCCTCCTTTTTTAGTAATTGACTGTACAAGATGACAATGTATATTATTCTTTAAATGTGTTAAAGGAATAAATGAAATTATTAGGATATGACATTGTTAAGATATACATGATAAGATTGTTTGTATTATAAACTTTGAATGCATATAGTTATGTATGCATTTAACCAAGGAGCATCTTGCTGACAAAAGTTACTATGTGTATAAATGAATAAACAAATATTATTCTGATTTTTTTTCCCCCGTCTGTAGGTCTAGTTTATTAATTGAGGTTGCCATACCATGGCATAGCATGGTACGCTGTAGTGATTATATAATACATGTACAGTTAACAGCTAAATTATACATACCCTTACCAAGTTTTGTAATTTTTAAGTATGTGAAAAAATGATTTGACATATTATAGCTTACATCTAAAAGTATTCAACAATGGCCTTAATTCAACCAGTCCACATTTCATTATCGAGTTACGAAAAACAAATAAAAACATAATATTTATAAAGGGGTATGAATAATTTAGTTAACTTTATGTTTCGATATCAAGATATGGGCAGTATCTATGTAATACAAGTACAATATTCATCAATTTAGAGAGAGAGAGAGAGGGGGTGGGAGGAAAAGAAAAAGAATCGGTTTCTCCATAAAGGGTTTCCTGTTTGTAACTGCCACTTCATTTAATAACCGATTTACCTTCTCTGCAATACATGCTGCCTGCAGATCATTGTATACCTTTTTAAAATGTCATGCAGGAAAGATGTGCAATTCTAATTAATCGCGAGATATCAAAACAAAACATTACACTGATTATATACTTCATGAATGTATTGTGACTTTCGGCTTTACTTCCTCGATCCAATGCATGCAAATTTCATTTCGAGCTCAGGAAACATGCTCTTTCTCAATTCAATTCTTTTCTAAGCAAACTATTCTGCATATTATTGCGAATGAGAAAAATTATAATAAATCTTGTTTTATATGGGATTCAGATCAATATCAAAGTCGACAGGTGACTTATCTGATCGAAATTTCAACAAAGTAAATACCAGCTTGTTTGTTTTCAACATCTGTTAATCAATAACTACCAATTCCATATCAGAATATATATATCGACTTTAGAAACTCGTTCTCAAGGACGGTCTAAATACTAAACTATGGTTTACGCATGATTTCCCTTTGTTTATTCGTCCAAACCATTCTAGAGGCAAGTATATACAGTCCGTTATGCCAGGGAAGCTGATGCACGAGAGAAGAAGGGGAAAAAGTGGTAAAAATAAAACTTCCCTCTTCTGGCAGGTCTATAAATTATGATGTACATGTATGCATATAAAAGATTCATAAATTATTTTCTGTGTATAATGGTGACAAAGAAAAAAAAAGGAAGGATACGGACAAATGCAAAGGAGAGGGGGGGCAGAGAGGGACTGGCATAAATGGGAGAGAGAGAGAGGGGAGGAAGAGAGAGAGAAGGGCCGGATGAAGAGAGAGAGTGTGGGGGAGGAAAGAGATATATATAGAGAGAGAGAGAGAGAGAGAGAAAGAAAAAAGATGGACAGAGAGAAAAGGGGGGTACATGAGGGAGGAAGGGAGGGGAATATAAAGGGGATAGGGAGAATGAAAGTATATTTTAAACGGTGTAAGGGTGGGAAAAGAGGTCGAAACTGCCCTCCTGTCTTTGTTTTGTTCCGTTCATTTGCAAGACAGAATCGTGACTGTAACATTAAAAACGTCTTAATTACTTCTTACCACCAAAACAACAACGTCTATAGACATTAATCGAAACTTGCCTCTCTCTACCCAGGTGAGATGAATGGCTACCTGTATAGGAGAGACTCAACGTCGCCCGGCTGGCAGAAGGGCGTTAGCGCGCGAGCGACTCGAAAACTACTTTTCGAATTATTCGCATTCGAAGATTTGTTTTATATTTAAACTGCTTTCCGTCCCGAAAATTGGTTTAAAAATTAAAAGACTAATAGAAATGTTTTAGTGGAACACGGCCACAAATTTTTTTCGGAAATAAGTCAGTTTTATAAAAGTTTGAGGCGATTTAGTGCTAACGCCCTTCTGCTTAGCGCTTCATTTTTTACCCTGCAAATTCGAGCTAACGCCCTTCTGCCAGCCAGGCGAAGGTCTTCCTTAAATGCGCGTCACGGCTGATTAGGGCAAAGTGAGGGACATGAAAGCTGGATATGTAATTCATGCGCCTATAGTCTATGTACATGTAAATTATATTGTGTCACACTAAGTGTAATTAAGTGTAAACACGTTTTTATATACAGTACATTAATCACATGCACAATATAGGTGTTCTCTGTAATAAGAGGATGCATATTATATATATTATTTATACCTTAATTTTGCGAGATATTTTGTTGGCATGTTTTTTATGGTTATGGTTAAAAAAAATATATTGAATCTTCTTGAGATGTATACTGTACACTTCTGATTAGTCAAAATAGAAAGAGAGTACAAAGGTCATCCTTTCTTTCATTCATTTAATTTCTTATTGATAATTTGTGGAAATGGATTATAAATTACCATCATATTGGGTGCAACTTCAACGAGATTATTCATTCAAACCATCAAAAATCACCACTCATATTGTAGCATAGTTTCCTGTCTTCTATGGAAAGAATTCAGACAGAATCTGCATGTTAACCCCAAACACGAAGAATGTGTAAGCCTTTTCACATGTAACTATGGTAACTCCTTTGGAAGGAAAATTATCACAAAAGTTAGCTTTTAACCTTTCCCCCTCTCACTGAAAAATATAATAAGAATTGGGCGAACACCGAGGCGGCGTTGCATTATGAGTGGTTCATGCATGAGAACTAGTCGAGTATAGTTCACCTGCTAGAGTTTGTCATGGGATTTGAAGTACTTGTGCCAATGTGTACATTGCCCATTCTTCGCGAGTAAATACCACCACCATTGCTCATTCAATCCTAAAGTCCACCCAGCTCGCTATATTCAATTACAGAGAGCAGACGACGTTGGGTATGACCGGGCTCGTTTTGGCGCGAGGTGAAGTTTTGGAGCACTCGCGAAACCGAAAGTCAGACTCTGTAATTGGATTTATTTCCCACTGTCATATAACAATACACTGGTAATATGTTTTTGGAATGCAGTAAGCTGTACATGTACTTGAATCATTCCCGTATCTTTACCCATCTTCAATGTTGGACCGTTTAAAACGTGAGAGACTATATCTTTGAACCACGAACACTTATTGATACTGGATACTAGGAACTTGGTGCCTCGACTATTGTAAGCTTCATTTCGTTGTATTTGAAGATTTGTGGAATTCAGTTGGTCCAAGGTCTGCTATAGCTGTAACTTTTGAACGAGGTATATAGGCAGTCATGATGGAGGTGGAGACGTTTGCGGAGGAGATAGAGACTGCGAGGAGAACTTTGTTAGAGAACTGTGATAATCTGGAACAGATTGCAAATTACTGCGAGGATAACTATGTTCAGGTGAGCCTTCAGTTTGTAGCTTTGTATATTATGAGGGTGGTCATTGCACTGATGTATTATCTGGTTATCCGACGAACTTTAACACAAACCAAGTTGTCTACTAAAGTTTTTCAAGAACAAGTATATTGGTTGTGAGAACTATGTGTGAAACGGCTCTCGTTTACTCGCCTCATCGTCTCAAGCACCATGACTATATATCTACATTATTTGATGGCATATGATATTATTCAAAATTAAGGGATGTTGTATTTTGCTATTTCATTTTGACCTACTTTGTATAACCAGTACCACTCACCACACTACAACCACAACCACCCGCCACCCGCCACCCCGGGCACCACTATATACCGCGCGCACAATCTTCAAATACCGTCATCACAATTACAAATCATCGCACCCCTACCACCATCACCGACCGCCAACCATCGTTACCACCACCACCACCATCATCACAAATACAAATACAAATTACAACCACTATATTACCACCACCAACTATCACCATATACCATTACACACCATTACCAATGATACCAGAAATCGTGCCCATAACATGTACTATCAATAATTACCATCACTGACACAACCATCACCACCACCTTCTATGCATGACCCTCCTCATGTTCCTCTTCGTTATCATCATCATTATCATCAGCGTTATCATCATCATCATCATCATCATCATCATCAACAACATCATTGTCATCATCCCCCTCTTCTTTATGACTCCTCATAGTAGTCAACATCACCATCATCATCGTCAACAACATCATTGTCATCATCCTGCTCCCCTCCTCTTTATAGGACTCCTCATAGTATTCATCATCATCATCATCATCATCATCATCATCATCATCAATATCATCAACAATAACGAAAACACGATCATTCAATCCTGCATGCTCTAACCAATTTGTCTGATGTGTCATGTATTATCATAAAATGCAGGTCATAAATGTAAATACTTTACTCAAATTACTACTCTGTATTGTAATATTTATACATTCTTTTGTACGCCATAATTCGCCATTGGTAACTTCATATTTACTCAGACTATTTAATTACCTTGGATTAGCATATAAAACACAGCAAATAGAACAGCCACGCATGATTGACATCAACCTATTAAATCGGAGTTAATTATTTACTATAATCAATGAATCACATCGTCACGTGTTTGTTTTCATGCTTATTTTAGCCATGTAGGAAATCAGTGTTCCAATACAGCGAATTGCAAGGGGAAATGAGAACCACTACTGTTTTACCGAGTATATGTTTGAGCTTGAGTATAAAAATATGTTTCCTCATACCAGCATTGAGGAAAACATCCGTCTATAGCATTTTATATTTCTAACGGATATCGACATAAAGGACATTTCCTCCACATTTGTATATGTGTCGCTTTGATTCTGGTACATGTATTAGTTTTGCCATTCTCACAGTAATACCATATTCCATGAAACACAACAGTTTTCTACAAAGGAGGAACTATTTGAACAATATATATTTTACTCTACTTTCTTTAAAAATTATATTATTTGTTATACCACACTGAAATCCTTTTAAACATATTAGAAATCGGTATATGACTATATATCCATAGACCATACTCGACTCTGCGTAATTGTTCATGTTTATGCATGTTTAAAAGTCAGCCTTTGTTATTTTATGAACAGACATTCCATTTGTTATTACATCTTTCCAAACTACATGTATATCACATATTTCTAAACTATGCAGTAAAACAGAGCAAACAGTTATATGAGCAGTAAGGATCATTCCACGCTTCACGATATTATATCTGTCTTCACTCGTGTCAATATTTACACAATATATATATATATGATGTACATTTAATGACTGACAATCCATAATAAAATAATACAATGCTGCTCAGCTTAAAGCCCCACTGTACTACTTGTAGCTACTTGCTCCATCTATATGGAAAACAATATCTAAGCGGTGCCTGTTGGTCCCCCATGATCCTCTTTTTCTTATGTTAATTGAGAGCTGAGTTGATGAGATAACCACCTGTCAGTGACCACCCTAATCCCTCCTGGCCAAACTAGTGCAGAGGGGCTTTAAAGAGAAGGTTGAAGACTGTGAAAAGTGAAAAAGATTTGTCAGCTTTTTCATTAATGTTATGTTAATGTCGAAATGTGCTCTTCAAATGCCCTCATATTCGAAATCATTATTGCAAAAAATAAATGTTTAATAAGTGTTTGAACCTAACATTCATGCCACACAGCCTGATGCCACATGTTTGTGTGTGATCACGTGATACATTTTTATGTACAATGTATGTGACTTTCAGAAATTCTGGTTCAATTTATAATGATTCCAAAACGTCTCAGTACACACAAAATATGATTAATATGCTACATAATCTTTTTTTAATCATGATAATCATCATTTTCAAATCGCTTAAAGACAGTCTCTCTCAACATAATCAAATGACCATGCAGGGCCCTGTTTTATAAAACTTGTTATCAATACCAAGTGACAATAACTGTTATAAGCTACTGAAATCATGGCATCTGATTGGCTCAGAGCAATGATTTGTCATAGAAATTTAGCATTTGTTATTGATAACAAGTTTTATGAAACAGGGCCCAGAACTCATCTTTAAAGCCAGACGTTGAAGTATTCAAGTCCAAAGGTGACGACATGAATGTATCGTCTTTCTCCAAACAATCTTGCTCAATAAACTGCCTTTAAAGGTAAAGACCAGTTTTGGAAACGCCCCTCTCTCAAAAAAATGAAATGGAAGCTCTCATTACCAATCATGCGAAAGAATATGTTTTGACTAATACGTGATGATACAAATTTTGCCGGGAAAGTCGGGAAACCGCCTACTAATTTATATATTTGGTAAATTATTATATCTGAGTCGGGACCAAAAAGATATCGCGCACGTGGTCGCGTAGTCCCATATACATCTTTCTGTGTACAGTGCTTGTAACTTTACCAAGACTGGGCCAAATTTCTTATCATTTTGATGATTCCAGAACCTTGCAGTACACACCAATACTTATATGCTAGATGATCAACCTTTTCTGATCGATTCCACAACGTTTCTTTCACAATGCAATCGCATGACCAGAACTGGTCTTTCTCTTTAATTTGACTCTTGTCTCTAGGGGCCATGGTGCATGCACAGTATTTTTCATAAATTCTTGCGCAATAACCTTTTCGAGTCAACCAGAAGTTTGATCCCCCAAAAGATATATAGGGAATGTTTTAAAAGTTTAACAAAGTACGTGCTCCCATTTCACTTTTTGATTGTACAGCTTCAAGTTCTAGACAACATACTTTAGTTACTTCAAATCGATTTTATATCCATAGTACTTAAAAATCACCTAGATGCAGTCAAGAGGCATACCTACATAGAAACCTGAAAAATAGTATTTCCTTGTTATCTACCCTATAGTGATTCTGGTTGAGGGTGATTATAATCCGGAATTATTGGGGACAGGTAAAGGGGTGAATGGTGAATCCGGGTTTGTTTCCCTTGGAAATGGCAAGCGTCACGAACTCGCAAGAATAAGGAAATGTATAGTGCTCTTGTTTTTTTTTATTGAGTACTTCCAAAATGTCAGTTTGTTAACAAGTGAAGGGACACCGGCCTCACATTTTGGCGAAAAAAATATGGATTTAAAAACTTTGTGTCGGGTAAACAATTTAGTAAACATGATCTCATGCACACCCGACCCCTTTTGTATGCTGGGCGAGTATGAAAGAGCTAGTTGGACCTTTGAAAATCATTTTACAAGACTGTGGGTCATATGTTGTAAAGAAATATCAGCCCCCCTACTGACAATCCTGGATCCGCCATCATGTTTTTAATTTCGACAAAATGATGTGTTTACAAGGCATGTTTGCTTAGTTATTACGACCGAGCTTAAAACAGATCAAGTCAGGTGATACGTGTTTGCATGGATGCTCAGGGGTACAGCGCGTGGAGATAATCTTGCCTTGTTCTAGAAATGTTTGAGTACCTTTATTTGGTCCACACGATTATTCTATCTTTTCCTTTTATCCGCATAGCATAAAATTTGAACCTTTAATTTTCCTATCGATAATGAAAACAAACTCCCTTCACGCTGAATACTTTAACACACAATATTGGATCAAAATTGATTTTAAAATAAAATAACAAGGCTGTCTTTATTGTATTACTTATTCTTATCAGATCTACTAATAAATTATTTCAAATGGTGTATGGTGCAGTTCTTGTATAAATACCATAGTATCAGTCAATATTAAATAGCAATCCAACTTTTGTCATAAGCTCATTTTGTATGAAAGCATAAAAACAGTGAAACAAAATTGTGAAAGTTAGAATAATTAATCGTACTAATAATAAGGGCGTTATGAATGTTTGTGCATTTGTGCATTCTCCCTTAGGGCACAACTCAAAATGTATTATGTATAGCATATTATTACAAGTCCTCTAGACAGAAGACCCTTCCGAGTCATACATTTTGAAAAAATTACATTTTAGTAAGTGTGTGTTGAAACAATTGGAAAATTGTCTGGCACTAAGTCACAGTAATATTACAGATTCAGTCAATTTGAAATGCCCATACGTATAGTGACTACAACTTTCATGAATTAATAACTTTCTTATCTTTGTCCGATTTGATTCAAACTTTTACCACTCTGCTTCTCTAAGTTTTACGCTTTCTTTTAGGGCAGTTGTCTATTGAGGCTGGATTTCCCTGTAACACGAACCAATGCTGATATAAGGGTACTGCTGGATGGGCCGAGGGGAGGACACCGCCGGCCCATGCCCCTTTAAAACTCCGTTAGTACACAAAGAAAAACGTGCCCCATTTGCCCCTCCCAAAGGCATCCTCGTAGTCTTTTAAGGCCCCCACCCCCTTTTTACAGAATACTGGTTTAAAATGTTTTTGCATAACATTTACTGAAAATTACAGTTCGACTTCTTTCGTTATTATTATTTTTTCTATTTACAGGCAAAAGACAAACATGTTGCTCTTGAGGAGACGAAGAATTTTACGACACAGTCGTTAGCCAGTGTTGCCTACCAGATCAACACTCTAGCTACCAGTATGCTTCAGATGTTGGACTGTACAGCTAGTACGCTCGGCAACATGGACTCCAGTATGAATCAAATAAACCTGGTAAGTAAGATGTGTTTTGGGAGAAGTTTCCCGCATTACACCACTGTACCCAGTGCTAATTTCGATTGGCTGAAGACTAGCCTAACCCTTCAAGAAAGATGCCCTCCAAAATATCAAATGTTAAACTGCATGCTCCGGTCGCATCAGTGGTGATAAAGTACAAGATATCTAACCACTACAACTTCCAGAGAGTCCACAGCCCCGGATGGGAGGGGCTGCTAACAGTAGCTAAGCTATACAGGGAGCAGGGCGCGCGTGCCTCCCCCATCGACTGGCGAAAGAAGAAACGAGAGAAAATGAAATGGACAAGATCGGGAGAGAGGGATGCGACAAGGAGATGACAGGGCCCCTTCCATACCCTTCCCCTAATGGGCAGCCCCGGTTCACATTTTATTAACCCAGTAAGACCGACGAATCCCTCCAACGATATCAGTGCCCCTAAAATGGCTAGACCCGTGTTATCCCACTGACTTATTCGACCCCCCTCCATTTTAAAAGGATTGTGTTCCGTTGTTGATGAATTTATGAATACGCCACTGAAAAAGAGCTTTGATCCCCATTCTCCGTTTCTCTTTCCAGACTATAGATTTAAATAACGAGCGGATCTCCCGACAAACTTTCAAGAGCTCCCTGATGACACCAAAGGACCAAACCCGGTCCCACAAGATCACCAAACCTGACGTCCCGACATCGTTAAACGACGGGGTCAAATTCTTATCCATACCCATCGACTACGGAAGCCTCGATGACGTCGGGCATGGTATGAAATTAGGATTGCCTTCGTCATCACCAAGGGTATCGAGATCTAGCTCGATGACGAGTATAACAAGCAGAGGAACTCCAAAAGGCAGTGTGAGACAGAAGGTATGAATGATCAGGTGTGGGGAGGGGTTATATTCAGAAGGAGAAAGATGGAGAAGAAGGGGAAGAAGAAGAAGAAGGAGAAGAAGGAGGAGGAGAAGAAAAAGAAGAAGAAAAAGAACAAGAAAAAGAACAAGAAAAACAAAGAAGAAGGAGGAGGAGAAGGAGAAGAAGACGAACAAGAAGAACGAGAACAAGAAGAACAAGAAGAAGAGGAAGAAGAAGAGGAAGGAGAAGGAGTAGAATGTAAAAGGACCTCAATCACGGTTTTAGTTACGATTATTTTTCACTTGATAAACCATGTCACATCAAATCAGAAAGCGTAATCTAATTAATAATGATACCATTAACATAGACGAACAATTTCACATCAAAGAACTAGAATGTGAAAGAAAACGAATTTCAGACCGAGGACTTTAAAATTGACGCTTGTAAATTATCAGGGCAGTATATAATGTACAGTCCTTTTTTGGTTTCATTTTAGGTTTCTAAACGGAGTGTACGATCGCCCATTTCAATGCCGTCACGTCCAACGTCAACAGCCTCACTGCAGCCGCCTGTATTTACAGGAGTGATATATCTAGACGACAATTTGACTTCTGAGAGTTCTGATTACATACCTTCTCCACCACCACCACCACCATCGTCGTCTCCTCCACATCCCCCTCAATTATCAGTCGGGATGCATCATGTTCCTGCTTCATCTGGCACGGGGTCTAGTGTAAAGTCAGAAGACCTGGCTACACCACCTCCGTCACCACCACCGCCGCCACCTCCACCGGAGGGTGACGGGCTATCTGATGAGGAGTTACCCCCGGCGCCGAGACCAACGTCGCTGATGTTGCCTCAATCCCAAACTCCCCGTGCATCTTCCCCTAATCCTCAGGAGCAGGTGTCCTACTCGCCGATGGCCAATGGAACGACCAATCTCCTGAACGTTCCAGGTGACGAACAACGGTCTTCGAGGAGTCCCAGCAAAACAATGAAGGCCACAGTGAGTCGAAAGGCAAGCCGGTCTCCTCGACCGATGAGTCGACCACCACCGCCACCATTAGCGCCACCATCAGCGGCTCCCCCACCTCCTGCCCCTGCTCCTACACCGAGCGATGGTCCCTCACCTCTACCGGGTGGTGGACCGGCACCCCCACCACCACCGCCTCCACCACCTCCTATTGGTGGCACAGGTGCGAAGAAGCCAGCCAGTAGCAATTATCAAGAAAATTCTACCCCAGTGTCCGAGAAGAAACCCCCGACCCAGGTAGCAATGGGTTTTGCAGATCAACTCAAGCAACGATTAGCAAAACTGGAGTCAGAAAACGTGACTGGAGAAGAACAAAGCCTTGAAACGAGGGAGACACAAGACGAGCCTATCAACAACCAGACTGTTCACAGTCAACCGCCATCTTTGACAGTATCAAGTAAGAATCTGGTTTTCCCTCTGTCACAGAACGTTAACAAGCAACAACTACAACAACAAAAACCCAACATGTTCCTTTGAGGTGGTTTACAAAAGAGACAACTTTAAATAACATGTATCTACAATTGCATCTACGGATAAACTTATCCAGAGATAAAGGAAATATTTGAATCAATGAAACTTTGAGTTCAGAAAATAAGATAAGCTGTGCGGGACTGGGGAGAAGGGGGACATGGGTAGAGGGGGCAAGGGAATGACTAAGAATATTTGAAAAACACGATCGCAACCATTTTCGAAAATTCAACTCAAGGGCAATGTCAATACCCTATTGTATGCCCTATAGAAATCTCGTTTGGATTACGTTAATACATCATTGTCATGTTCGCACATTTCAATATGTGACGCACAATGATATTGAAATTGGATTTTTCGGAAGTAGTTGCGATGGTATTGAACCTAAAAATCACAGAATATTGAAAGGTTAAGGTGCAAGTAAAATATTTTTGACTTGCTGTGGAGAGTCTTACAAAGGACTAAAATAAGTGAATACTGAATCTTTGTTCTATCAAAAGATTGTGGTTTCTTTGTTTATCCTAGTATCTGATCCGGCAGCTGATTCGGTTCCGACAGAGGGAGATATGTTAAATGCAGCAAGAACTGAATTTATCTATCAAGAAACACCAGAATGGGCACCATCCGAGTTTTTATGGAAAGGTATGGTTCATTTTCTAACTCTCTTTCATTTTCCTCTCTTCTCCTTTATCATCTTTTTTTACCTTCTAATTTCCCATACGCACCCGCCCTTTGGGTGAACCAATTGAATTTCATAACTTCTTCCTCCGCTGTTTTCGTCTTCACTCCCGCATTTTCCCCCTTGTACTGTCGTCGTCTTCTTCTTCTTCTTCTTCTTCTTCTTCTTTTTCTTCTTCTCCTCCTCCTCCTCCTCCTCCTCCTCATCCTCCTCCTTTTTTTCATACATTTTCTACTTCTTCCTCCTCTTCTTTATTTTCTTCTACTTTGGTATTCCTCATATTCGTTCTAGTCATTCTTCGCCATCGATGCAATAGTTCTTGATTTTTCTCTTTTCTTTCCTTTTTTGTCCGTTTCTGCTTCTCTCTTCCATTACTTTATTTATAGTTATGTATTACATTATTGACATTTTGTATTAAGATATTGATTTCCATACAGGGCTGTTTTGTAATACATTTTGTTTACCTGACTGATAAGAAAGCATGTGTATGCTTGTAATTAAACAATCAGGGGGCCGACGGCTTTAAGTCCTCTCCGAGGGTCTTGGTAATGAGGATTAATGCCTTACCAAAAGGCACTAGCGCATCGACTTGGGTTTCGAACCCGAGACCTCCCGGTTACGAGACCACTGCTCTACCACTGAGCCATCGCGCCTTCAAAGTAGCACTAAGTAGACCATTCTAAACACATAATTAATCAATCGATCAACTATAATGAATCAATCAATCGGTCAAACAAACAATAAATCAATCAAATTCTGACGTCAGAATTAATGCTTCTCGCCTCTCTTCTTCTGACAGGTGTGGCGCTCTTCGACTACACGGCCCTGCGCGAAGACGAGATGACATTCCAAGAGTATGACGTCATTTACCTAACTCATGATTTCAACGATGGATGGTTCACAGGAGTGTGTAACGGCGTCACGGCCCTGGTACCTGGTAACTACGTCGAACAAATGCCATAGAAATCTAATCAAAATTATTCGAGCTAAGCCCAACTCCCGATGATTATAACCAGGACCTTGAAGCACAAGAAAGACAAGAAACTATGAACCGATGATCATGCTGCGAATCGTAGTGACGTCAAACCAATCGCAAGACTCTCTCCGACTGTCCCCAGGCCTTCGTACCTGGTAACTACGTGGAACAGATACCGTGAAATACCACGAAAGATTCTTCAAGCTCTCGATGACCTTGACCTTAATCTTTTTTTGATGTACAAAAAGGACAAGAAGTTACGAACTGTCACCCTGCGAATCGTAGTGAGGTCAGACCAGTCGCAAGATTTACTGAAAGAACTATTATACAACTCAAGCCCACCGTATGCTAAGCGATCCGGCTGCGATCCCATTATGTAGATATATTTCAACCTCTTTAGATATGAAAATGTAAACAGTCATCTAAAATCTTTCTGAAGGGGTTCCTCAAATCATATGAATGAAGTTATAATGGCAGCGTATTACTGCATTCGAGCTGGGAAATTTCTCGGTCGGCTGCGAATCGTAGTGATATCATGCCATACAGTCACAAGAGTGTTCCTGATTTGGATCCGACTTGGCATTTTCATTTTCTAAAAGGCCGAGAATGTCTCGCAATGTCAATTTTACCGTTCATAACTATGACCAATAGGAACTACTATCACGAAAATTTTGCACGTTTAGGATCTTATTTATATTTATACTCTTGTAATGTATTTAAAGCCCCTCTAAAGTGTTCGGAGCCCCGAATTTGTTCAGGCTCCCAACACTTTAGAGGGGCTTTAAAGATAGGATCAGGTCGCAGTCGCATTGCCATTGTATATATCGAGGGCGATGGGTTTTGAAAACCACTGCACTTGAAAGCTCACAGTTTTGCGATCAGTAACCTGGAAATGTTACACCATAGATGTCGCTCTTTTGGAATGAGCTTTGAACATAATTTGTTGCTCTTGAAATCTGCACTTAAAAAAAAACAAAAAAATTAAATAAACATGATGAGTTATATGAATAGAATTTGCTGCTTCAAGTTTGACAGTGCAAATTGCCTTTACCGATTGTGCTTTAGTAGTGTATTTCGCAATAATATTTACTACCTGAGAGAACGACAAAACTTGTTAATATTTGAAAGTCTTTGTCAATAATTTGAGGTGGCCGGTCCATTAATCTAAATTAATCTACATGTACATTATGTGGTCAAAGTGCCTTTACTATCATACGAAGAGATGTGATGTATAGGGCCTATGGCTATTTTGGCCACACTCTGCTGTGTCTTCCTTACCGGGTAATTCATTTTGTCAACGATGGAAGTGTCCGTTTCGTATCTTTTGTGACCAATCTTAAACCCAAATTCGAGTAATATGCGATTTGATGGGCATGACTGCCTCTTCATGTATGCATGCATCCTTTTAAAATTCATTTCAAATTCCATTTGACGATATGCATGATGGCACAAGTAATTCGTAACATTAAAGTGGCTTTAAACGTATAGAGATTACTCGAAGAGTACAGTAAAACGTTTAGTATAACAACCAATTTATAACATCGTTTTCAAGTTCATTTCTGTTGAGATAAACTTCATTTTTAATTATTTTTATTTTTAATGATGATAGAGAGTAATTCAAAGTATTGGCTTATGCCTCCGGTGATGTTATATAACTTGTTGAAATATGCAGGATCGACCTTCGGAGCTTTGTTATTCAATATTTTTTGGTATATTCTATCGTAATGACATTTCACTATTAGCTTCGAATTCGTTTTTAATCGTATTCTTCCTTCCTTTTAATTATTATTGTTATTTATAGTACATAGGCCTATCATTTATTGATAATATAATACATTTGAAATCAGATTCGATACTGATCCATAAGCCTATACGGCGTTATTCTGCCAACTGGTCTAAACATTTGGTTGTTATTTCAAGAGTATTGTTATCTTAAAGATAAACTCAATATATGACATGTAATTAAAATTTGATGCAGTTTGTGCGAATATATATAAATACACAATGATTATCTTTCCTTTTCACGTGCTCATTTACTTCTTCAAACATCTCAATGGTGTAAAAATATAATTACCATGATTACAATCATAGGATTCATTTTATCAGTATCCAATACCCCCCATCCTCCAAAAGGAATAGATTGATCATTCTTAGCTTGACATCATTACTGATCGCAACGGCTACGGTCACTATAAAGAACCCGCTCCATGCATGGTTGGTGTATAAGAATGTATTATTTTCATACTTTCTCACCACTTCAGGCACCGCTTCCCATAATAAGTGATATTACTTATTCGAAAGACTGATGTTATTGATCTACATTTTTCCAGAAAACTTTTTTAAAGAGATCAGTTGATCTTCAATCTCTAATTTTCTTCCGCATACATAAAAATCAATCTATATATACGAATGTCTATATGAACGACATTAAAACCCCCAAAACCCATCACATTCCTATCGAAATAACCTTCAGAAAAAAAAAATCCGCGTTCGGATTCAATTAACAATGAATACCTGCCATTTTAAATATTTAGGGAAAAGAGCAGTCAACTATCAGATAGGATAGTGAAATTGTGAAAGACAATTGGAGCCACACATGAACTGTGGGTATTCAATCAAACTAAAAGCTACCAATATCAACATCGATTGGCTTGCTGGGACTATTGTGACGTAGTGTATGAGTGGATGGAACGTCACAATAGAAAGTCCATTCACCTGTACTCAGAGGTCAACTCGTGTGATGATTATCAGCAGAATGTAATTAATTTCCCACTTATCTGCTTGGATGTATTGCTGTATATAATTCCAGTTTGAATAAAAATCTGGTGTATAAATAGTATAATATCTGCATATGTTATCAAACTGCAATGACATGGTGCATCGAAAATCTGTTTTGCAAAATTACAAAAACAAAAAATAAATGTAGTTTACAAAACATCGACAAAATTAATGTGAAATTATATCCATAAGCTACAATGAAAATGATTATGGGAAATAGGATTTTTAATAGGATTAAAAGAAGGGAATTTCTCGGATGAATTAGGAGAATTAGAGGGAAAACATGGAGAGAGGGGCGGGGAGTCGGTGTATGAAGCCATGATGGAGAAATGCGTTAAAGCAAGAGTAATAAAAACTGCAAAACTGAAGATATCCATATCTTCATTTGATAAATGGGACTGCCTCATACCTTAAAATCCATGGAAGGATTGAGATTATACGCGGGGTATTCCATTGATTATGTAACATCTACCCCCATTACAAACCAGATAACTACTTTTCTACGATACCTGCAACCCTAGGACTACCCGGATACTCCTACCTACCAGACGATCTAAGTTCAAAGTTTAAAGTATGATCTACTCCTTGTCCGGGTGATCATTCTTTGAAATATGAACAACAGATCAGACCTTTGTTTGTATTCCAATCCATAACGAATGTGATCACCGTTTAATTGAATTTAGCCACCTTGGACACCTGGGGGTGTTTCATAAAGCTGTTCGTAAAGTTACGCATGACTTTACGAACGACTTGAATATAAAGTGCCAGATAGGATGCCTAAAGTTTTTCTTGAGGTTTTAACAAAGTGTGACGATATTTCCAATAACCTCAATTAAATTATGGCAAAAAGATATACTTTGCATTAAAAATGTTTGTTATGATAAGATTGTTAATCTACCACGATCTTCACAGTTCAACTTTAGTTGATGCAGTTAAAAATGATTGAGCATCCCATTTGGCTTTTCATATTCAAGTCGTTCGTAAAGTCATGCGTAACTTTACGAACAGCTTTATGAAACACCCCTGGTACAAAATTACAAAAGAATATCCTCATAAGCAAATGTTAATACTATGAAAACGATCGCAAGAATTTTTGAGAAATCAACTAGAGAGGGTGATTTCAATACCCTAATGTGTGGCCTTTATAAATCAGTTCTGATTATATAATACGTCATTTGTACACATTTAATACTTGAGTATTTAGTTGATATGACCAAAAGAAATGGAAGTAAATTAATATTAATTTGCTTGAATTGTGCTTTTCGCACATTTCAAAAGCTGATGCACAAGGCTAATGACATTGCCCGAGGTTATTATTCGAAAGTCTTTGCGATCGTCTTTATTCTACGATAGGAATTTCGATTGCAATGTTCAGATATGCTTTACATAGATAATGTATGATGCTATTGAATTTATTGTGAAATATTTTGATAGCTATTTTTATAGCTCCTTTATACCACCGACTAGTTTCTTTTGTTTTGTTTGTTTTTTATATTGTTTTGTTTATTTCTTCTTCTCTTTGTTGGGGGGCTTTGCAAGAAAGGAAAACAATTCTAAGAAGTCGTTGACCAGTAAGCGAGACACTATAGAATGTTCGTCAACCACTTCCCTAAGTGTTGTTTGGCGCCGTTTTACGACGGACCGGAGTTGTGGTAAACAGGATTCGATTAAGGGTCTCATGCACAAAGTGGATGTAATTCGCATACCTCGCTTTAAAGGAAACAGGAATCATCTAGGCTTTGCCATGTAATGCACGTAAACATGTTTGATAAAGATCAGAGGATCCACAAACATAATTGGGGGACAATTCAGGCACTATAATGTTTGTAATGTTGATGATTCGGTAAATGATTCTATTTTTCACTCTTATAAAGTATGACGTGTTTATGTCGTTGTTGATGTTGGTTTTGGGTGTTATACCAGCGTAAAATCTCATCATCCGTTCACAAACAAAACAATGTTTACCTGAAGGAGCGATCGAAACTTGTAAAATCTGATCAAGTACACGCACCTGCCGTACCCCCAACTGAGTTGGACCATGATTTTGAGCCACTATACAGACATCTTCACATCCACTTCAAAGTTCAGTCATTATCTTTTTCTGTCTGTCCATTCGGTCCACTACGCTGACGGGCTCTTGACGAAGATAAGAAAGACAATTACTATACGTTCATCGTGCAGAATTTTAACCTACGAATTTGCAATGTTGATCTTTTATTTCAAAATTGCAAAGGTATAGCCCCGGTAAAATATACGTTTTCCTTGACTTTCGAAAACAATCACAATCATAGTCATATAGTTCTTCTTTTTGTCTAGATGTCTTTAATATTATGACTATATCTATATGTAGAATTGCCGTATTTTGTTTTTATTGAAAGTTCACTTTTCATTTAATTTTCTGGACCCCAAAGAAGAACAGTTTCGTCATGTCAACAAAGCTGAGTGGGCTATCCAGCCATTGACAATATTCTTGTATGTTTCTATTTGTTGTATTGTTTTTTTATATTGCGATTTGGAAAATAAATACCACATCATTATAGTATACCATAGTTCACTCGTAAGTGATGCACTTTCTTTTGATTCTCCTCGAGTTGATGTTTTCATTTTGTGTGCAATTCCCATAATCCAAATCCCTGAATTTTAAATTGATTATTTTTACATCAGGGCCCTGTGTCGTAAAGAGTTGCGATTGATTTAATCAATCGCAAAACACAACTATGTACTTAATAGATAGGAGTTGCGACCAATTTCAAGTTGCGATTGATTCTAATTAATCGCAAATCTTTATAAGACGGGCACAGGTTCACTTTAGATTAACCTACACGGGGTTACCATTTCCCTTGTAAGACAGGAGAGAAGTATGATACCCTACATAATTCTTATTTTGCATCTTAGGTGAATTCCCCCTTCATTTTACCCCCAGCCATGTCAAATAAATTGTACATTAACTAGCACTCACGGCCAAAACATTATATCCCAATTCTTGAATCAATGGATTACAACAGACAACGGTATGACGTATTAACACGGCCAAAAAGACAAAGTTGAATTTAGTTGGAAACCCACCCTAAGCCTGAAGACCCCTCCCCCACCCCTACCTGCATTTTGTGCATCGTTCCACGTCATTTTGTCTTTTTGTGAAGGTAATCGATGGTCGAGGATGTAGGGTTATCTCCTTGTATAAAGGAAACTGGACCTGCATTCACAATAATGAGGAGAGGCCAAGTGTTTGGTCTTATAACGATTGTTCTATAACACGGACGCCCTTTTATGATTCACGTTGGTCCCTCCAATGCGGATTACGGGAGATATTCCATTCATATTCACTGGTCTGAAGCGAAATGAAACGAAAGAATCTAGACATAATCCGTCGTTCATACCTGGGAGATAATTACACCACCACCTTTTAACAACAACGTGGTCAATGATTTAGGAGAAACGTATTGAGTCTTAAATAAAACCACCTTCTCAAAGACTTAACCATCCTCAGCTTGACTGATTACTGTTGTTTTGGCTATATAGAAATTGTGTCCGGATTATGTATCATCGTAACGTTCGCACATTTCAAAGTCTTTGCGATCGTGTTAAAGATACCTTTTACGGTCTTCTCTAAACCCCCAAATAACGAAGATTTAAAGAGATTAACAAATTAAACAAGGATACATGTAGTGATATTGATCTGCGATAACAATCCGCGTGTAGGCTTTTTGGTCTTCTTTACAAATAAGGTCATTCTATCAACGTTTCAGAGATCTCCGTTAATTGTTCTGAAAGGTATTGTTTTGAGACTATACCTGCCAGTCTTCATCAAAATACATCAGTGATTTCCCTAAGACAAGATATTATACAGTTAAGTATTATTGTTCGTTCACGTTAAAAGGGTCACTAATTCCTCACCTGAATCACAATTCAGTAGAAAGCACCAGACACCGAAATTAGAATTGACATGTATCGATTCACTGTTCAATAGACCCCCATTGTACATGTGGTACTATTCACATGATTGTGCCGGTAAATGTTATGCTGATTTATAAAAAAATGCATTTCGGTTTACTGTACGATTGTTGTTATAATTATACATATAAGTTTGCATACATAATTTTGCATATGAATATTAATTGATTATGTTATATTAATTTGATTATCGTGAAAATATAATTTTTGTAATTAAATATATATTTTTTAAATCCGAAAAAATAAAACACTGTGCACAAGAGAACAATCTTAACATGTCTAGTCTAGAGCAATTTCAAAACTAATGCAAGGTTCGGACGAGGCCGACATTGCAAGGTCAGTGGTACTGGAGGGGGACACAAACTGGGGAAGAGGCACTCCTCATAAATCGAAACATGTTATATTGAATTTTAGACCAAAAAATGATGAATTATAAAATGATCAATAAATGAATATGTCTTTCTTTGATTATATGGCATTTCGTATCAAGAAGGATGTTGGAGAAGGATAGGAATTAATGCAATAATATTGTCATAGTATTGCTGTATAATGTAGTCAGAGAGCGGGATATACATGCATAATTATAGTGGAAGGGGAAAGAGGGAGAGAGAGGGGGAGAGGGGGAAGGGGAGGGGGGGGGCACACACAACACATAAGGAGTGTAAGGACAAGAAAGGGAAGGGGATCTGGAACACCGATCTCTACGAAATCAGCGAGGGAGAGAGAGAGTAACAACAAGGAAAGGGCGTGGATGAGAGAAAAGAAGGATTCTACCCTTTCTTCGCAATATGGAAACAAACTTCAAGAGGAAATTAAAAACGTGGTCTTTGGAAAATCTCACAAAAATTCAACATTCCATCTATAATTCGCAAGATCGTGACCCAGCGATTCCTGGGGGATACCTCCATGAACTTGACCTTCTTCCTCTATACACCCAATCAATCAAGATCAACTCCTGAATCCTGATGAAGGTATTGAACAATTGCACTCCCTGATGAAGCAAGATAATAGCAATCGCATCGATTGCTATTGATAATACCCGGCATTGACCCGCGACTATGAGGTCAGCCAACCAATGATAATTAAGGTCAAAGTAATCGGCTTAGAACAGGAGATAAGTGAAAATGATGAAGATGGCTTAGATCCTCAGTCGAGCATTCATCAGAGTACGAATATATAGAGTCGATAGTGATGGAAAGCTATGGTATTGAGGTGATGCAGCTTCATTTGCTTCTATTATTGCAAACTTGTCTTCTAATTGCGTCTATTTGCTTTGCTTTTGTCTCTTTTCTTTTTATCGAAGTCTCTCACTCTTGAAACACTCTCCTGTCACTACATACATATTTGTTTTTAGTCTTCTGCCTTCAGTGAGCGACGGGCGGTATTTACTGGTCGGTCTGTATCCACCTCGATACGAGAGAGGGAAGGAGAGAAAGAGAGAGGGAGAGGGTGAGAGAAAGAGAGAGAGAGAGAGAGAGAGGGTGAGAGAAAGAGAGAGAGAGAGAGAGAGAGAGAGAGAAAGGGAGGGAGGGAGAGGGGTAGAAAGATGCTTGGGATGGGAGGAGTTGGGAGGGGGCAGATAGAGAGGAGGAGAAATAGGAGAGAGAACGGGAAAGAGGAAAAACTATTGAGATGATGGAAGGAGTTTTTTTTTTAAACAGAAAGGGGTGGGGTCAACTTGCAAAAGGACAGAAAATAGACAATGATATTGAGCCTAAATATACCTTTGATCATTATGGAGTAAACAAACCCACAAAAAGACACATCAATGATTCAACATTATTTTCTGTCGTTTGACATAATATTCACCATCTTTAAATAGATTTCAGCCTAGATTATCTACATACTATCTTTAAACACCTAGACTGGTGGACTTCGGCATCCGGATTTTCGTTTTCTTATTGTTTTATAGTTCGTCTGTTATCAAAGAGCAGGGTTCAAAACTACGCATGGTCCATGAGTCTACAGAATATTGGTAATTCATTACGTCATAGGTTTTAATTGTAAAAGACTTCCTCAATATACCCAACTGTATACATTTTTCTGTTTAAAAAAAAAAAGAAGTAAATTAAAAAGCCTTTTAAATGTAACGATGGTTTCCTCCGTATCTTCTAGTGGTCCACGAAATTCAATGGCTTCCTGACCACCAGATTTCCATATTGGTAGTGTTTTCCAAACAACAAAAAAATCATATCAGGAAAATTTTGCTGATTACAATGATCTTTCCTCGCTACTAATTCCATTCATTTGAGATGAGATTGAATAAGGAGGTGAGATAATGATAGCTTTCGACGAAAAGATATACATTTTTTATTTGTTGAATTATCTCCCCCGATGCTATAAATGCAGGATGTGGTCTTGCACTATTAATACTATTCTACTTTCGAGACCCCCTTAATTTCTTTCATCATCAACCAAGAATAAAAATTGAAGAGTAGTAATAGTTCTTAGCATGATTTTCCATCAAATTACGTGGGTTATTATGTGATGAATTCAAGGTCTCATTTTTCATTGATAATTGCTATTATCTTGGCGAAAGTCTCATTTGTTTATTTCCGATTTTAAGAAGAGAGGTTCTTCAAGCAAGACAAGTCGATCCACTTTGCGAAGCCGTACGTTCGCAGTGCAGCGGCGAGTCGACCAATGAGAAACCCGCTCCGGGTTGTTGATCACGGTTTACGCTGTTGCTACGTGGCGACGCGATGCTTCATTCACATGTTGATGTGTATTTTGGTTCCTCGATCCCCAGTCTACCAGCTGACTGCGTCGCATTAGGACGCCTCCAAAACTTGTCTCGCGCCAATGGGCTTCTACCTATACCGGCATACAATATTACAACTGTGCCACAACCTGTTGCGCCATCCCAGCAACCACCATAACAAGTGGTTGTTTTGATCACCGACTTTCACTGTCCACCTGCCTTCACACTGTGATTAATTCAGGATTTTATATAATTCTACTTCGAAGAAGCCATTTCATTTGCGTTTGCAACTTTGTGAATTTGGTGCCTCCGAATTCGCCTTCGTCATTTTAGGTAAGTTGTATTACTAAACTGTGACTGTGACTGTGAGTGTGAGACGTGAGGGTCTTTACTTTAGTTGTTTACATTTGTTTACTCACTGACCTGACTAATTTAGATGTTTTCTACCAAATTTTTAGCTCATGCAACATTAATTGTACCAGTTGCACAACTATTCTTCACATTTGTTGTATTCATAATTTTGACGTTTTTCTTGTCTTCATCGGGTTTTTTCTTTTATCCTTAATGATTAATCACATTGATCATGTGTTATCGTTTCATTTTGTTAAGCTTAGCAATGGTTATGTAAATAATTTATTCAAATTCCAAACCCAAAGCAGATTTTGGACTGCATCCCTAGATCTCCAATAATTAGGGAAAGCACCCGTTTCCACTTGTTGGTCAGTGACGTCATTGAACTACTTTTGAGACAGGCAATGTGCGCAATTACGCGCACCAAAACTTCCGCTTTACGCGCAAATAATGTAAACAAAGTGCATGCGCACATGGTCAGGCTAGCTAGCTAGCATTGTCATGTTATTGCAAAATGAAGTTGGATGGGGTTGGACTTGAAGAGTGGTTTGTGAATGAATGAATGACTCGACTGTTTTCTGTGGCTGAGGTAACTAAATATTGTGATTTAATTTTATTTTCAAGTTAAAAGAAGGAAACCTGAACATCACAAAAATCATATTATTGTTAATGTTCTAACTCTAAGTCTAAGTCAGAGTCAACTTTGAAATTTGCTTGCTTAAAGCCTTTAGGCTTTATTGTGCTGTTCGTAAATCATAAAAGTTGGTGGGGTAGGCCTATTCTTAATTTCTTATGACATCTATTGTGTAGGCCTACAGCTTACGGGTTAACATATGGCACTATAATTCATTATTTTTTTCTTACAGGCATCTGTGGAAATTAAACTGGCCATAATTTGACTTGCTCTACGAGGACAAAACCACAATCCAAGATGGCTGCTGCCAAAGTTGCAACCATCACCATCCCCTTACTCAGCACCAAAGAGGCTGCTGTGAAATTCAAACAAAATTGGATCATCAAGAACCAGCCCGTCATCGAAACCCCAAAGATAGAACCCAAAGAAGACAATCTGGACGACAGTCTGACAAGTCTGAACTGGTTGCAGAACCTTCGCATCATGCGCATCCAGCACCCCACCCCTCCCAGCAGCCCCACCCCTCTCTCCATCCAAAACAGCATCAAGAGTGCCCTGCAGATCCACAAGGGCGGCAATGGCATCGTCAAGATCTCAAACTCTCACAAGCACTCGCACTCCGAGTTCAAGATCTCAAAGGTGTCGTCACACAACCATCTCCATCACAATCACCACCATCTTCATCAAACTCCTATCCAACTGGACCAAAAGATAGACTACAAGACGAACTCGAGCATTAAGCCTCCGTACTCTTACTCGACTCTCATATGGATGGCTATGAAAGAGTCTAAGAAACACAAGATCACTCTGTCATCGATCTACAAATGGATAACGGAGAACTTCAAGTACTACCAAGTTGCTGACCCTAGTTGGCAGGTAAATATCAAAGATCCATTCTTTTTTACTTTTACTTTTGCCATTATTTTCACATTTTTCTCCTTTCCCCTCCTTTCTTTTCTCTATGTTGCATTTACTGACCTACTTGTTTGGTTGTAGCATGTTGAAACTAGATTATTGCTATCTTTGACTGTCTATGACTTTGAAACACTTGACATTTTCTACCTGCTCTGAACTGGTCCAAGTGCAAATAGGGACACTGCCTATTGTACTAAATACTTGAACCCTGCTGAATAGCATTCTTGCCCTGCTGCATAACAAAACACATCCTGGATGGAGTTCATAAATACCATCTTGTTCCTGACAGTGCCTCCAGCACTTTCTAAGAAAGTCTGCTGAGGAGAGAGAGAGAGAGAGATGGAGGGAGAGAAAAGGAGGGGGTTGGGTAGGGGGAAGGAGGGAGAAAGAGAGAGAAAGAGAGAGAGAGAGAGGGGGGGGGGGAGATGCTTACAAATAGACAGAATGGTTGGGGGTAATGTGTAGTGGTGAATTTAGTGATGGGGTGAGGTTTTGATGGGGAAAAGAAACTATTGTATGAAACCGCACAGAATAGCCATGAACAGGATGTATTTGTAGAAGGCAAAGCCCCTAACTGCAGCCCGCTACTTGTATTTTCTTCCCTTAATTATCAACCCAAAGTCAAAGAGGAAGAGAATTTCCTTGTTTTTTTTTACCCACCAACTCTAAAAGACCTGAAACCACCAAGCACCCCTGCAGTGATTCATGTGACCTTTTGAGGTCACAGTCACTAAAACTAAAAGCTCCAAACTTCCAAAGAATGCAGACTTCTGATGGGCTTATCTGTCTCTGCCCCTGAGGGTGTAATTCCACACCAACCTTCAGCCCTCAATCCCTGTCTGGTCATCTCAAGGTCAATGTTGGGTCACTCTGAGGTCACTTTAAGGTCACCAAGTGGAATTTCTGTGTCCAATTGCAATACTGGCAGTAGCAGCATGCATAATGCACTCTACGTATTGTGGGCCCCATCACTAGAGTTTTTTATCTGACATATTTTATTTGAGATCCAGGCTGTGCTTGTGAACATGTACATGTACATGTAGGTTGCAGATTTGCTAGTGCTTTTTCCAGAGAAGAGTACAAATAAACTGCATATAAATAGGATAATGGATAATTTCAGATTGTTTATATTTTTTAAAGAAGATAATAAACTGAAATACAAAAAAAAATACACTTCATGAACTTTAAATTGAAGAATTTAAAATGTATAATTCAATTTTAAAAAGCAAAATGCTTTTTGGAAGAGGTATTATGCTCCTGTGTGGCCATACACCTCTACATCTGTAGTTCAAATAGACATTGAGATGCTATGCCAAGGTTTTTTTCTTTTTAATGAATAAAATATGACCATTGACGTCACATATGTGGAAGTCTAAATTTGTCAAACTCTATTATGGGAGAGGGCAGGTGTAAGTAACGGGCAAGGGAATAGTAAATTCATTGCACAAAAAGGCGCTCAAGTCAAATTTCTTGCTTAACCTGACCTTCGGATTGGACTGACCTAGATTAGATATTCATTTAGCCATTATGATGGATCTGTTCTGTACACGATCAATAGTTTTAACCATTTTGGTGCTGGCAAGTTGGTCATGTAGTACTAGTGCAGTACATGTAGAGTGCCAGGAAATATCATCCCAATTTATAAAATGGTGGAGAAAGGAGAAATCTGATTATATAATGCTTTTCTAAAATTCATTCTGTAATGTCAGCGTACCTAATGTATGCATGTATGGCACCCTTTGTAAATACTCCTTTTCCATCTTGTATGATAAATAGAGTGAAATTATCTGGCATGTTCCAGCAATTTATGCTATTAAAATACTTGATACAAAACCATGCAGTTACTGATGCAGACAAGAGCGCTCTTTCTCGATCATTTCCCTGAATTTTCGATTAGCTTGATGAAAATTTCAATCACCAGTGAAGTGTGTTGCAAAGTTATTGATCATCCATAAAAGTGGCAGTAGCTGAAACGTGTCTGTGATTCTACGTAGAACGGCAAGGGCTCACGGGAAAAACTTGCTTCGATCGGAGATGTATTGAAGGATAGCTAGATATAAAAATGACGGGCAATGAATTATTGACAGCCACTGAATTTCTTTTGCCATTACACCTAAATTGACCTTTATATTGATTTGAACTACTTTTAGCATAAATCATTCTTTTTTTCTTGTTCTCATTGTTTTTTTTGAACTGCCCTGTCAGTGGCACAAAGGGGTTGCCTATTCGTATGCAGGTATTGATTGGATGTTCATTATATACAAATTTATTGAGCGTGTTTAAAGGACACAAAAGTGTGTCGAGCCAAAAAATTAATATCCCTGACATTTGAAAGAACAAAAAGATAATAAACCTCTCATAAAAAGGGGCATGTACCCTACGTCTGGAATAATTTTCAATGTTCTTTCAATAAATTAACAACCAGCATAGCAAGACCGATTGAAAAGTACATGAAAAGGGCAAGGAGAAGATTCAATAGATGTTTAAGGGCTGAAGGGGGTGCATGTATGTAATTGTGTGATGATTAGATAAGTTCAAATTGAATGGAAGAATTGGAGGTAAAATCCATAATGCCACTCCTTGAAGAAGAGAGAATTTTTTATTTTTAGCATCATTCGTTTTATGTTAATAAATACCTGGGGTATTTTATACATGTAGATATGATGACTTTTACATGATAATGTGCAGTAATAACTTAATAACTCCCTTTAAAATGATGAACAGTAGCAATGTAAATAATGTAAGAGCAAATAATACCCTTTAGTTGAAGTGGGGGTCTATAAAAGGAAAACACTTTGGGCATGTTCGAACATGATTTGAACCCCAATTAAACATCCAAAGTCTTCACACATCAACTGAGCTGTTCAAAGATGTAAAATGGAGAGGCTTTGTACTGAACACAAACAACAAAAGGAGTCATTCCTGAGACAGGAACGCTGATGAAAAAGGGGGGAAGAAGCTGGAAGGGTCGCCTAAAAGCTCTGAAAAGAAGATGCATCTTGAAGAAAGCTCTATTGTTTGAGCAAGGCCTGGTCTTGTCGGGTTAAATGGACTAGCAGTGCCAGTATTGATTGGTTTATATGCCATGGAGGGCCAGGGCTATTGTCATCAAGAGCGCTGTCTCTATTGGAATACCTCTCCATCCATCGATCCAATTCTTGCTTTATCATGATGGATGCCGTCGTCAGACAATCAATGGTATTGTGGTGGGTAAATGCTACTGTATACATGTTTGTACACGCATGTACAGTCCCTTTAAATGCTGTTGACAAATTTGTGACTTGGTATTGCTCGTATCAGGCTATAAGGACCTCAAGTTAAACGAAAAATAATAATAATGAGCATCTGTTGTGATTTTTTGCGATAAAGATTAAGAACTCGACTTAAACATCAGCATTAACTATATATACCTGTACATGTACATGTTTATCACCAGTGAGTGGGCCGGTACATGTGTGTAACTATATATTTATGATTATAAAATCTTTCAAGAATTGAACTTTCATATTTTCATGTATCACAACTGAGAAACTTGAAATGATTCATCATTATAAATATTGATTGTCTTGAAGGAAGAGACAGGATTTAATTCAGAGAAATTTTTCAAATTGGTGATGGAAGCCTAGACCTGTTTTTACTTTTTTGTTGTGTGTGTGTGTGTGTTTGTTTTTTGCCTAGATTTTCCTTGAAGCTCTTGAAAAGTTGAAATACATTCTATTCTAAAATCAACTTCATTAAGCTGAGTAAGCCATGTGAAAACATTCAAGTGCAGAGCCAGTCCAATGCCTCCCAATTTGATTCTATTAAATTGTTCTGGACTTAGTTAGCATGCATATGTAATGAATTGATTCAATCTGTAATCCAGAGAGAGAGAGAAAAAAAAATGTGTTGGGGAAAGTAGGAGTGTATCTTGTTGATTGATTGATTGATGGTTATTTTACCTGACTGCTAAGAAAGCATAAATGCTTGTAAGTAAGCAACCAGACGGACGACGGCTTTAGGTCCTCTCCGAGGGACCTGGTAGTGAGGATTAATGCCTTACCAAAGGGCACTAGCGCATCGACTTGGTTTCGAACCCGGGTCACCGGATTACGAGACCACTGCTCTACCAACTGAGCTATAGCGCCTCCTCTTGTGGGGGAGGGCAGAAGATAAATTACTGATTGATACATATTGAAGGACAAACATGAAACGAGAGAGAGAGAGAGAGTATTCTTTATAAAAGGCATCCAAGCGCAATGTAATATAAGCATGCAATCTCCTTGGATTCAACCATTTTTATCTAGGCCTCTTCATGACCTTCACGAACTTCAATTAGATGAATTTTTAACAATACATTATCAAGCTCACCAGTAATTTGGAAAATTGCAACGAAGGCAAAAAGGCTATATGAAATATAATGGAAACTGAGCCTACTGAGGCAATTAATAAAACAGTTACATTTACATACATGTACATTGTGTGTGATGTGGAAAAGGATTGTCTGAGAAAATTAATATTATATAAATTTGATTCCAGTACTCATCAAATGCAAGGCTGGCGAATTTCAAGGTAGATTTGGTTATCATGAAATTTGGAGATCAAACCTATGAATACTTTGCAGTATATATTTGCTGATAAATTGTAAATTTGCTCATGGAGGGTTTTGTTTCGCTCTGTGAATTCCATATATTGTAGATAGGTTGAATATATTTCACTCATCCCAAAATGGTCACGATTTGGGAGAATGTTATTTTCCTTCACCCTAATCCCAATTTGATTGTAGAATACACATTTTTAATGAGTGTGCCATTGTTGGGCTGAGGCGTCTATAGTTCTGAGTTGAGTTAGATGAGTTTCTATTGTGTGGACAAGGGGAATGATTTATGAGTATACTTAGTCTGTTTTTATTTGAGCGAGCCACTGGTCTGCTCACAGTATTCCTTGGGGTCCATTATTTTTCCACCACTTTGCATTTTCAATGTGTGTATGTTATACAGCCACAGTTTTGCCAATTTTACATTGCAGGATACTGAGAGCTACCCAAATGCATTCATGATAGATTATTAGCCAGCTTTACTGCAAAATAAATTCAAACTATAACTCACATGATCTTCCTCTATCATGAACAAATGCAATTCGTGATAAAGAGAAAAGAGATTACAAGAAATAGAGAGAGAGAAGGGGAGGGGGGAGGGGTGGTAGAGAGGAGAGAGAGAGAGAGAGTAACATGAAAAGTCCTACAAATAAATTCAGATATATATTCCTGTAAATATTGCAAATCCATTATAGTAGGTTTCAAACATCACTGTTGTCATGAAAACGGTGTGTGTGTGTCTGCATTTTCCCTATGGAGAAAAAGTAGGAAAAAAGCTAGGTTTACATGTACTGTAGTTGTATGTATATGGCATGCAAACAATGTAAAATGTCAGTCAAGCTGAAAATCTTCTTAGAATATTTTTCAGATTTTAAGACACGAATATGACAATATTGTTTATGATATTTAGACATATAACACAGAAAAGTAGAATGGCTTGCATGGAGACCTCATCGATTCGGGTTCTGGCACAAAAGGCATAGTAAAGTGAGCTTTCAATGGATGTTAGTGATATAATTCATATCTACATGTACTTCGAATATTGCATTCATGCCTGTGTCGCGATGGAGGCCTTGTCATAATCCAGCCAATATTAAAACTTAATTCTCCATCCCTTCCATCGCTCCTATGCTGGAGAATATATCAGCTGACTAAATTGAGAAGGAATAATTTAATCATGCTCCCTAAATTGAAATTTATTCACCTGGTTGGCGTTTGATTGACAAAATCAGCTGTGGTCCCTGCAAACATACCCACAATGGAATCATAGCATCTTATGTTGACAGACTTTCATTTCGGTGGTGGTTATTTGATTAGAGGGCAGTGGTCGTTTGATTTGGGTTATATTTATGCTTCCACAGATTTATTTTTTTTCTCATTAAAATGATTTGATATTTGAGCTTGGCTCATATTGGTTTAGACTTGTGGTGGTTATTCAAAAGCTTGGTAGCTTAATAATTTTAGATATTTTGAAACAGATATTAATTTATTTATCTACATAAGTCCATAGCAATTTATAAGGAAATAACTAAAATTAAAACCTGTGGAAAAGAGCTCAATATTTTCGCTGAGGTAACCTATGGCATACATATCAACTGGTTCCTTTAATGAATAGACAATCATCCAGCAATTTTGTTTACAATATGAGCATCTTGATAAAAATCAAAGTACATGTAGAACATCACTGAATTCAAAGAAAATTCAGCCTTCGAATGATCAAGGCATAGGTGGTTCTGCTTTGTGTGAGATGAATGCGTTGGTCCCCCCTAGAGCGGGATATCCCACCAAAATGCAAGAGTTGGGTGGTTTTGGAGAAAAGACCGCAGCCCCATGCAGAGGGGGTTACCCCCCTCCACTCCCTTTCATCCTCCAACACAGAGACCTAACCACCACCACAGACCTTGTTCTCAGACCTGTATTTCAGGGGCTTGGGTCACGTACGCCAGTAAGCGTGCCGCACAGCACACAGGCTACGTAGCCAGCTCACTGTCAAAGCCATTCGAGAGTTGCCCTAGCAACGGCTGTAAACAACCCATTGCCAGTTCATCACCTGTATGCATTTCCTTTGGATGTAGAATTCTCTCCTTCACTATTGTTTGCTATTATTTGTCAAGTAGTTGGTTGATAGCCCCCATTTTTACGATTGCTTTTATGAAGTCTATAATGTCAATATGCCTGAGGCATTGTTTGTGTGGTGAGGAGGTAGATTCATCATAGTCATGATGCATGGCTGGTTTTAATTACTGTGATTTGACTTTGACAAGATACATATCTGTAGCATTGATCGATATTATATGATTGTGAATTATAAGTATGCTACTATCTGTTTACCCATATCTCTGTAATATCATTTCTGATTGCATGAGACTGTACTATTAAATGGAGTTCTCTTGAAGTGTTCAGATATAATAGGAGAATATTTAAGATTAAAAATTCAATCTTTCCATTAACGTTGTGTAGAGCACAGTTATTTATAGGTCCATGTTAGAGTTGTTCAATTTCTCCAGTTTTTAAGAAGTTTCTAATAATACCAATGAATGGAATCAGATTGTTCTAGGTGCGATTTATTTTCCTGTCAATTTACCCTGTTTTTGTCCTGTTTGTATTTTTTTCTATAGAATTCCATCCGTCACAATCTCTCACTCAACAAGTGCTTCCAGAAGGTTCCTCGCAAGAAGGACGAGCCAGGCAAGGAGGCTTCTGGCGCATCGACCCTGCCCATGCTGACGAGCTTGAGAATGGTGTCTTCAAGAAGAGACGGCATGCCTCCTTCCGGGAGCTCCCCATCAAGATCAAGACGGAGCCCGAGAGCGAGGACGAGTGCCATAACATGGACGATACCAAGCACCACAGCCGCAAGCAGACCATGCCAAAGAAGAGGTCAGCCTCAGAACACAGGGGCTCTCATTCGTCATCTAAGAAGGCCAAGATGTCACGATCCCATAGCTACAAGCCACCGTCCCTCCTGGATGACAGCATGCCAAGCAGCATCCTCAAGGAGGACTTCAGCTGGAACTCCATCTTTGAATCGGAGATTGAGATTGAAGGCACACGCATCAAGACTGAAGACATTCTTGACGGACACGAGTCAGACACGTCCGACTCCTGGAAATGGACACGCCACCTCCATCAGAGCATGAGAGTAACATCAACGATAGTGTCCTTGATCTGTCAATAACAGGAACAAGGATCCTTCGCCCGATCTGGTTCGAAGAACAACTCAAGGAGATTGATCTGCATCCGTCTGACGTCCAGCTTGAGGATATCTTTGCTGCATTTGATCTCCCGCCTTCCCCTGCCGGATCTCTTATCGAAAGACACGCCCATCCTTGGGCGGAGACCAGAAACATTAACCTCAATGAAAGCGGTACCTTTGGGGATCTCTTTGACTTTGGCCAGCTGGCAGAGGGCGCTATGACTTGGCAAGAGAATCCTATGCCATCTCCTTGAACTGGAGCTTGGGAACTCCAGCTAAAAGAAATGTAAAACAGTAATCATGAACGTTAGATCTATCCAAGACACTATCACGCTGGCTAGTGAAGTCACCCTCTATATATGATTGATGTGAGAAAGCTTATATTATAGAGTTTATAACTAATCATGTACAGTGAGCATGGCTTTTCTCAATTAATCACAATGTTGTGTGAGGACCAGGGCTGGCTCTGTGACCACACGCATCAACTATTTTTGTACAAATTACTACAAGACCGCCTTTCAGTGAATTCCATCCAATTTATTTTCTGCTTGCTGTGTTGTAGTGTTTCTCTAAAACGTTGACACTCCACTCTACTCGTAACTTCAGTATTTCGTCTACCAGACTACCACACAAGTTCAGGCAGAGTTCAGAATATATATTATGCAAATGCTGCACCGTTAAGTATCTACATGTATCTCTCAAGTCATTTGAAATTTGTCATCGAGTCTACAAAATGGCTCACTCGCAGAAATTTGATTGAAACTGATATTTGATGTTAAATTTCAACCGTGTGATACACATTCTCATCATTTGTTTCTAGCTGAGTGTTTTCTTTTAGAATTCTTGCATTCAGAATTTCAGCTAGCAATTCACAATTGGAAATATATATATACACACACGTTTTATATTTTGTCACATGAATAGTTGGCATTTTTTACTCAAGATTGTCAAAGGGTGGTTTTTGTAAAATGGCAATTTCTGCCTCTGAAAGTGCGTTCTCGTACTGTACTCTATGCCTTTTGTATTCCATCCACTTTTGTGTTTGTTCTCTGATATGCAATTGAACTGTCCATTTTGTGTGGTACCTCAAACATGAAATAAACACATAAAATCTTAAATGTGACATTATGGCCAGATAAATCATGCAGTATGTAATTCAAAGCTATAGAACGGTTTGTGGTCAAATGCAGTGATGCTGATAATGATGAGACATAATTATAATCATGCTCTTTGTCATCTAAAAACGGGCATAATCAGGTAAGGAAAATTAAATTTTGCAGATGTCAGGGAAAATTAAATTTTGCACTGATGTCAAAACATATTACATGTATCATTCAATGAAAAAAAGATGATAGATTTAGCAGTTCCCTCCAATTTCACTATATAATTGCTTTCATTATCAGTGGTGATTTATATACCGGTATGTATTGATGTGTCTACTCGATCCTGAAATTTGTGTCCATTTTGGTATTTTTGATAAGCAAAATTGTTACAAGGTCTAAAGAAGCTTAAAGTGCAATTCTCTTTATATGCGAAACATAGCGTACATTATACATAATATTTCTTAATGGTCTGCATTTTGTAGTTCCTATTTTCCTGAATTGTGTAAATGGTTGCAGTGCAAAATGGCAAATAAATATGACTGAGCTATCTTAATCCAAAATTCATTATCTGATTTTGATTTTTTTTTTCCTTTTAAGGATGATATGATTGTGAGTGTTTGATTTTAGTATCCGGTGCATTGTGTGGGGGACTGGTGCTGTTGCTGCAAATATTGATTGAAAGCCTGATAATGATGGTACTCTCATTGACCCATACTACATTATGAGCACAAACATTCAATATTTAAAAAGCAATAGGGGAGAATAAGTAATACATGTAGAAAGATGTATGTATTTATGAGAGAGAGAGAGGAAGGGTGGAAGATTTTTAAAAAATAGGGACTGGGGAGAGCCCAGAATGAGAGAGTGTAAGAGAGAGAGAGAGAGAGAAGGGATGGTAAGGAGTGAAGGATCGATGGAGGAGAGGGAAAGAGAGAGAGAGGGGGAGGGGGAAGAGAAAGGGTGGAAGATATATTTTTTAAAGGGAGAAGGAACATCTCAGAATGAGAGAGAGAGGAAAAGGGGGCAAAGGAGTTGTGTAGAAGGAGACTGCATGAAGGAATTCAAAAAAAAATTGAACGAGAGGAGGGTAATTGAGAAGAAGAAATAAAACGTCAGTGAATGAGGGCAGAGCAGGCATGGAATCATAATCATCATGATTATATAGGGCGGGGGTAAATATTGCCCTGGTATTGACCAAAGTGGTTGCTGTAGAGTGTATTGTTTGAGATGATATCGATTATGGGAGTATCTCGCAAACATCTGGATGAAGGTTTCTTGTTTGATTTGATGCTCTCGTCTAATTAGCATCTCTGGTATTTCCTGTCCAGCAGAATACTGCTAATGAATGGGGCCCCATAAATTTGGCCTCTCTCTCTCTCTCTCTCTCTCTCTCTCTCTCTCTGTCTGTCTCTGTCTCTCTCTCTGTCTGTCTGTCTGTCTCTCTTTCTCTGTCTGTCTCTCTCTCTGTCTCTGTCTGTCTGTCTGTCTCTCTGTTTGTCTGTCTCTCTCTGTCTCTCTCTGTCTCTCTCTCTCTCCGTCTCTCTCTCTCTGTCTCTCTCTGTCTGTCTCTTTCTGTCTGTCTCTCTCTCTCTCTCTCTCTCTCTCTCTCTCTCTCTCTCTCTCTATCCCCTTGGCCTTCTCTCTCCCTCCACCTCTAGCGTTATAATAGCGTTATTAACCTTGTGACGACCTTCATTAAGAAACCCCTTAACTTCACTTAAGTTCAATGTTATTAATCTCAAATTGTCATCTACGCTTTTCATTCACTCTTTCCTAATTTCCTTGTATTATTCAAACTCCATCTTCACTTTCTTTCTGTCTCTCGCAAGCACACTATCTATCTCTCCACCCTCTCTCATCTCCTCTATCTCTTACTGTTTTGTGTGTGTTTATCTCTCTCTCTCTCTCCCCTCTATATTCTTTTCAATTCTTTCCCATCTTTTCATCATCTATACCAGTCTGCCTCAAGACCATATTCTCTCTCTTCCTCTCTCTGTTTTCTCTCTCTCTCTCTTTTTCACTCTCTCTGCTTCTTTCTTTCTCTGCCTCATCCTGACTCCACCCCTCTTTCGTACTCACTCTCTGCCCTCCTCTAGCCCCCTAAAAATAATCTTCAAGCCCCACCCCAAGATGTCTTGGTTATAATATGAATTTAAGGGAGGCACGCGTAGAAAATGAATGCAAGGACACCCAAGAAAGAAAAAAAAACTTCTAGAAACGCGCCTGTGGATAGACTCCTAAAATGAAGGTGATGGTGGTATTTAGGTGATAGTTCATCGCCGTTAGCTCACATCTATATTATGTATAACCCATTAGTGTGATCATGGTTATAAATTATCAAGTACTTTAAAAGCATGTGTGAAATTAGACGAAAAGGGAAAAGGTGGAGAGAGAGAAAGTGGATGAATGAAAGAGGAAAGAATTCATATTTGGATTATTATGTTATTGTAATATTCGGACATTTTTAAAAAAGTGACGCACAATATTGACATTGCCCGGGATTGAATTTTTGAAAGTCATCGCCATCGTTTTCTTTGTAAATTAACAGTTCGTTAAGGACTAACAAAGTGGTATAATAGATCGTAGCTATTAAAATTGCAGAGTGTCGATTTACTGCGGAGGTCTATAAAGAAAACCTATAGTTTTGTGTTCATGCCTGAATAATGCATGATCTATAACAATGAATTTCACAATGCTTATTACGCTATGAACTAAAATGCCAAATGTTTTGAAGACTTATTAGTAGTTTAATGCGGTGACTTAATGACATTTTAATTATCATCAAATACCAATTTCGGGCGGGTTTACGTGACACTTTTCATCAAATTAGGCAGGCTGATGCTTTCAATATATCACCGTTGACATGCTAATTAAGATGCCCATAACATTCCAATTCTAATTAGTTTTTTAAACCTTGAATGGTTGTTTAATCATCGAATGAATATCGTATTGTTGCAAAAATGGCAGTGTATATCTCTCCATTAGCATTTTCTTAGAGGAAAATGCCTGTATATATGCCTAGAAAGTAGTGCAATAATGATGAAAGATGCAGTATCCGAATGGGTAGAACCAGGGGCGGCGTAATGGATGATGCTTGGGGAGGGGGAGAGGGATTATATTCCCTGATTTTCCTAAGACCCCCCACACACACACACACACACGTGCGAATCACAGACGAGAATCCATTTTCTATCTTTTCCTAGTAACTTTTCCCTTTTTTTTTGGGGGCTTGTCGGAGCCTTTTTTTCTCTACCAGGTGTACCCCTTAATAAAATACTCTTGCGCCGCCCCTAAGTAACAGTTTATGTTACACATGTGTAAAGCTTAGCCATGTCCTAAACATGATGTAGACAATTATCACAATGATGTAATTTGCATCCCGCCTTTGTCTTATTCTCAGAATCATAGCCCCATAGGAAGGTTAATTGCAAAACAACGCTGCAAATGAACATAGCATCAATAATTAACATACTGGATGGAACTATTGTTATCTTGATTATACTCCAGGGGTTCATTATGAGTTCATTACTTCGAGGTAATTTGTAAACAGGAAAAAACGCTACACTGCAGCTATTCGTCCATAGACGTATTTTGCTTTTGGAAGATTTCATAATTATAAAAAGATGGGAGAGAATATAAACAGGAAACAGATAAGGTCGAATATGAAAATAGAAAAGGGTGAAATATTCTGAGGTTAAAGAAGACGGCAGAAAAGAAAATCACAAACGAGAAAAGGCGACATTAAAAATATGTTGAGAGAAAAAAAGACAACTCATTGGAGGATGGGACTGATATTATAACAAAATTATGATGCAATTCTATTCCTTCCACTTTATATTAGTCGTCTATGTGTAGTAAACAAATTTATGTACACAGGGTTTTCATTATCAGCGTTTCTCCCTCACAGAAATAAAACTACTCTGATATATTAAGGGGAAAGGGTAGTTTAAAACATACTAAAGGAACAAGACAAAATATATAGCCATTAAGAATCCATTTAAAAGAAAAACGACTTTAAACAAAATCCAGCACAAATAATCAGTAAAGGAGATGAAAAGAACAAAAATAAGAGGGAAACGTGGAGAAGAATATCAAAGCACAAATTGCGACATTTGAAATGTTCACGTATTATAGTTCATTGTAATGAAGAGTATTGTAAAGGGGATGTAAACAAGATGGGGCATCAGGTAGTTTCGCTCGAACGCATCTGGTAGTACACAAGGCTTGGAATATAAAAGACGCCAGGGGTTCAGTCTCATGCAAATGAGCATTGATTAAAGATGGTTGCCCTCATTAAAGTTTTAAAGTCATCGGCGCGGGGCACAGGAGAATTTCACCCATCCGTGGTGCGGGGAGTATTATGGTTGTATTGGAGAGAGTGGAAGAGGTAGATGAAAGGAGAACGAGAGCTAGATAGTGGAGAAAATGAAAGTGAAAGTAATTGTGAGGGAGAGAATGAGAGAGAGAGAGAGAGAGAGAGAGAAAGAGAGAGAGAGAGAAAGAGAGAGAGAGAGAGAGAGGGAGAGAGGGGAGGGGGATAGGATAGCAAATAAGACAGCTTGGGGTGGGGAAAGATAAAGAAAATGAGAATGGACGGAAAGGATGGAGGAAGTTGAATAAAATGAGGGAGGCAGAAAGGAGAGGTGACAGTGAAAGGGGAGAGGGAGAGAGAGAGAGAGAGAGAGAGAAAGAGAGAGAGAGACTGAGAGAGAGCGAGAGAGAGAGAGAGAGAGAGGGGGGATGTAAATGAAACTAACCATGTTTCATATAATAATATAATATTTCGATAAAAAAACATAAACAAAAAAACAAACACGAGTTACAGAAAATACAATATGAAATATAAAGGATGATGAAAGAGACAACATTGTACATGTCTATTCTTTATGGTGGTGGCTAAAAACTTGCTACGATGATAACGGTAAAAGACCTAAATGGTACCTGTGGACGGTATTTTGACGAGAAGATATTTTATTTTGCGCAATGACCGTATATATAGTAGGTCCATGTCCGACCTTCTCATCTAAAGATCCAGGGATTGCCATTTCTTATCTTTTTTTCCTAAAAGAAGGATTTGATTTGGTTTGATTTGATTTATTGATTTCTATATCATATTTTAAACATACATATTTTAAACATACATAATTCCATCAGTGTGATATAATTTACGTTTCAAAGTACAATACATGATACTCATACTGTATAGAACATAATTTATACAATACATAGGAGAACATTACTCAATTTTACAATTAACATGATATAGGAGGGATACAGCGTAAAAAGAGGATGTGGTTGTGGTATAGTGGTTCATTCACTTGACCCTCAACCCAAGGCTTTGAGGGTTCGAATCCCAGCCTGGCACGCATGTCTTTTGGCAAGACATTAATCCTCGTATGCCACCCTTCACCCAGGTGTCAAAATAATGGGTAGCTGGCAGAGCTTAGTCCTTGAAATGCACTGTGCCAGAGCTAAAGCTATATAGGGTAATGATATCCAAATTTCTTTGGAAGCGTGTAGGGTCGTTTTATCATCATGTGATACTCGCTAATCAAGAACGGTTTATTATTGTTGTCGATATACCAAACACATTTCTGACAAGAAAAACAGTATGGCGATGTTGCCGGGCATGACCGCGACACTATTTACCCCGCCTTGAAGGTCGGGACAGGAGCGACCTGCTTGACTGATCCTAAATAATGCACGACAAGGCGTACGTCATCATATTGTGAATTAGTACCAACAGGATCAATGGGTTTGAGTATCAAAGATGTATTCGCCCAATTCGGTCACACCAATCAGGGAGATGTGACTTTACATCTCCCTGCGCCAATGAGACCAACACGAGACCAAAATACAGACCTAACAAACAATTACATTACCCCCCTACAGTCGGTGCGACCAGGGAGGTGTGACTGAGGTTCTCACCCATGGTAATCCCATTTGTCTCACATGCTATGCATGTGGGCAAAGAATTTGCTTCGCCTGGCGTGCCCCTATTCATCCAAGATTGTTATACAGTGTCTTATATATCGACGAGAGGAGAAATTAAAGGCGCTCTTCTGAGCCGTATGTCAATACAATATCGACTGATTGAAACATATTCTGATGCTCTTGCATGAATTGCCTTGCTCAGATCTCCCTCTATCCAGTGCAACTTTCAAGACTATACTGGGGTGCGTCTATGTCATTCAAAAACAATTCTTTGAGTCAGCCTCCCTTGATCAGTTTTTCACAGTCCACAAGGCATGATTATGATCTCAAGCCGCATTTTAAAATCTCATATGGTATGGACAGGATTACTGTCCATTCGTAGCGAGATCAATAGCGACGCGATTCTTATTATGCCGGGATAGTTTGCATTATATGGACAGCGAATTTTCATCCCAGTATGCAATTATTGTGTGATATAATGTGATTTGAAAAACATAACAAACAAAAAACAAAAAAACGTTGGCATGAAATCCTCACACTGCATTATTAGTGCAACCTTATCAAAATGTTAGGGCCAATCGAAAGAGGTAAATGAAATGTGTCGGCATGGATGCTCTTGTAGATGCCTCCTTCCCCCGATTATCAATTATCACTCCCTAGGGCCTATAGACTGCTGCATAATGCCTCTGTGCCTAATCGATATCATTACTTACGGTGAATAAAGACCCACATTCTTGAACGACCTCGGTATTGAACCTTAAAGTGGAAATAATCTTTAGAGTACTTGAATTTTTAGGAGGGAAACATTGGAGCCCCGTATTTACATTGATTTTAGCAGCGTCCCTTGCGGGTTTCTTTTGAACTAGTGGGAAACACAAGCTAGTCTGTTATATGCAAATGATTATAATAGACCCAAACACAGCGAAGCCGCACAAGACAGAGCAGGGAGGTGGAACTCCCACCTCCCTGGACAGAGGAAACCCAGCTCTTCAGAGGGTTGAAACCTCCCGAAGACACCCTTGGAAGGGTTCCCCATTTAAAACTCTTATAATTTCAGTGGCGGATCCAGGGGGCACAGGGGGCACGTGCCCCCGGCCAAAAAAAAAAAGAAAAGGAGAAAAAGGAAAGAAAAAGGAGAGGAAAAGAAAAAGAGAGAAAGAAGAAGAACAGAGGGAGGAAAGAAAAGGGGAGAGGAGAAAAAGGAGGGGGAAAGGGGAAGAGAGAGGAGAGAAAAGGCGGAAAAAGAAGAAAGGGAGAAAGACAGAGGGGAGAAAAGGGGGAAAAGAAAGAAAGGGGGATGATGTTATAAGAAGGTGTTTTTTTACCGGGTAAGGGGGGGGGCATGCAATTTTAAGTCAAACATGACTAATATCAAAGATTTTATCTCCTTTATAATTTCTAACTTATATAACTAATAACTTAGTCTTGAATTAATTTTCCGATATACCTATTCTAAGTGCTCTTTCAGCATGCAGATTGTCCCCGCCATTAATCCTGCCACAGTTGCTGGTTTCATTGGGTGGTATTCCGATAGCGCGGACTAAGTTAAGCTTGGCTTAACTAGTTCACACTTTTATGGAGTGCCTGTTGCCAACTCATTTTCCCTGTACAGATTATTTTAATCCTGCAATGAAAAGTGTCCAAAAAATTAATTTTGCAATGAAATGGGGAGAAAAAGATAATATGAGTATGAACTGAATTTCAATAAAGTCTTTGGTAGATTATCTTTGTCATGAATATTGAAGGAGGAAGATGAAACCTAGCATTCCATAGAAGTGTGAACTAAAATTCTTGTTTAGTCTGGACTTAGTCCCGGCTTAACTTAAGAGAATACCACCCATTGTCATATTATTTTCTGTCATCCCTGTGGCCGCGAAGAGCCTACCACAAAGTTTCTATCCGTTTCGCAAGCACTTTTTTCCATCGCCTACATGTAATGCTTATTGCTTCCAGTTTGTAAAAGATCCCAGTGGCGGATCTAAGGGGGATGGGGAGGGGTTAGGGTTTAACCCCCTGGGCTGCCAAGTGAAAATGTGATGTGAATCGAAAAACGCCATCATGTGTCCAGACCCACACAGTATCCGCATCGTATCGGGTCAAACCCCCTTAAACTGTTACTTGATTTAAAAAGACGTTATCATGCACTGCTTTTTATGGTCTCCATTGTGTTAGTACACGTCAGGAAAACATCATTTACGAAGGTTCAAAATAGCAACAACAAAAAATCGCCTCGCCGCTACCCGCCTCGGACTTCGCGGCTCGTGGACGATGTTCCGCATCGTCATTGGGTTGAACCCCCCTTAAACTGTTACTTAAGTGATTTAAAAAGACGTTATCATGCACTGCTTTTTATGGTCTCCATCGTGTTAGTATATAGATGCCAGGAAAACATCACTTACGGGGGTTCAAAATAGCAACAACAAAAATCGCCTCGCCGCTACGCGGCTCGGACTTCGAGGCTCGTGGACGATGCTCCGCATCGTCATTGGGTTGAACCCCCTCAAACTGTTATTTGATTTAAAAAGACGTTATCATGAAATGTTGTTTATGGTCTCCATTGTGTTAGTATATAGATGCCAGGAAAACATCACTTACGGGTGTTCAAAATAGCACCCCAAAAATCGCCTCGCCGCTATGCGGCTCGTGGACAATGCTCTGCATCGTCTTTGGGTCAACCCCCTTCAAGTGTTACTTGATTTAAAAAGACGTAATTATCATGCACTGCTTTTTATGGCGTCCATTGTGTCAGTAGATGCAAGGAAAACATCACTTACGGGGTTCAAAATATCAAAAACAAAAAAATCGCCTCGCCGCTACGCGGCTCGGACTTCGAGGCTCGTGGACGATGCTCCGCATCGTCATTGGGTTGAACCCCTCAAACTGTTATTTGATTTTGAAAGACGTTATCATGAAATGCTGTTCATGGTCTCCATTGTGTTAGTAGATGCCAGGAAAACATCACTTATTATACGGGGGTTTAAAATAGCCCCCAAAATCGCCTCGCCGCTACGCGGCTCGGACTTTGCGGTTCGCGGACGATGCTCTGCATCGTCATTGGGTCGAACCCCCTTAAACTGTTACTTGATTAAAAAAAACGTTATCATGCACTGCTGTTTATGGTCTCCATTGTGTTAGTAGATGCCAGGAAAATATCACTTACGGGGGGTTCAAAATAGCCCCCAAAAAAAAAAAAAAAAAAAAATAGCCTCGCCGCTACGCGACTCGGACTTCGCAGCTCGTGGACGATGCTCCGCATCGTCATTGGGTCGAACCCCCCTTAAACTGTTACTTGATTTAAAAAGACGTTATCATGCACTGCTTTTTATGGTCTCCATTGTGTTAGTATATAGATGCCAGAAAAACATCACTTACGGGTGTTCAAAATAGCACCCCAAAAATCGTCTCGCCGCTATGCGGCTCGTGGACAATGCTCTGCATCGTCTTTGGGTCAACCCCCCTTCAAGTGTTACTTGATTTAAAAAGACATAATTATCATGCACTGTTTTTTATGGTCTCCATTGTGTCAGTAGATGCCAGGAAAACATCACTTACGGGGGTTCAAAATATCAAAAACAAAAAAATCGCCTCGCCGCTTCGCGGCTCGTGGACGATGCTCTGTGTCGTCATTAATTGGGTCAACCCCCCTCCCCATTAGCAAAAAGCTGGATCCCATCATCCGCCCCTGGATCCCTAGTCTTGGAGGGGGTGGGAGAAAGCAATTTTACGCCATATTACTCCAGGAAGTGCCTGAAAATGCACCTAATGTGGTTCTAAAATTGCAAATGCTTCCTACTCACGGAGGGGGTTCTGACCCCCTCCCAGACCCACCCCCGCTTGGTTGCTCCGCTCCCTCGCCGCTGACGCCTCACTCCATCGTTTTCATATATTTCACCCCATGCGATTTTGTGCCCCGGTAAGAAATTCCTGGATCCGCCACTGAATTTGGTATTTGAACTTAGGGTTTTTAATCGGTTTAGTGTAGAGAAACTCTGCTGGTGGCAAATCCGGGCTAAAAGTGTCAATTTAAAGATTTGGAGTTGTATTTTCTCGAGAATAACCTCAATAACAAACAAAAAAAGTAGGCTAGAAGAACCCTGAAAACACCATGAAAGACCGTCCAAACAATGGTTACTATAGAGCAAAATGCTGGCCCAAACAATGTCCAATGTCAGTCTTCCTGCCCATAGGCCACAGTCATAAGCCGTTTCTACACTTGAATGGTGACTTAATGACAATATTGCATTAATATCTCTGTGCGCTTCCAACTCAATTCTCTTGAAATTATAACCCTGACAAGCAAATAGTCAAGTTAGACAGGAGCATGTTAAATTTCAAAGCTATAGCAACATCATACTGGCTCAAAGCGTAAAATCATTTGACAGAAACAGAAGAAAAAAAATTGAACTAGAATAATCTTTTCTCAAGGTAGCATTTTGTAGCAATTAGAATTTCCTAATACGCTATCGTTTATAGGCCTAATACCTTTTGTTGGATCTGAATGCATCATTGATTGATTAATTATATTGCCAGGCTATAACTTGTTCAAGGCCTCACTTTAGGATATGCCCTTATTCACACGTATTATACCAGTTACTTCTGGTGCATTAATTTTGCTATACCTTTGGAGAAATAATGCTCTGAGCCAAAAGGGCATCAATTTGTATCTCGTAACAAACATTTTATATTCCAGATGATATTGACACGATTACTACCCTAGATCGTAACAATAAACATCGTCACACGTGAGCTCACTTCATATTGATAAATCAATTATCCATAATATCATGCACATTGGATATCTGATAGTTGAATTGATATTGAAACATGAATAAGTGTTCTGTCATGAACATAATATATACGCACTTTAAATGTGTCAACCGTTCTGTCGAAGCATTATGGTATTCTGAAGCATTTTGTCATGGTTCCGAAAGTACAGTAGTTGCTTTGTTTATTGGTAAAGCTTATAATGAGTGTAATTTATAATAGCGATTATCATATAATGAGGAAAATAATCATGAAAGTAAACCGATGTTTTAACAGGGGAAAATCGTTGTTTCGTTTCCTATAAGAATTGCTGTTCTGTTCGTATGATTCGTGCCGCAACGAATAACTCTATTCGTAATTATCTGGACTGCAGGTGGAGGCGTAACTTCAAATTTCGGACTAACTTTTCTCTTAGTCTACTCTCTAATGTTCAATAAAACTTTTAAAGAGATCACGACTGTCTGGTAAATTATGAATGTCAAAATATCAATTTGATTTGATTATGATTTAAAATTCGAGATATTACTAAAAACGTCGTGATAGTTTTAATTATCAATTATACTTTTTAGCAACGTGTAGACCTTCCCTGGCCTTCTGGTTTGCAATGAACACAAATAATATTCTAGATTTTGGAGAAAACAAATCATGAGAGAACATCATTGTATATACAATAAACATTAATTATTTGACCTTCCTTTGTGTGATAAACAGCATTGGTTTTTACGCCTATTTCGTAGACGCATTTGAAATTCGTTGCCTGAAAATAACCTTTATTATTTAGTAACTTTCCTCTCGCTTGGATAGGGTGGCCAGGCTCGGGGTGGCTCCAGAGATTTTGTTCACTTTGTTATGTGTTACTTGGTTATCTTATATGCTCCCAAACATTGCCATGTTTTTCGTCATGTAAATTTAATGTTACCGTTTGTTAGAGGATTAGATTTACTATGATAACAGATAAGAAACAATAACAACGTTCAAATAAGGTGTTTCGAATTAGGACACTTTACCTTGTGAAACAAGTATAAAATTGTAAATTGCATCTTTATGCAGATGATACTGTGCTATATTTTTCTCATAAAAGTGTTGATATTGTTGAACAAATATTAATTGCGATCTACGTAAAATACATAGCTGGCTATGCTATAATAAACTTAGTCTTAACGTTGACAAAACCATTTGTATGTTATTTGGAACTGGTGCAAAATTATCGAAATGTAATATCTTAAATGTAAATATATCTGGTAAACGTATTGTTCAAAGAAATACTGTGAAATATCTTGGAATGCATCTTGATACCAAGTTAAAATGGGATACTCATATTGACGAAATGCGTAGAAAAATAAGTAAAGTTGTAGTTTTTTAGCTCGCCTCCGACAATTTATATAGGAATCCAATCTGAAGATGGTATATAATTTATTCATCCACTGTTTGATTATGCAGAATTTTTTTATGATTCGGCATGCAAGAAACACACTGACCGCCTACATAAATTACAGAACAGGGCCGGCCGTATCATTTTAAAATTAATCCTTTTAACCATGTTTCAAATAACGATATTCATGTAAAATTAGGGTGGAAATCTCTTCAATCAAGACGTAAATTGACGTTAATATGTGATTATCATGGTTTGTTTTAATAAAAACATACGAAGAAAAATAGTTTTTTATCTAAGGACAACGCATGATTACACATTTGAAACGTGACATTTTAACCTCGCCACAATTTCATCAGCAAGATTGGTCTATTTTATACCGAGTAAAATATTTTACTTGATTCCAGACAGGAAGTCACCCGAAAGGATATGATAAAAATAAAGTATGAGACCCATTATAAAAGAAACATTATCTTCTTCTTCTCCCTCTTTTCTTCTTCTTCTTCTTCTCCTTCTTTTCTTCTTCTTCTTCTCCTTCGTTTCTTCTTCTTCTTCTTCTTTTCTTTTCTTTTCTTTTCTTCATCTTCTCCTTCTTCTTGTTCTTCTTCTCTTGCTTTTCTTCTTCTTCTTCTTCTTGTTCTTTATCTCCTTCTTCTTCTTCTTCTTCTTCTTCTTCTTCTCCTTCTCTCCTTCTTCTTCTTCTTTTTCCTATTAGTATCATCATTATCATTAACATTCATTATTTTGTAGCAATTAAGTGGAATAATTTCATAAATGAACAAATACTCTATAAAGTACAGTTTTTGGATCGAATTTAAACCAAAGATATCTAACATCAAATACAGGTCAAGAAATTCTCGCTCTATTTCTCTATCTCCCAATGACGATGTTGATGTCTTGAGAAATTACAACATTTTAAAATATTTAAAGGCTTCTGATTATAAACACATAGTAAGGTTTTTTTTTAAAGACTGATAGTTTATAGTGATGGCATTTACAACTATACTTTGTTTTAATTATTTATAATAATATCTGTGCATGTGTTCAGAAATTGAAAATTATTACTGCTTCCGACTAAAAAACTACCGTATATAGATAGGCCCCCTGTAACAGGTTTTAAAAAAGCACCTTTATTAGTTACTTGAATGAGGAATGCCTTATTATTGACAAACCCTGATAATCCTTGTCCCAAACATCTGAACTGGACATCTATTTTAAGATAGATGTTGGACTGAAGAGGGGCGCTTCTTTGGCAAATAATTACTGATAGGATTACAAGAGGTATCACAAAAGGTTTCGTTCTCTGGACGGGCACCTGTTTGCATCCTTTTTACGGTGTTTGCTGTATAAAACCAGAGCGATTATAGTTTAGCTAACCCCGTTTTCATGCACCAATTTGATCCTGATTTTGGAAGACTGCGAGTACAGGATACGGGTAAATATTCATGCTAAATAGTGGTTTGTGAAAACGGGGACAACATACAAAGAAGAAGGCTGTCTTGTGGTTTAAATGAAATACATCGTCAAAAACATGACCGGGAGCTATTATTTACAAATTTTAGAGATGGGCTTGTTTGGTTTTGGAGATTTGCATAACGGTTAGACGTTACATGCAAATTGATGCAAATCTTCTTGTGTTTACTTGCCAAAACAGAAAGAAATGGCAGGCCTATATTACATTTAAGGGATGAACTTGCGACGTACGTCACAGAAAATCACCAGCAATCAGTTAGTGATTGACAGAGAGAGATAGATAGAGAGAGAGAGAGAGAGAGAAGAAGAAGAAGAAGAAGAAGAAGAAGAAGAAGAAGAAATGTCTGATATAGGAGAGGGAGAGAGAGGGAGGGAGAAATAGGATGAAAGAGAGAGAGAGAGAGAGAGAGAGAGAGAGGGTATTAATCAGTATCAAGTAAGTATCAAGTTTATTTGTCTTCCAGAAATCACTTGTAACAAAATATAATACAGTATAATCATAACACATTAACAGTACAAAGTATAATAAAGAAAGACGAGGAGACCTTGGTTGAAGCACAGCTTGTAAAGTTAAGGCCCCTCATAATGATGTGACAAAGATAACTGATTCATGAATACAACAACAAATAATATATGGAATATTATAAAGCTAGTTACAAAATACACTCAGAAAACAACTACCCAACGATGCATCGACCAGAACCTGGGGCCAGTGGACATGAGAGTATTTAGAGTGAAGGTTGTCCTTAAGTATGGTAAATGCACAAGCCCAAGTTGACACCACATCGAGACATCAATGAGTTATTGCTCTCTGAGTGCAGAGGACAAGCAGGAATATATATCGTATAATTATGTACAGATGGGAAAGAAGAAAAAAAAGAAGGGGGCTGAGGGGAAAGTAGATAAGTGAAGGATAGGTTGAGGTGAGGTGATGACAGATTTGGAGCGGAGAGAAATACAGAGAACGGGAGAGATGAGGAATAGGAGAAGACGGGGTATATATAGGAAAAGGGGACACCTACTTTTTTCTATAATAAGCAACTTCTCCAAAGACAGCTCCAGGCGCGGGGCCAGGGTACAATTAAAACCCCGAAAAGTCGTAAAAGCTTTTGAATTCGTAACGGCTATCGAAGCCCCGTTTGCAGAGAGGAGCAAAATTTGTCCAAAATGCATTTTCGCGTATCTCCTTTTTTTTACCACCAAAGATCGTGAATTTTTTACAGCACCAACATAATGATAATATTATTCTTCAAATAAATTTTCGTTCAAAACTGTTAGGTATTAATAAAGATATAGGTACTTTTCAGTTTCAGAGGTCTTTGAAAAGGGGCTTCGTTTTTTCCAGACATAAGTCCGGGACAATATGAATATGCAAACAATTCACATTATACTAGACTTTAAACTCCAGTCTCACTCTCAGCGAAGTTTCGTGTTTGGGCAGTTAGTAGTTTTGTGTAAAACTGCTTTCAAAACTAGGGGAAGATTCATGAAAAGACTGGAAACTACAACTATATCGGAGGTGTACGCATGCGCTGTTTGCTTCACCGGCCATGCCTGCATACGGTGCATACCATATATGGAAAATACGTCATCGATCAGCTGTATTTACGCTGTGGCTACTGCCAGGCTACTGAATGGCTACTGAGCTGAATCTAGTAAAGTTACAATTACAGCAAAGAACTCCACCATATTTTCACAGCTAGTACAGGTACTTATTTATTTATAAGTCATTGTTTTGCTAAATTTGGACCACACATCAGCATGTTTTACTCACATCATTACAAAGACCAAACCGTCGATGCTTCGATCATGAGATTCATACACACACACCCGAGTCAATCCTGCACGTATCTACGGTACGTGTGACTACAATTCACAGCACGAACCCTTATACATGGGACTAGTCCTACGCTTCCGCGAACGTTTTGCCCTGGGTTCGTTGATGACATTGCCTTCGATTTTTCCAGACATAACCGTGGGACATAAAATCATGAAAAGATATTCGGAGGAGAGCTTTAATATACTTTGATTTATCATATCAGACAGTCTCGATCTTGGGCAATGACGGAAAATATGAAAAATACTGCAATATTTTCAGGAAAAAAATCTCGAAAAATGGCGCTTCGTTTCGCACAGTTTTTCCTTATAAAAACAGAATTTGACAACTAACTGCAATATTTATGAGTTAGAAAAACTCTTCTTCTTCAATTTGACATTTTAATCTTTTCGTTTGGTGGTTTCTAAAGCTAGATTTTACAGTTTAGCTGAGACTCTTTCGTAGCGGTTTAGCGTAAACAAGTTGTTTACTTTATGCAAATTAGGCTTCAAGGACGAAAGCTTTCGCACCGATAATTGTAGTGTAGCCCCGTGCCTGGCTCGATGAAAGCAAATCGGAACGGATTTGGTTGGATGCAGTCAAACAAAGAGGGATGGGGGGGGGGGTGCCTTGTCGTGTCTGTTATTCTACATTTATATTATCCAACATTCGCCAGAGCAAATAAATAATAGTCTCACAATGCATTGATCTGAACAAGTTGCGCAATGTTTACTTTCAGTCAATAACGTAGCTGGCGCAATAACGTCAAGTGTTTCATCATCAGTTTCAAGATGGCAGCGCCCATGGAGCACACGCGCAGTACAACACCAGAGAAGAAACCGAGTAAGAAAAAGCCTTGCAGAGCATGTACCGACTTCAGAAGCTTTGCTCAAGATAAGGGAGTGATGCTGCCACCAGGATTCCCCGTTTCAAATGTAAGTATCTGAATCATTTGAGTAGGAAAACGGGTGAAACATCAGACAAGCGCAATTCTACATCTACGTCTGCACGTCTGTTGATCCTGCGCCTTCAGAGCCGGGCTATCTATGGGCGTATGGCTGGTCCCGAGCTAACTCCAGGAAGCTCCGACGCCGACGTCGGAGCTTCCTGGAGTTAGTCCCGAGCCAGTGGCACAGGCTTCCCAATCCATACTCCCATGGCATGGCTGCCACTGCACTGGCGCTAGCTCGATATACGTAGTCGTAGCGCAATCATTAAACCAAGATTTCATATTGGTTATTGGCTTATGGTGATACCGAATATTTACTTTGAAATTGAATATTGTCTGTCAGAGTCAGACTGTCAGCTCAGATTGTGCTTAAAACCCTTTAGATCCAGCAAAGCATAGAGAGTCAATACTGCGTATGGACCTCTAGCGCTGCACGCTGTACCATGTGCTAATGAAAGGCAGCAATTTCACACGTGAATAGTCAGTAGACTTATAACACACAAATGCACAGAATCATGCCGATAAAACTGTAAGCAAGTTTGACAGTGGACTCACGATTTTAATTTTTGAATTATTCTTTCTAACATCGGTGAGTTGGAAAAAATTGTATTTTACTGCTATTTAGGTGTCATCAATTGTCACTAAAGTACCGATTTTGAGTGAAATCAGTTTAATTTTGTACAGTGGTGTTTGAAATGTTGAGATCAATAAAACGGGTTTTAATACACAGCCAGGATAGCGATGCAGCTATGTGTGCTTAAAACTAAAAGCCTTAATTTCATAATCGATCGATTATGCATGTTCAGAATCGGAGTAAGTGTAACTCAATCAGGTATGATTATGTAATTTACTTTCTTTATGGAAATAAATCTGTACAATGCAGTAAATTGCAATTTTTTTTGTTAATGGTGTAACATAGTAACTGTATGAAGCGCATTTAAATATAAGCGTAATACGCTCCACATATGCATATCTCTGTACAGACTGTAGGACCTTTGTTCCATACCCACAAGCCTTTCATACTTTCATAGAAAATCCAACATGGTTTTCTGCATTATGTATGAATGAGTCATTTGGAGGCAATTCATTTTTATTTTTCTTGATCTAGATCTATATTGTGATAGATAATTTTTATTTTGTTTTGGTGTGTTCGTTGTTGATGCCGTTTATCACCGAGGTGTTCATGCCTCTTATATTAAAGGAGAAGAAGAAGAAGAAAAAGCAGGTTTAGTTGACAGCTACCTGACCATGAACTGACGTACAGGATTACATGGTTACTTGTAACAACAATATAGTTGGCCAGAATTAAATTTCAAAATAAGTAGAAAATTTTATACCAGAATCATGTCTACTGCTTGTAATTGTATGTATACCCCCAAAATATTTTAACTTTAATAGAAAACTGTAAATGCTATATTTTGAGTAATGTCAGAACAAGTATACATTTTCCCAACTACACAGCAACTGATCCAAGGTTTCAGATTGTTCTGAGCGAAAATGACAGTTAGGAGAGTCTTGCTTCCCTTCTTGTACAAGAAAGCACCAACTAAATGGTATTATCATAAATTTTAAAGCAAGATGACATAATTATTCAGCAGTAAGTACCTCAAAAACCTTCATTGTATGAGAAAAAAAATTGGCCACACGGTTTCCCAATTAAAATTTAAAAAAAGATAATAATGACTGATGCCTATTTATGATATTTTAATCATTACAGGGGTCAAACCCTCAAGGGATTACACCAGCCCAGGATGAAAAACCAGACCGCGAATGTCCTCTGGACCGTGAGGAGCTTGGTAGTAATTCATGGTCGCTCTTACACACCATGGCGGCTTACTATCCTGACCAACCAACTCGGACACAGCAGTCAGAAATGAGCCAGTTTATCCATCTCTTTTCAAAGTTCTACCCATGTGAGGACTGTTCAGAGGATCTCAGGGAAAAGTTAGTACTACAATGTATTTGAAAAATCCAGAATATTCTAGATCCATGTGATATTTTTTCTTCAAAAGTCATTTGGAATTCCGAACTAATGAACCTCAGGGGTCGTGCATCAACAAAATTTTGCTCTACTTAATACAAGGATACTTTTTATGCCTCCGCTACAACGTAGCCGGAGGCATTATGTTTTCTGGTTGTCCGTCCGTCCGTACGTACGTACGTGCATATACGTACGTCCCGTTCTCGTGATCGCGTTATCTCAAGAACCAATTGATGGATTACCGCCAAACTCGGGTCATGTATGTATCTTGCAGAGCTAATGAAGTGCTTAGATTTTGGGGTCACAAGGTCCAAGGTCAAAGGTCACAGGGCACATTATGTATGCAAAAATAGTTCGTGATCGCGTTATCTCAAGAACCGATTGATGGATTACCGCCAAACTCGGGTCATGTATGTATCTTGCAGAGCTAATGAAGTGATTAGATTTTGGGGTCACGAGGTCCAAGGTCAAAGGTCACAGGGCTCATTATGTATGCAAAAATAGTTCGTGATCGCGTTATCTCAAGAACCGATTGATGGATTACCGCCAAACTTGGGTCATGTATGTATCTTGCAGAGCTAATGAACTGATTAGATTTTGGGGTCACGAGGTCCAAGGTCAAAGGTCACAGGGCCCATTATGTATGCAAAAATAGCTTGTGATCGCGTTATCTCAAGAACCGATTGATGGATTACCGCCAAACTTGGGTCATGTATGTATCTTGCAGAGCTAATGAACTGATTAGATTTTGGGGTCACGAGGTCAAAGGTCAAAGGTCACAGGGCTCATTATGTATGCAAAAATAGCTTGTGATCACTTATCTCAAGAACCGATTGATGGATTACCGCCAAACTTGGGTCATGTATGTATCTTGCAGAGTCAATGAACTGATTAGATTTTGGGGTCACGAGGTCAAAGGTCTAAGGTCACAGGGCTCATTATGTATGCAAAATAGCTTGTGATCACGTTATCTCAAGAACCGATTGATGGATTACCGCCAAACTTGGGTCATGTATGTATCTTGCAGAGTCAATGAACTGATTAGATTTGGGGTCACGAGGTCAAAGGTCACAGGGCTCATTATGTATCTCAAAATAGCTCGTGATCGCGTTATCATTAGAACCAACAGATGGATTACAATCAAACTTGAATTTTAAAAATTGCTTCCATTTTGGTTTGTAAAATTGCTCTATGGCGGAGGCATCATTTTCGACTGCGCGCAGTTGAAGTTCCATCTAGTTTCTTCTTCTCTCTTTGCAGATTTCAAATTAAAAGTCACTTGAACGCTTATGCAAAGTTTACCATGTGATATGTTGATCTGGTTTGTAGTGGTATATTGATGAAAATATTGTAATTTTTTTCTGTTTGTTGGTTATTATCTAAAAATAAATTTGAAAAAATGTTTTAGATCTGGGTAAGCAATTAAAGTCAATGATAGATATACATAAATCACAATTTCTTTGTCATTATTATGATAATAATAATCCCATGTTACATGTATTATTACAATCCTCAGATTAAAGACAAACCATCCAGATACCACTACAAGGAACAACCTCTCACAATGGTTCTGCAGACTTCACAATGATGTCAGTAGGAGGTTAAGCAAACCAGAGTTTGACTGCTCAAAGATCGACGAACGATGGTTAGACGGCTGGAAGGATGGGTCATGCGACTAGTGACATCATATTTATGGACCAATGGATGTGGAGAATATGGCATGTTATCAAGGATGTGGCTATTAAACAAAGAGGTCTCTGGATGAAATTTGTGTGGGGTTCTGGAAGCAACAGGATTTGGACAAAGAATGTGGATGCAGAAACTGGATCGTGCCAATTGTATGATCATGGAGCTTTTTCTTCCAAGAGTAAAGCAAGATGCCTGAATAAATAGAGAAATACATTGGGGCCTTGTTTCATGAAATTAGTTCTAAGTTTACCGACATCTCATTGTTAATTTTCACACGTTTCAGTGGGATATCGGCAAACTTGTACTAATGACCGTTTCTTGGGGCGCTGCCCTGGCATTCAGATTTTATACAGTGGAACCTCGTTATACAAGGTCCTTGGGACTATTGAAGAAACTTTCTTAAATCAGGAATGTTGTTATATCAGGGTAACAAAAAAAAAATATGAGAAGCTGGGATCAGCAAAATCACCTCGTTATAACAGATACCTCTTTATATCAGAGCTCGTTACGCTAAGGTTCCACTGTAATCATTACTGACTAATTAATTTGTTTGCATGTCAGTAACTAGTCATATTTCAATGAAGATTTTACCAAGGACCTACAACTTCATACATTTACAAGTGACCAAATCCTATATAATCATGATATTTCTCTGACTAATCAGCTCAACTACATAGATGAAACAGCTTTTCATCAAAATGAACATATAGATTTGAACAAGCAGCAAAACCTACATGAAACTATGAGAAGATGACTTTTTAGTGCAGAAAGAAGTCATGGCCTTCTGCCAATCGCTGGAGCCATTAAAGCGCTTCTTATGAGCTTAAGATGAGAATGACCCGTTGAAAAGTGGCAGTCGAGGCTTAGGAATATTTTTGAGGGTTGAGTAGCTGTATGGACTTGAAAATTGTCCAGTAGTGATCGACATTTGGACATCCTTAAACCAGTGGTCAAAGTTTAGTCATTTAGGCTGCTTTCAAGAAATAAGGGCTATTATGTTTTATACTTTACCTGAATAGTATTAAAACATAATGTGCATTTTAAGACAATGCCTTACAGTGTTGGAATGCTGAACATCAAGCAAGATGATACTTTTTATTTCAATTTTTCAGTTGTGTACAGTACCTAATCCGTATCTAATTTTATGACGATGCAACAGATCAAAACTGAGAATCTGACTCTTGAAACAATTCAGAGATTGCTGTACGGATGATGGAAGAGACTAAGATACATGTATTTCAGCTACTTTCCACACACCCGCAGAGAACTACACAGCCATTACCATTGTTAAGGTTTTGCATTCTTTTATTAAAGCATTCATTTTAATTAAAGCAGGTACATATGAATACAGCATTAATGGTAGCTTACACAAATATTGCTTATAAACATTTCTTCATATAAAGCTTAGAAAATGGCAATATAACAGTAAAAAATATGTAATGCCCATCTGCCTGATGGCTGAAAATTGATTTTAAAAGAATAGCATTCGAGTATTCTGAAAGCTGTATAAATTTGTAAAACTCTTTCTTCTTCTAAATGGTTAGATTTGACAATGCAGATTGTTTTATAGAAGCTTTAATTGTCTCTCAGAATCACCGTGTAAATGAATTTTAGAATTGTTATATTAATATCACATGAAAATAAAGTTGCAGAATATAGCCCAATAAAGACAAGTAAAATGAAATGCCTAACTTATCTCATGATAGATATCGACACTCTTATAAACCAAATCAGGTACATTTACCTTCCACAGAATCTTTTATGATGTCATATGTTTTCTAATGCATGTTCTTATAATCTTGGCAATCGATTATATTCCTTAAGTTAGACAACTAGATTCAGATTCATCATCAAGTATATTTGTGCTACTTTTAGGTAACCACATAATGTAAAAGTGATGTCAAGAACTTGGAAACAAGTCTTCAATCGACCCTTTTACTAATCAAAATGCAAATGATTCCAATCATTGAAAGTAATTACTGATTGGCCTACTGCGGAGTAATAAGTATTTGAGGCAAGCTTTGGGATCGTAAAGAGCAAGTTTAGTGAAGGAAGTATGCATAAAAAATTAAAAACATTATTAGATGTGTACATTACTTTGACTTTGCTTCATTTTCAATTCATAATTTTTAAATGCTCATGACATCCTTGTTAGGTACATGATTTACAAACCCTGCAGGTAGACTCAACCTTTTCTATGTATGGTCTTTTTAGAATTCTGATTCATTTCTTTTGCTATGCAAATTTTACTGTATATTATTGTGTTTACAAATCATGTGATAGAGCATTAATATATTTATATTCTGAATTGAATCTTCAGAGAAATTAAAATCTCAAGAAAGAAATTTTAATTTTCTCAAAGCATTACCTGTGTATTTGTTTATTAAGCTAATGGTATTCGTTTCATCAATAACTGGTTACAGCAGAAAAAAAATGGATGATACATCTCCAAGACACAGCTGCGATTGAAAATCCAGGCAAAGCAGTTTCGTATCTTGTAGTTTAGTCCTGCCCAGCCTGATTGATATCCTGTCAATCTGGCATCATGTTGAGGTTGAAGAGATGACGCATGGTGGGACGACCATGGGGGCAGTTCTGGTAAAATGGAAAATCAGCAAGATTGTGTTTCTGGGTTGTTGATAAATATGGAGAGTGAAAAACTTGAGGCATTTAAAGTGAGACTTGCATGAGAAAATGTGCATGTAGAGCTATGGAGGGAAAGAAATGGATAGATGTACTAAAAACAGCAGGACACAAGAGAGAGGAAGAAAGAGCTAGAGAGACAAACAGAGAGACAGACAGAAAGAGAGAGAGAGAGACAGAGACAGAGAGACAGAGTGACAGACAAACAGAAAGAAAGAGAGAGAGAGAGATAGAGAAAGAGAGACAGAGTGACAGACAAACAGAAAGAGAGAGAGAGAGAGTACAGCAGACAAGATAGGAAAGGTTGGAAGAAGAAATGGAAGAGAGAGAGAGACAAATGTTCTGGGATTCAGAGACGGACAGACATAGATCAACAGTCAAAGGCGAGGAAATATGAGAAGTGAGAAATGGAGGATAGGGGGAGGGAGGGAGGGGGGGGGGGCAGAAACAAAACAATAACAATAACTACAACAAAAATAAAAAGGAGGGAGGGGTTGTCGGGGTTTTGAAATCATAAGCAACTGGGGAAAGATAGAGAAAGACACAACGAAAACAGCGATTTTCTATTCATGTAAATAACTACAATTTTGTGAATAAAACCTCACTTATAACAAACACCTAAGGCCAGGGGCAAAAGGTTTTATCTTGTGTATACTGAACCCTTGTTATATCAAGGGCTCAAAAACAATGAAATACATCGGTACATAGAAGGGGGACTAACAAAACGACCTTTTTATAATGAGAGTTTGTTTACAATAAAAGTTTGTATAACAAGGTTCTACTATTAATAATTGAACCCTGCTGCAATTCTTCTATTTGTACTTACCCAAGGCTGTTCCAATTCACCCATGTGACAAACCAGCTGTAAGAACAAAATCAACAGAAGGTACGAAAAGAAAGGATTAACGATTGCAAAATACTTTCACGGTCAACTTTTGCAACGTATTAAATTTCATCAAATTTCATTTTCTCCCTTTGTTACAGATTATGGAAATTTTACAGATGTCACGGAAGGAATACTAGTAAATAATCACATATTTCAGCTGTTTGTCTTGCACTCGATGAGAGAAATTTGCAAGAATGAAAAGAAAGCTGATATTGGATAAAAACCTAATCTGAACAAATCGAACAATAATGACACTGCAAGTTTCACCTTTTTCATCTCGGCTTTCTTGAGGGCGGTGCCTATCATGATGGACTTCCGACATGACCTGGAAGCAAACATCTGACGCACCTTGGTTGGCCTGCAGTGAACACCCTACAAATCAGAGAGAGAGAGAGAGAGAGAGAGAGAGAGTGAGAGAGGAATTGCAATTGGCATTCAATTAATGGTCGAGTTAGATAGTAGTAATTGCAACCACATGTTTATTTTGGGGAAAAGGGTTGATTTTGTCAGCTTATCACACTATATTCAAATTTAAGAAGTGATAACCAATGTACAGTATTATGTTCTCCTTCCTAAAAAGTAAAAAAGTAATAAACAAAACACAACAACAACAAAATTCCCAAACCTACAAATCCATATTTCATTTACAATACAAAGCACAGTAGAGTATATTTATATAGTAGCTGTGCTATCTAAATGGACCTATTATAATTATGAAATGCATGTACATGAGGAGCTTCATAACTCACAGGTGCATCACTGAGCATGAATATGAGTTCATCGATATCATCCTTGCCGAATGTCCAGTTCTTACTGAACGGCTGCGACACTAGCTTGATCCTCTCCGTAGGGCGAGCTGTAAAGACAACAAAGACAAAGCTCACATCTTAAATAACATATCTAGCCAAATCTGTTTTGGTGGCCACCTGCATGGAAAGACCACCTGCCTATAAATTCCACACTATTGTTTCCCTTGAATGGTGATTCATGGAACAGGTATAACCTACACATAAAGACCCCATTGACAGGAAGAGCACTCTCCTTCTCTCCTTGAGTAGGCTTTATACATCGGTTTCGCTGTATTTTGCTTTCTCTATGAAGGTTTGGTCTTGAGCTTTAGTTCACACTTTGATTAGCTATGTTATCAGTAAGTTCCCCCTCAATGTGGATTTGAGAAAAAGAACAAATTTACACTTGTGAAGAAAGGGAAATGGCACAATGAACATCACCCTTGCCAAACTATGTGCAATGAGGATATACAATTGTTTTTAATACATAGGAAGAGAAAATAGTAAAAAAGTGCACTCACCATCCTCATCGATGATGAAATCAAATCCATTCTTCTTGAAGATCTCCACATCATCCATCAAGATGGACTCATTCACAGCAGTCAGCTCTAAAGGTAATGGTCTAGATGAGTGAGAATCAGATAAAGGATATCATTAGTTAAATCAGTGGCAAGTTTGACATTTATATACTATGATAATCATAATAATAATAATAATACTACAGTCAAACCTGTCTATAGCGACCGCCCAAGGGAAGCACAAAAATTGGTCTTTGTAGACAGGTGGTCTTTGTAGACAGGTTCCTGTAGTACATGTTTCAATGAGAAACCATTTTCAAGGGTGCCTTAAATTATGTGGGATAGTATTCCATAGCTCAGGGGCAGCATGCTCAAAACCTCCTTCACCACAAGACTTTGTTTTGACCATAGGTACAACATACAGATCTTTCTGTAGTGACCTCAGATTTCTCACCGATTTATATTTTATGAGTAACTGTGACAGTACGATGGAGCCATGTCATGAAAAAATTGGAAAGCTAGCAGCAAGATCTTGAACTTGATACGTGACCTGATGCATTCAGCTTCAGCGTGATTAGTGCAATTACTTTTCATATGAGGGTCTACTTTGTGGAACTCACTTCCTTCATCCCTTTGTGAGACTTCAAATAATGCCTCAAAACTTTATCTATTTCAGCAAATGTCAAAATACTGACTTCGTCGGATGAGCAGGTGCTTTTGAATACTTTTAAACAGAAATAGGTCACTATATAAATGGTGTGAATCATAATTATCTTCATATACTTTGCTCAAAGATTTATGGATTACATGAATCACAAGACTCTTCCGAGTCATGATGGTACTAGGTTCCTTTTCAAAACAAGTGAAACGCTCTCGGCGGTCTCGCCTGCATTACGCAATTCGATATGATGAAAAATTGAGGTAGGGACATTATTGATAGGCAGGTTTGCCCATTAGCAGGCCCCCCAAAATGAAATCCTCTGAATCTAATCAGCATTTTGAAGTGCATTTTGAAGTGAATATTGACTAAGAATATGCAGACCTGAAATGACATTTGACCTTGACTTTGTCACCTAAAAGACTAATCACATGATTTGTGATACTTGATAACCCTTACAGTGTATGTTCAAGTTTCATGGAATAGGAATGTATACTTTCAAAATTACGATAAAAATTCAAGATCTTAACGTGATGCCACAACATAGTCTAAGTTTGATGACCGGAAATGACCTTTGACCTTGACTTTGTGACCTGAAATTCAACTCACATGATTGGGGATACTTGATATGCCTTTAGTCTAAGTTTCATTGAATAATAACTTATACTTTCAAAATTATATCAAAATTCAAAACTTAACCTCAGGTTAAGTTTTTGATGATGATGCCACAACATGGTCTAAGTTTGTTGACCTTAAATGACCTTTGACCTTGACTTTGTGACCTGAAATTCTCCTCACATGATTGGGGATACTTGATAACCCTTTAGTCCAAGTTTCATTCAATAAGAACTTATACTTTCAAAATTATATTAAAAATTCAAAAACTTAACCTTGGTTAAGTTTTTGATGTTGACGCCGCCGTCGCCGCCGCCGCCGCCACCGGAAAAGCGGCGCCTATGTCTCGCTTTTTGCTACGCAGGCGAGACAAAAACCAAGTAAAGATTTTTTTAGTTTTAATGTGACAGAATAACACAAATGACGAGAAAATAACGAAATGTTTGAGAATCTACAGATTTCACAGTATTAACTCATATGTAACCAGGAAAGAACTGTTTTTAAATCTAAAAGTGAAGCAGTTGCTATCTTACTGAATAAGCCTTTGTCCCTGTAGTACTGTGTGTTTCTGCAAAGTCTCAAAATTGTACTTTTCATCAGTGGCATGCTGTATGGGGACAAGATACGCATACAGACGCATGATATGGTTGTCAATTCAGAGAAGAAATTTTTGATGTATACATTAAAACTCTTTGTACCTGGTGAAGAGATTGGTTCATTATATGGAAACAAACTTTTAAAGTTTTTTTCAAGTACCGGGTATCTGATATTTGAACTCATAGTATTCCACTTTGAAAAAAAAAAAAATACAATTCAAAAGCATTACAAATATACTGGACAAATGGATAATAAAATGTTCAATCAGAATATTAAAATGACCACAAACTACATGTACCATCTTCGGGTCAACACTCAAAAGAAAAGAAGAGAGAGAGAGAGAGAGAGAGAGAGAGAGAGAAAGAGAGAAAGAGAGAAAACCATGATCTATAGAAGTGTTACTTTGGCCCTGCAATGTTTATGTACTTTAAACAGAGCTCTATTTCAAGTTTCAGGGCTGTTTTAGAGCTTTCCAGAGGTAAATCACTAATAAAAACTCTGTGTTTTCCGATGGAGAAGACAAACACATAGACTGACTGAGAGAGGGTGATCTTCCATTACCTGATCAATGATGAATAGATCTTGTCCAAGCTTGGCAATTATGAATCCTAGATTGAATTGACCCAGAATCTCCATCTTGGAAAACATGTCTTTGCTGTGAGAAGAGTGGTAAACAGAGGTATGGGATGGATAACAGTAATTTCAATATCCCTGTTTGACTTGTGTAATATATCAAGTGTTATGCCAACGCACATTGGAGAAAGGGTGGTAAAAATTTCACAAAGATAATGACAATATGCTATCTTGTGTTCAGATTTTCTCATAGAAGAACATAGAAGTCTTTTGTCAGTGAAATACAATAAGATATTGATACAACAGCACCATAACAACACCATAACAACACCATAACATGCTAATTGCATTAAAAGGGATACCCTTTTTTTATTATGCATTGATCTCCAGTATGTAAATTGATTTGAAAATGAATGAAACCTATCTCGACTATGTATATGGACCAATTCACACTATGATACAGGAAGAATTAAAAAATATCCCAAAGTATTAGAAAAGCATTCTATTCTGTACCTGATTTCTCTCTTAAGTTCTTCTTCAGCTGAGGCATTGTCAGAGGGAGCAATCTTAGCTCGGAAGGTCCGACCAGCAATGCCTTCCTCTCTTTCTCGCGTCTCTGAAAATCAGTTTCAATAGAAAGTAGAAAGTCATAGCTAATAAGAAGATAGGTGTCATCAAAATATCATCTTGCATTTTCAAACCTCCAATCAAAATGATTCATTTGTAAATGAAGTTGTTGTCTGTTAGGGTAAAAGATATTCTCCTAAAACAAAAGACGTAACAATATCCAAGCTATGCTTATTCACAGGGAGGATGTCTCCCATTAAACGCATTGTTTAACAATGTTAAATCTGAGATGCATGGCCCTACGTGTTATCAGTGTCTGTGAAATGGTGTAATATTGAAGCTTTTTAAAAATTGCACTTGAAAATGATCATAAAGTGCCTCAAAAAGAGTAAAAATCTTCAAGTAACCGGTTTTACCATACTCATTTTCCCCAATAGACTGTAGTGTTATAAACACCGTTGGAAAACGTAAAATGAAATTTCGATTTCCCATCATAAATATCTTGATAATCAGACAGGCGATCGGCTTGTAAAATTCATGGGATTCCTGACTGACCTAAAGATTTATGATTATGATTGCAGCATGAGCTAATCCAGGATTTTGTTTCAGAATCTGAGGCAATGTTACTGAGTCACTTTAACCTCTCCTCCCCATCCAAGCAAATTGCAAAATGAATCCCATCCTCTTTTTTTTTCTTCTTCTTCAAATTGTTTAAAGTTTTTTTGTTGTGTGTCATTTGGGGCTCACCAAGTGAAACATAGTACTGTGGCAAACCTGGCAACCTATGGAGGGACTGACCAATGCATTGACTAGAGATGCCAGCACTGACTGTCAAAGACAAACTGGAACATGTACTGGCTGGAAACTTACAGAGTTCAAACCTTTCATTAATCTGCTGCTTGACTTTCCATCCTCCAGTAGAACATAGACTTCACACAATATAGGATTCTAAGAGTTATGTATCTAAACATTTTTCAACAAATAATAATGATCTACTTCAGAGAAGAATGCACCTGTAAAAAAGGAAGGTTAGTACATACCTCTTTGTTCTCGAGCCCTTCTGAGACCAGCTAAGGACAAGGGAACAGTGACCTCTCTTCTCTGACCAGAATCAGATGACGAAGGAGTGCTATCATCCTGACAGGACAAAAAATTAAATATAGCATTCATGGGGATAAATACACAAGTCAAACATTTTGAGATTAACATGTAGCATATAAAAGAATATATGTCTGGTGAGATTTGGAGGTTAAATTATCAAATAACAGACTACAGTTAATTTGGTAACTTTGTTACTTTTATCACATACCACATAAACTTCGCAGTGTCAAGTCAGAGAGCGATATTTAGAAAAGCTGATAAACTTCAGGAAGTACACCTGGAATGAAGCATCAAAAAGGACAAGATCGAAAGATACGGCAAACCAATGGAAAAATATTTGATGGATGCTAAATCAAAAGAAACTACTCACCATCCTATGAACAAGTATACTTCTGCTCCCTCCATCTTCTATCCCACTTCTCACGTCTGTAGAGGTACACTGCAATCTGTCTTCCTGTGTCTCTTGACTAGGTTCCTGACTGCTGTTGGTCTGACTCTCCTCACTGGACCTTATCCCACCACTGCCGCCACTTGAAGATTCGCAGAAACCACTCTCACTCTCTGACCTTAACAGGGCCACTCCTGGAGACAAACATTCCTCCACTTTATGTGATTCTCCAGTCTTGCTTCCTTCATCAGTGCATAATGAGTCATGTAATTTGTGTCTATACGGCGAGATCCCTACTTCCTCAGTTTCAACACATGAGGGAGGTATACTATGTTGGAGAGAAATGATAGGACTTCTGCCATTTGCGACACCTTCAGGTTCAGTCCTACAGTTTTCAAATGAAATTGTACAGGAAGGTACAGTGTCATCGAAAGTACCTGATGACTCCCTCTCATCAAAGGTCGAAGAAATTCTGTCAGCAGAATCACCATGTATGGTCTTGGGACTCCTGTCTTGCACAATATCCCCAGAATCTGACCCATTCGTCGATTCTTGGGAACTTTGAAAGAAGGCATCCAGTTTGGGCTCTAAAAAGAATGAATCAATGAATCAACCTCAATGATAGAAAACACACTATCTCATTATTAGATATGCAACATGTTCATGAGTTTAATTCAGCTCAAAGAAAGGCATCACATTTTCCTCATGTCTTCCAAGAATGATTGAAGGTCTTTCCATTTTTACAGCTTAACTAAATATTGTTTTGTAAACTATTGTAATCTTCATTAATATTCATTATGGTGCTTTACTGTAAAATCAAACAACAACAACAAACAAATCAGCAATGATCAAGAAATGCTACAACACATCCATAAATCAAATTAAAAATACTCACGTTTTGGTTGCCTCTCTTCCTCCTCATCATCCTGGTGACTTGCATGGGCAAATGACCTTATGGACAATAGATACAGAAAATAGAACAATATGAAGCAAATTTGATTTGTAAATAAGTTTTCCAAATTCTGTTTTTGTTCTAATTCTTTGATTCACTGTTGAGTGGAGGACAAAATAACCTTACTTTACTATTTCTTTACTTAATACTCTAGAAATGTTATTTACCAATATAAAATCTTGAGTGGGTTTGCTGGTAAATGATAACATTTCTGTGAAGAGAATATAAGTTGGAGAAATGTTGACAGTGTATGTCCTCTGAGAATAAAATACAGGGTAATTTTTACAGCTCCCATAGGCTACTTCAATCAGGAGCTTCAGGTTTCTTCCTCCTGAGACGACCAAACTACATAGAGACGTGCAACATGAAGACAGCTTGGGGAAAACAATAAAAGTGGCCATTCCAGGCAGATGGTCTTTATATACAGGTTTCCTTAAATACAACTTTCAAGGAGAAACACAGCAGTTGTTCTTATAGATAAGTGATCTTACAACGTCTGCCGGAAGCCACTGGGGCATTAACTCAAAGAATCTTGTAAGAATCATCACCTTTCTGTCTCTCACAAGACAATATACGTTGTTGCTAGATGATCCAAGATCTCAATTACCTTTTGAGGTTGCCTAAGTTGAGAGTCCCCGCTCTTTTGCCTTCCCTCTGACTGCTTGGCCTGAAACATGGACTGCCTTGACTACTGAACTGGCTACAGCCCAGACTACTGACTTGACTACAGCTTGGACTACCGGTGCTAACTTGACTACAGCCTTGACTACTGCTCTGACTGCTGCCCTGACTGCTGCCCTGACTGCTGCTTGGACTGCGGCTGAACATGTTGGACAAGGCCAAACTGGACGGAGTGACCGCTGACAGGGGCTTCTGGTTGACATCGTAACAGGAGGACCGTGGCTCGAACATGGTTTTAAGAGATGCCTGTCATGACAGAATGTGAACGAAAGCATAACATATGCACAGTCACAAAAAAAAAAATACAGCCTCATGGAGGTATGTATAAACTTCTATATCAACTCCATATGTGAGGGCAAGTGGTATAAAAGCCTATGCCATCACTGGTTTTAAGAACATAGCACCTCCAGACCTACATGTATAGCATTCCATAGTTATCAAGTGGTGTGAAAGCGTATGCCATCACTGGTTTCAAGAACATAGCACCTCCAGACCTACATGTATTCCATACATTCCATAGTTATTATTTAGAGTTGACCACAATAAACTTATTGTCAAAATGACTCAAAAGAACAATATTGATTTTTTGTTTAAATAGTGCAGGGAATCAAAAAGACCCAGAAATAAAAGTTTGTATTTTCACAACATCTGATAAAATATACACCTATTACTGCATTGCTCATCCATATGGAAACAGAAAAAAAAAACTTTATTAGTTCTCCCAGAAAATGATAAAAATGATATTCATCACATTACCTTAAGGATAGCAAGAAGTGTTTTCTCCTCCTGCACCAGTACTTTCCTCTTATCAGGAGTTACATTCACATCCACCGCATCTATGAACATAAATATTCATTACAGAACAAATTAGTATTAGCATGGTGTTTTGATAAGCATCAAGGATATAAATAATGTTCCAACCATAGAATGGATTTGAATTATTACAGCCATTACAGGAAAGTTATTCCTAATATTGCTCAAATCTACAACTGAAAAGTCGAAGACGGACCCGAAGGACACAGAGCTCCCAGGGTTTGCAATGACCCCCTCCCCCAGTAAAACGCACGCAAAAATGACAGAACAAACTGGGCACCCATCCACAAAAAAAGGATTTGGAGGTGTTACACAAATCCATGATGGTCAAAATCATATCTTAGCATTGTCTGACAGGAAAACTGTGTGTTCAAATTCCTTGCCCAAACACAAATCCTACCCAAGAAAACATACAAAAGAGAATGAAATGTTTTACTTGATCCTAGAAGTAGGTACAATATCAATAATTCACTGAAGGCTTGTAAGAATTTATAGCCCATTAATCAAACAAAATTTATTGCACACTGTACAATTCATTGTATATAAATCTGAGAAAGAAATAAAATCTAAAGGCTCATTAATTTTTAATGTTATCATGATGTATTAAAGATACTATGTCCCTTTTGCAGCCAACATCAAATTCTGTAGAACTTTGCAGGAATTATGAATATGTCATGTATGTCCTATCTGTGAAATTTAAACGTTAGCAGTGTCCTAATATTCAAATTATGCAAGGAAACCTGTTTACTTGCTAGACTTCACTGTCAGACACTATTGAGTGACTGACTGGCTTTTTCATCTTTGGTAATAACATACATAAAATGAGCTGTAAATGGTACATGAGCATTTGTCTACATCAATAACCCACTTCTTGTAATGGCCAAAATTAAACTGATTGAATCTTTGCGCAGCATAAAACGTACGACCATTAAAAAATCAGACTATTACTTACTGGCTCTATAGCTCCTAAGTCGATTCGACAACCAATACCGGGTAGTCGTTATTTTCCCACTTAAAGACATTTTCAAGCCCCCTTTTTTTTAGGGAAGTTCTAAATTAGTATTGTCTTTCAAATGCCGTTGGAATTTAACCTTTTCATTTTTTGGTCTGCAAATGGGACATAGTACCTTTAAAGCATATTACACTTCATATTTCTCTACGTTATAACAAACATGTAGTAAGTATGATTAAGGCCTTTGCTACGGGCAGCTCCTATTTTTTTCATTTATTTTTTTTTGTTTTGGTAAAAAACCTCCACCAAAAGACCACAAAATAACCATACAAAACTCAAAGTCACACTACCATTTATTAGACTATGCTTTGCAACAAACCTTTGGCAAGTGAGATATCCATGACAACAAATGGGTACTGATGTCTGTTGTACATGTGGAAGACTTCATTGATCAGCTTGCTAACCTTCAAAATATGAAACAAAGGTATTCATGAAAGTTTCTCTCTTTGCTTGAAGTTGATGCCTCACATTGATACAGTCAACTTTTCTTTTCAATCAATTATGTGTTTTGTCCATGTAATTTTGGAGTATTATAATGTCTCAGTACTATCTCTCTTTTAACGTTATATTATGAATAATACCATTGTCTCAAACTGATAGTCAATACTATAAAACACAAATATAAAAAACATTACATACATACGTATCACATATTCTGCGGATTCTACAAAATTCACTCTCTTTACTCCTTATGTTACGACTAAAGACTATTCAAATGAAACTATTTTTTTGCCCAAATTTTATGAGACAGTCCATTTCTACTTGAGATTTCTCAACTTTCAAAAGGTTTCTCCACAAACTATGAAGTATAGTATGCATGCTGAGTATTTTGTCCCCCAAAATTAATATCTTTATGGAAATATTTTACAAAATACCATACTCTACTCTCCATAGAGAATATATTTGTAGATCTTTATTTAATGGACAGATGAACAAACCTTAGGAAAGTCACATGGTCTCCTGTTGATGAAGTAGTACTGTCTATCTGCTGCACTGCGGCCTTGGCCATGATCACACTTCGACACAAAGCCAGATACACTGTTCATAACAGAAACAGAAGATTCAAGGATAAACTAATGTAACTGTACTGCACAACTCAAAGAAGATCAACTTTGCACACTTTAAAATTGATATTAGTGTTTCTATAACAGTGATAAAGAGGGCCACAATTACTTAAATATAACAATGCTTCCAATATCCTCATCATTCTGTACATTCATTTCAAGGGTTTACCAGTACACAACCTAGGATAAAATAATAATAATTAGCTAAGACACATCATTAGTGCTCATATAGATATTATTCATGAGAAACATATCAACATAATTTGTATAGAGAAATCTGGCTGTAACTTGAATTTGAAAAAATATTTGAATACTCCCCTAACACAGCATTGACAATACAGAAATAGATAGTGCAACTGCCACAGCAGGCTATTTTTTCATGTTTCGAAAAAAATTTCTGACCTGAAAGGGATCTTCTCGAGTCGTTCAGGTTTGATGCCATACTCCTCGCACATTTCGGGGGTTGGCTTGCACTGGTCAAACTCCAAGAGACTCTGTAACTACAGTGTACAAAGATTTTACAAAGAGCATTGGTTTATTAAAGTCAAAGAGAGAAACGACTATCGCAAGATTTATTACATAGTCCCTGATTTGTAGCAGACTTAGCCTTTTCTTACGGTGCCCCATCCCCATATCCATTTAAAAACTATTACCACAATTTATTTACGTGTATCAATACGAAACTATATTTTGGGATTTCTTTAAAATTGTTATTGTGATAATACAGTAAAATGAGTAGCAACCGTATTGAAGATACTTTTGATATGTTATATAATAGGGGTAAATTTTCAACATTAATATCTTCAACTAGCAGGGCCCGTGGAAAATCCACGGGATTCTAGGGAGGGTGGGAGGGGGTTGTAAATAGATAATGTGATATAGATTTTTTTTTTTTTTTAATTATTTATTTATTTATATCTTTTAATTATAATTATTATTATATTTTTTTAAAAGATAATTTCTGTGCTAGATGATATTATTTCTCTTCATTGTATAGGCCTACTTTTTATCATTTTATAATTTTTCTTCTTCTTTTCATTTATATTTTACTCGTTCGAATACCAATCTTTTGTAGCTGTCCCATCATGTATCGTTTTGAATTTTTGAATTTTTATCTGAATCATGTAACAAAACTTGAAAACTGGAAGAAAACAGTGAAATCAATAATTTGTAATCAAAATTGATGCAGATATTTTAGACTTTACTTTCGTTTTCATTTTCGTTATTTACGATTATTGTCGTCACTTCGTTCCAATTATTCTCACTATCCCTTTCCCGGATCAAGGGCGTCATTGCAATCCGAGTTTGAGCATGGGGGACACAATTACATGTCACTTTCACTCTAGTTATGCTATTTCACGGCATGTACTTTCATTGGTGACCGGTTCATTTATTATCTTTTTTATCTTTGACGTTTCATTAAATTTTTAGAGAAAGAAGACGATTGGTTGTACCGTTCTCGACTCTTAATCCTTGTCTGAATTCAGTTTACACCCTCTCGCGTGTAGCACGGAAGCTTTGACGTTTCATTAAATTATTTTAAAAAGAAGACGATTCGTTGTACCGTTTTTTTACTCTTAATCTTTGTTTGTATCCAGTTTCCTCCTCGCGCGCGAAGCGCGGAAGCTGTGACGTTTCATTAAATTATTTAAAAAAGAAGACGATTCGTACGTTCTTGACTCTTAATCTTTGTTTGATTCAGTTTCCCCCTTTGACGTTTCATTAAATTATTACAGAAAGAAGACGATTCATTGTACCGTTCTCGACTCTTAATCCTTGTTTGAATTCAGTCCCCTTCCCCCCTTTCCACACGAAGCGCGGAACCCAAGTTGACGTTTCATTCAATTATTTAAAAAGAAGACGATTCGTTGTACCGTTTTTGACTCTCTCTTAATCCTTGTTTGAATTCAGTTTCCGCCTCGCGTAGCGAAGCTGTGACGTTTCACTAAATTATTAGAGAACGAAGCCGATTCGTTGTACCGTTCTCGACTCTTAATCCCTGTTTCATGAAATTTTTAGAGAAAGATCGTTTCGTAGTACCGTTCTGGACTATTAATCCTTGTTTGAATAAAGTTCCCCCCCCGCGATGTCAACACAGAGAGAAAGAGAAAGAGAATTAAAAGAAAGAAAAAAGAAAGATTTTAACCCCAAATCATGGGGGACGGGGACACGTCCCCCAGGATAATGGATTGGTCGACGCCCTGATAGGCCTACGATATTGTTCTCATACACTTCCCATTATCATTTTGGTTATTTTCACACATTGCTAAGTTAATTTAGTCCTACATGAAAATAATATACAAATTTACAAATATACAATGACACTCGAAGTGACTCGAGGATCTAGCTAAAACTATTCGCATCGAAGGAACATCAAATCGTATTATATTATCCCGAGGGCCATCGCGGCCCGATAGAGAACAGTTCCATTGATGTTCCCGAGTGCGAATAGTTTTAGCTTGTTCCGAGAATGAGTCATTGTATATTTGTTTTATATCCCTTCCACCTGTAGGCCTATCATTCCTTGGACACTTCTGTAATAGCATGTACTGTACTCACATTCACATCACATTCAATAAAGAAATAACAGAAAACAACAATTCATTGCACGGCTCAAACATGAAACATTGAAGAATCTAAAGACACGCTATACAGCCTGCAGTATTACAGGTACAGCAGTAGAGTGCTGCAGTCACCGCACAGGGTAAATTGCATGGCGTGACTGGCCTGACACTGCGGGACGGTTGCCCGTGCGGAGGCATGTGATATTACCTAAGCTCGCTGTATTTTTCTTCTCTTCAGTTATATGGTCTCGACAATTACAATCTATTTGCGTTATTATTGTTGTGATTTCAATGTAGTTTTCATGAAAAGACCAATAAAGCAGAAGCTTGGACTATGATTATGTTGGCATGGTCCACAGAATTTGTACAAATATATTCAAAGTAAAGATTTTACGCGAAAAATCGGACTGTTTGTGCCAATATATTGTAACCGTCGCACGAATTAACTCGACTGTGTGTGTACGTGTGTGAGCGTAGAACCACGTATTACGTTGACGTCAGTTTGGCTGCTGCGTATATATAGCAAGATGCCTCACACGGGATAGGCCCAACCCATCGCATCATGCATGTGCTACGCTACATGACGTGAGTAAAGTGTCTCTTAATAAAGTATCTCTTTGATTAGACTGCATATAGCAAGATGCCTAACACGGGATAGGCCCTACCCTTTGCGACGTGCATATTTGCTACAACACATCATGGACTGGACTGTCTCTTGATAGTGTGATCTCTTTGATTAGACGTGCAGAGGGCGGGTGCACGCCTCGCCGCCTCACTCGCGGGTTCATCGCCTCCTTGCACGGACGACGCCGGCCGTGCTCTCGCGCCCGTCCTCCCGGGACCCCGAAACCACCTTATAACGACATGGACGGCGACCACGGGTCGACGTGGCACGCGACATGCCCGATCCCATCCATTCGGAATTGTGTCGCCGTTCCCGCTCGCCACGGCAGAGGCGGGTAGGGTCGAGGAAAGACGGGTTTGATGTCAAAAAATTCACATTGGCAGACCGTTACGCACCCCCCGCGGCGATTTTGCGTATTAATATATAGATGTAATTCAAATTCCAAGTCATGGAGATATGAATTGTGATTTTTGATAGCATACTTATCAATTTATGGCAGAACACTAAAACTATCTGGCATTATGAATAATTTCATTCATCTACAGTGCTTTAATAGAGACATATAATCACTATATAATAATATCATAATCATTTCATGAAAACTGAAAAGAAAAAGAAATATAACAGCCTTCTCTTTCTTCCACACACCTAGAGAAAGTTAAAGTAGGAGAGATGAAAACAGAGATGGGTATATATATATATATATATATACACAGAATGAGGGAGAGAGAGCGAAGTAAAACATAGATAGAGTGATAGAGAGAGAGAGAGAGAGAGATAGAGAGAGAGAGACAGACAGACAGACAGAATGAGAGGGAGATATAAAGACAGAGAACGAGAGAAAGAGAGACAGACAGACAGACAGACAGACATAGAGAAAGACAGCCAGAGAAAGACAGCCAGAGTAAGAGAGAGAGATAGAGAGAGAGAGAGAGAGAGAGAGAGAAAGAGAGATAGATAGATAGACAGATAGACTGAGACAAGTGACAAACACATAGATGGGACGAGGCCACATACCTGCTTGGATCCAAAGACATTAGCAACGTTTTCTCTCATTGTTGAAGTCCCATTGGTAGATACAACCAAAGATTTCTTTCTGTCAAAAAAAAACCATGACAACATAATACCACAAATAATGGTCATTTATACTGAGCTATCCACTAAAAAGTACCATAGTGCTGACAATGTTATACACATAGGAAAAAGACACAAAAAGACTAGCTCTGTGGAAAAAGCTGGGTCTTCATTTTTTTTTTTTGAATGTGGACAGATTTTCTATTGTACAACATTACTTTAAAAAAAAAAATGAAAATTTGAAAAGATACAACACACCTATACCTGATAACTTACATGAAATTTTAGTTTGACTAGGCTTTGTGTTTGACACTGGAGGTCGACATTAACACCTATGTAGTTCATGCTTTTGTTCATATACTAAAAGCAAACCTGTGGTCCCATCAAGAAACACCCCTAGTCTCTCGGAGAGTGTTCGGGCGAGGGAAATGTATGATAATGACTTTCATTGTTAAAGGTACTATGTCCCATTTGCAGGCCCAAAAAATGAAAAGGTTAAATTCCAACGGCATTTGAAAGACAATACTAATTTAGAACTTTCCTTAAAAAAAGGGGGCTTGAAAATGTCTTTAAGTGGGAAAATAACGACTATTAGTTGTCGAATCGACTTAGGAGCTATAGAGCCAGTAAGTAATAGTCTGATTTTTCAGACCATTGTACCGAATGGTCGTACGTTTTATGCTGCGCAAAGATTCAATCAGTTTAATTTTGGCCATTACAAGAAGTGGGTTATTGATGTAGACAAATGCTCATGTACCCTTTACAGCTCATTTTATGTATGTTATTACCAAAGATGAAAAATCCAGTCAGTCACTCAATAGTGTCTGACAGTGAAGTCTAGCAAGTAAACAGGTTTCCTTGCATAATTTGAATATTAGGACACTGCTAACATTTAGATTTCACAGATAGGACATACATGACATATTCATAATTCCTGCAAAGTTCTACGGAATTTGATGTTGGCTGCAAAAGGGACATAGCATCTTTAATGGGTGGAAAATGCTCTGGAATTCTATACCTTTAGAAATAAGAAAAATTAACTCACTTGCAATGTTTAAGACTGCTGTCAAAACTTTTCTATTTTCAAAGTAATTATTATTTGTTGTAGTGGAATATCATTTGATGTAATTTAATTTGTAATTTGTATGTAATAATGTAATTATGTATAATTTGTATGTAATAATGTAGGCCTATTATGTAATTTGTATGTGATAATGTAAGTTGTATGAATGTAATGATGTAAAGCGCGTAGAGGATTGTCATCAATGATTATTATGCGCTATATAAATGACAATTATTATTATTATTATAGCATTACATAAGGCACATTAATCATAAACCTGGTGCTTGACAACACCAGTCATTGGGTAAACACCCGAATGGTGTCGAATTCCCCATGAGAGCTGACTACTATGTGTCTTTAAGCAACCTCTATTACAGTCAAGGTGCATATTTGCTGCTTGATAAGGTACATACCCTTTGTCTGTTTGGTTAGTACATGTTAACTTGACTCCTGCCGCTATTATGCAGTACGCTTGTAAAACTTGAACCATCTTGGTAAACTCCTAGGAAATAGAGAACATGAAATCAAATTAATCTTAGTTTTATCGTTCAAACACAGACAACACTGACATCTTTTATGGAGGTATTTTGGTAGTACTAGTATCAGATAAAATGATTGGCAACTGGTTAGTTAAACTTAAAACATGTACATTTTATTTCCAAAACCACCATATTTGGCACAACCCACTACATAGCCTTGCATAAGTGTATCATTAACACAGCCAGTAGATCAAACAATCTGCAAATTGTTGATCTCAATTGATGAAAGCTAAATTCTGACCACAGTCGTAGTGTAGATATCACAATATCAGAATATATTTGTGAGAGAAATTGAAGTATATATACTATGATTATGTGTGAACAAATTGGATGCATGGCCAGAAAATAACCCTAAACCTGAAATAAATCAACGGTCTATTCGTAACTGAGCAAGTATACTTTGTACGCAGCGGAGCATATCATCAGAGCTGCCAACCGTGTGCAACCAAAAAAAGGAACCATGATGGCAAAAAAAAGGAATTCATTATAAAAACGAAACTTTCAACCACGCGCAACACACTTCCAATGCAGAAATGTCCATTCCTCATGCTGTTATTTCCATATTAGGACCTATAGTTTATTTACAAGTAGGTAGTTTTTTGTTGGTTTTTTTGTTGGTATAATCGGCGTTTCATTCTTTTTGAGAATATTTACGCCTTTCATTTTTTTTCTCCTTCCTTTTTCGTTTACTATATGTAAATTCTCTTCATAAATCTTTATTTAAGTTTTCTATTGAAGTAGTGATCAATATTTTAGGGCATTTGGTTGACGTGTGGTATGTGCAACAACAACAACAACAAATAATAATAATAATAATAATACAAAATTTAAAAAACGTATTTCATGAAGAAAATACATACTACCGTAATTTTGAGAAAAAAACAGAATAATTACGGGAACAACGTAATGGTTGGCAGTTCTGTATCGTGAATACCTTTTTCAAGTTTCTCAGGAATTCTTTGTGCCTGACTGGAAGGGTGGAGAAGATATTCTGAAGTGTCACTGTTGTTCCTTGCTGTAATCAGAAAGTGTGAGAGAGAGAGAGAGAGAGGGGGCGAGAGGGGGCGAGAGAGAGAGAGAGAGAGAGAGAGAGAGAGGGGAGAGAGAGAGAGAGAGAGAGAGAGAGAGAGAGAGAGAGAAAGAAAAAGAAAAGAAAGTGCAGCAATATAAATAGGAATTGATATTTATCCATATTCTTTTTTCTAATGATGTCACATTTTATACACCATATATATATCAACATGTACAAAATTCTCCTGATTTTTTATTATTTTTTACTCAATGGGATCCTAACTACAGTATTCATAATTTCATATACATGCCAGTGGCAGATCCAGGATTGTTGGTTGAGGGGAGGGGGCGGTGCTCAAGTCTAAAAAATTTCTGACAAGCAAAACAAGATAAAAAGCCCCCAAACCCCAGAAATAAACAAACAAAAACAAATCAGGTTATCAGATTTTGTTTAAAATAATTAAATATTCTCTGACAAGTTTGGTTATGACATGGATGACATGTATTCATACATACCTGTCTCGGGCAAGGTACTTGTTTGAGGATCTTGCCATCATGATCATACACCAGCTTGGTTCCCACTGAAGCAGACCGGTGACATGTCACTATACTCAGGTCACTGCCAATAAAGGAAAGTGTGTCATTCGATGCAAAAGTGGGTAACCACTCAGAACAGTGATACTGGTTTCCTGGTATTGTTCCACTTGGGTTTTCATTGAAAATTATCTAAAAATGTCCATAAATCACTTTATTAGGGCTCTCTTTCTACTTCCTTTTAAAAATGTATGATTACATACGACTAATGTAAGAAAGGACAGATCTTTTTGAACCAGTAATATCCTGGAGGACACATAATGATATAGTTCCAGTAATGATCCTTTATCAATTTAATCTGACCCAATTAATCATATCTTATGTCATCAAATTTAATTTAATCTAGTCAAACATAATCTAACCTAATCTAATCTCATCTAATCTAGTCAAATCTAATATAATCTAATTTACTCTAATCTGATCTGACCTGAATTAATCTAGTCAAATTTAATCAAATTTAATCTAATCTACTTCACTCAGATCTGATCTAAAGTAATCCAGTCAAACATAATCTAATCCGATATAATTCAATCCAATCTACTCTAATCTAATCTGATCTGTCATCTACTCTAATCTAACCTGTCCTAATCTAATCTAATCCACTCTAGTCTAATCTCATCTGATCCAATCTAATCCACCTTCACCTTAACCTAACCCCATCTCATCTGATCTCATCAAATCTAATCTCATCAACGACAGATGTATCAGTGATCTTACCTCAGTGCACAGAGTGAGCTGAGAGCCTCTCCTCTGAAACCAAACGTATCTACAGTGCTCAGGTCTGAGAAATCATGAAGCTTGGATGTGTGATGCTTCAAAGCTGATCAACATAAAAAACAGATTCAAGATTCAAGATTTTATTGTCCATATATAATACAGAAATTTGATTTCCATTGGTGTAACATGTAATATGTGAAACATAAGACAAAAACATGGTGTCGTGTGCTGAAAGCCATAAGGGCGTCAAGACTCTATAAAAAAAAAGTCTATGAGCAGGTACGGTCCTCCGGCTTTCAGCGCAAAACATAACAAGACAACTATATGACTTATACATAGCAAGAATTTTAAATAGAATTCTTAAGCACATCATAAATAAATTCAGGTATGAATGTAAATGTCAATATGAAAGTAGAATAGAGGCAGCATCACGATCGAAAAACGAGCAGAAAGAGAAAGGAAAAGAGAGCTCGAGCTCGAAGGACTGATACTAAAAGAAATATTGATGGATGTAGGGTTTTTCTGCAATATGCAAACTGCAGTATAAAGCACAGAGTCCAAGTCCAAAATAGAGGTGGGGTATACAATACCTACGAGAAGTGTAGGAGAAAAGGAGAGAAATTGGGAGGATAAAAAGGGGGACAAAAGAGAAAGAGAGAGAGAGAGAGAAAAAACACAACACATAAAATATAAACAATCTCTCATCTTAACTAATCAGACCTCTACTCATAAAGTAAAAAGTTTGAAAAGACTATTTAAAAAGAGCATTGTTTAAAGTGTGGGATGTGAAAAAGACAAAAAGTTATAGGATAGAAGCATTCAATCAATGCCTACCATGTCCCTGTAACCAGTATCTATTTTTAAATTTTAACTTACTGAGTCCTGAGAAGTTGGATTCCTGTACTCCCGAAGCATTGTCAGATACCTCAAGACTCTCACTGCCATAGTCCTTCAATTTGATTTCTACAATAAATAGATAATAAATGTTTACTGTTCTATTAATTTCTGGCATTTATGAGAGAATAAACACAAAGTTTGGTTTTAGATGATGAAATTAAACACTACAGCACACAGAATTAAAACAAAAAAGGATAGCCAATCAACAGTTTTACACTTGGACAAGAGAAAGTAATTTTGCAACAATTACTTCCTTTCTTTATTTCTATATTTGTTTTAATAGTGATTTAAAAAAAAACAATTTCTTGGTAAAAATAAACTGTTAATACCGGTATGTTTCTGGAAAAACACAATTATTTAGTATTTGCACTTTACATGAAGCAAAGACATAAATTAGTTTCCTTGAAAAAGAGTGCAATTTTGTTCTCTCCAAATCAGTCATGTATCCCTGATTTAAAAAAATAATAGTCCAGCATGATACCCATGTGGCCATGTCTCTTTAAAAAATGTGAAAATTAAGGAGGTTTAGAATTTGAAAGTACATAATGATTATGATTAAATATTTTTCAAAATTAAAAGTTAATGGTCTCCAACAAACTCATAGATTTTTTCTTAATTTCAATTTAAACAGACTCAATACATTTGTGGTGTATTCAATTCAGAACTTTATTTCAGACTCAGCTGCACAAGGCAGAGGTCCATAAAACATATGTTACATATAGATAGGGAAAAGAGCTGAGTATGAGTATGAACATGATGAGTATAACAAATCGTACAAAGACTAAAGAGTATAACAAACTAAACTATACTACGTATATACAATGTAACTGTAACATGTAACCTGTAGCTGTAAGATTGATAACAGTATAGCAATCTAACTCTAAGCTGTACCTGTAACTGCAAGATTAAAATAAATATATGTATAACAAAATTAAGTTGTAACTTAATTGTAACAATCTCTGCTCAACTAACTAGAACAATATACTACTAATAATAGATAACTAGATATTATAACAAGTAACGAGGACTATACTGCAACCATGAGAGGATGGATAGTCCTTGGTAACACCCACACATAGCTGCATCGCTATCCTGGCTGTGTATTAAAACTTGTTTTATTGATCTCAACATTTCAAACGCCACTGTACAAAATTAAACTGATTTCACTCAAAATCGGTACTTTAGTGACAATTGATGACACCTAAATAGCAGTAAAATACAATTTTTTCAACTCACCGATGTTAGAAAGAATAATTTAAAAATTAAAATCGTAAGTCCACTGTCAAACTTGCTTACAGTTTTATCGGCATGATTGTGTGCATTTGTGTGTTTCTATTGACTATTCACGTGTGAAATTGCTCCCTATTAGCACATGGTACAGCGCTAGAGGTCCATACGCAGTATTGACTCTCTATGCTTTGCTGGATTGGGTAACACCATGCAAAATATGATCAATGCCCATGTGTCAGCAGGCTATTAAGCCAAAATTTCCAGAGGTCCGATGTGTACCTAAGGCAACTATATGAGGGGTTCACTAATACCTTTACAATACCATTCTCAGAGACATCCACTCTCTGGATGAACTTATACATGAGATTTCGTAATACAGCCGAACAGGCTGGAACATTCAACTCAGCAAACATTTGACTAGCACTAAAGTATCTGGATACCCTAAGAAGCATTCTCATGGCATCATTATAGGCCACAGTAAGCCTGTACAAACTGCTCTTCTTAAAATTACACCAGATGCGCAGTGTACAAAGGTGTACAGTATGACCTAAATAATGCCACCTTCACATCCGGAGAACACATATGAAATTTTACCTTGAGTATATAATTTACGACACTGTCGACTAATATCTTTATCATCACAAAGGTCCTCAGTAAAGAAATGACCAAGATACATGACCTCTGTACATACCTCTGTACTTTGCCTTTTAACATCTTTTCTTTAATTAGATGCCTGGAGATTGAGAGGGAACAAGATTTTGGTCATAATTTTTATACTTACCAATGATAGTAGCTCCAGCATCCAAACTATTCTCAACAAGTTCTTTGATGGCTGTGGCAAGATTCAAGACAACTTGGCCGGAGCAGATTTGATGGACTGACCGCCGGTCAATCGCCTTCACTTTTCCAGCCACTGCCATGTCTCGTTATTTTGTAACCTGTATATGAGATGGAAGGATTAATATTAAGAAATGGGAAACAACTTATTTTAGAAGGCATGCCATAGACTAGGCCTACAGACACTTTGTCAGTTTGTACAAAGTTTTGATATACTTATATTATAGCAGGGGAAAGAAGACACCTGCGCTATTGCAATGCATGGAGTGAACAAATGACTTTTTTTTTAAAATTTATCAAAAATGAAATGCTGTAGATCTACCGTATGTGTCTGTGGAAGTGGAACTGACTCATGACTGTGCGGAAACTAAGTGAGTTACTAAGTCTGAGACTCTGAGTCTAAATAGTATCGTAAGACTCTAAGTCTAAACTTGACTAAACTTTAAAACTCTAGCCTTTTCTTAGACTGAAAGCGTCAGTCTCTGATATCGACGGGACGGTTGTTCCGCTGAGACGTGTTGCTCCACTGACCACCGCCTCTATACATATTTGCCCATATTTGTATGGGAAGGTTGACAAATGTCAGTTTTATTAAAGAATTACCCATACCAGACGGTGGTTTCTCTTTTCTGCAATCTAGAGTCTAGACTATTCAAATTTCAATCCTTCTTAACTTCCAATCTGATTCTGAATATTTCTTATTTCACAGAATTGCGGAATCGCGATATAGGTCTAGTCGATGACGATAAGGCAAGGATATTTACACAAACAATTTCATGTTTATTCTTTTGATGAATAATGTGAGCGGTTGATCAAGCTCATAGTTATAACTTAGTACCAAAACAAATGAAAAACAAACAAACCAAACCAAACACAAAACAAAAAAGAAGACGCCTCAGTCAATGTATGGGACCGAAGGTGAGAGTTTTGTAGATCTATCGAGCTCGACCTCGATGCGATGCGATCCTGGCGATTATTCACGATTTCAAAGTAAATGCAAGTAGGCCTATAGGTACATTGATGAGGAGAAAATATTTAGACAGACTTACCTTCAACAAGTTCATACAGCTTTGACATCATTTATGGAATTGAGGAAGAAACATGATCACTGCACACTTCAAATGTGGATAGGATTCCCCGCGTCAACACAATACTAGTCTAGTTGTCAGACGATGCAAATTAAATTGACTCGATAAAGATCCTCCAAGATCATCCCTGGGGAGGGGACAGTTGTTCAACTACAAGTACAAGCATTCATGACCAATCTCTAAAATTGCAAATATATACATATATATATATATAAAGAGAATAAATTACTATGGGTTTTTTCTCGCTAAAACCCATCAAAAGAAAGCGATTGATGAATGGATCGAGTGCTCATCAAACTTCTTGGAAGCAGGCTAGCTTCATCACACCCCCTTTCACTTTTACAAAAAAACAAATAACTTAACTATGTCCCCTTTCCAGGATTCCAGCCAACATCTATATGTCATCGATAAGCAAAACAAAACAAAACAAAACAACAAACAAATGTACATAACAAATAGTAAACCTAACAAAAAACATATAATCAGACTCTCTTTCATCATATTTATGTATTTATTTGTCACTTTTATATGCTACACATTCATGCATATAAATAAGCACAATTTTAGCAGATATAGGCCAGCATTATGCATGACTATAAGTAAACTGTCAGGGCTGTTGTACATGCATTATCATGCACAAATATAAAGTACAAATCTTACACTTCTTTTAAAAAGAAAGTGCATACTTCAATGATTATATTTGTCTGAAACAGAGGATAATGAGAAAGTACTTATAATCTATGTGTCATAATGGAAAATCATATGTAAAATTACCATACATTAATTGTTCTAATGTACTACCATTTTTCATTACTGCACTGCAAAACAAAGTTCATTGAACACATCAACACTTTAAAGTAAATGTGATAGATGTGTAGACACTATACAGATGTGCTAAAAAGCTGCAACTATATTATATTGAAATGTTTTAGATCACGTATCTCATCATCCAAAAACGAAGTTCACTTACTTAAGAGACTTGTCAATAATCCGGTGAATATTTACATTTCAAGAATACGGTACTAAGACATTTATCTCGTCCTTATTGCTCAATTGCACTGCCTATATGGCCTTACAAGTACTTCACAAGCACGGCAAACCGTTCAGCTATACAGTACTGAATACCTATAGTAGCTATATATCAAAATAAATACTGAATACTAGTACACACTTTCATCACATTGCATGCTATATTATAAATATATGTTTCACACCAATAGAGTTACATAGTAAAATATACTTCTTATTCAGCCATAGCACAGAGATAGAGTTGACTTTGGTGACAAGCTGTGTGCATATTTGAGCTACATTTAGAAGTTAACAGTGAACATTTATAGTTTAATCATTGGTTAAGAGTTGAATGCATGCAATGAATCATTTGCATATATGTATGTGCATTTATCTAAATATATTTCAGAATGTGTTTGGCACTTAAATAAATTGTTTGATTGCCATGCTATAAAGTACTCTACCCTCGCTCTTCAAACTACTATATAAGCCTGCACTACATATCGTCTACTGAGAGCCAGAGTAATAAAGTTAAAGCCCCTCTAAAGTGTTGGGAGCCCCAAACTCGCCAACATTTTGATGGCAAAATTTCACTTAAATTGTATCATAATGTGAAAGAGGAGGTCATTAAAGACACACTTCTGCAAAGATTCCCCTAAAATTGTGTTTGAAGACAAATATTGATGAAGAATATATATACACTTGGGTTTTCTGTTGTACGCAGAAAACCTACATTTTGTATTCTTCCATCAATATTCAACTTCAAACACATTTGTTTTGAAAATCCTTGCAGAAATGTGTCTAAAATAACATCCTCTTTCACGTTATGAAATTTTGCCATCAACTACTTTGGGGGCTCCCAACACTTTAGAGGGGCTTTAAGTATTAAGACTTAACATCCTTTTGGCTATTAACAGATGATATTTAAAAGTGCTCTATTTACTTAAAATAGAAATTTAGTCATGAAATAAAGTTATTCTAACCTAATATCACTGATAATAAAACATGGTTTCTCAGTACTTCCATTATCAATAACATATTTACAGTAACAAACAGCAAGTATACATATCATATTATCAGCCAGTTTATATATAACAATGTGGTTCAAATATTTCAAAAGTTAATATCTATTAATACCCAAAACCCTGCAACATGAGATCCAAATACTGAAGAAAAAAAAAACATTAAACCTTTATCACCATTTTATCTTTTAACTATCCCCAAAATAATTGAAATTTCTTTCTGCCCCTTTAAAAAAAAAATCAATTCACATATCTGCATTGCATATTGGATAGATATTTTTTGTTCTTGTAAAATGAGCACCCATGTTTTTTGTTTGATTTTTGTTTACAATTGTGATGAAGAATAAGTATGCAAAGTAAAATCAACTCTTTTAACACATCAAACTTTGTTCCAATTTTTATCAATATGTACTCTCTTCACTTTATAGATACATGTAGGTTTATTAGTAATTTTTTGTTTAATATATCATTTTTTGTTATAGCGCTTAGAGACTTCAGTGGAAAGCGCTTTATAAGCAACGTTTCATTATTATTATTATTATGTTTAAGTGCAATACTATTCATTCAGTTGCTACATATCTCTAGATATTCAATTTCATCTTCCTTGATTGTACATCCTGTTTGGAAAGGACTTAACTTTGAGAGACAAACAGGATGTCTGCAAGCACCCTTATTCATCTACATACCGGTACTTCAAGTGCAGTTGGAATATCCTGATCAACTGTAAGCAGTAACTTGATACAATGTACATGAAAGAAGTAATAAGATATCAGAAACAAGGAAAAGGTCTTTATAACTGGGAAGAGTAAACTCATATGTCTGGTTGCAAAGGTCTAAATTTACTCAGTCCAGTACCAGTCCAGCTGAATAATAACAGTTATGTTGCAATCACAAATGAACCTTAATCTGTGTTATCACGTTGGCGGATGAATACAGTTTCTAATTGCATTGGAAAGTCATGAAATATAAAGAAGTTTGATTTAACCAAAAAAAAATCCAGTCTTGTAAATTCATTTTATATATGCTAAAAATGCCATTAAATTTTCTTCATACTCCATAAAAACTATTTCAATATCCATATACACAGGAAAACATAAATGTATCTTACATCTTATAGTTGGGCATACACAAAGAGACAAATTGTGTGGCCAGTAAAATTATTCCCCTTTGGTCAATTTTAAACAGCATATACAAGTACCATACAGAAGCAGAATGTATCTTAACTGTTATACACATATTTGACAGAACGTGTACTGTTGAAAAATGAAATCATATAACGGCAAGCAAGAATGTAGTCTCAAGGAAATAAATACATAATTATCTACCCTCATAGTAATTCCCTACACTAATCCCTTCATCTTACATGGATGTTTTGAATCTATGTTCCGAGGTGAATCTGGAATTAAAAAAGTGATTTTTTTTTTTTCTTTTTTTTCCACAGGAGTGTCCATTCATAATAAATATTGTCATACTTTTTTTGCTACGATCATCTCAAACATTACAAATATTGCTTAGAAACAGAAAAGAAAACAAATGGAGTTACTATGGCCTCAAGAGCTGTTTATATAGTTTTAGCAAATTAAAACAAATTAAAAACATGCAAACCCTGTACACCTTACTTACTTTCAGCCGTTCGATGCAGTTTAAATATGTCTAAGTGCATACATAATTTACTACAACATTGTAACCCAGTTGTGAAAATAAGTTCATACATTGAGCAGTCCAATTTCTACCTTTAACATGATTTACGGACTGATAAAATTAATGCGAAAGAAGTGGAAGACATTTATAAATCACACTATCAAACAATGGGCTAAATGTTCATTGATGCACAACCTAGCCAGATGAATACCTGTTAAGACCTCGAAGCAAGCAAATTGAATACAGCTTTCATAAGCTCACAAAATATACAGGAAATCTATGTCACAAAGGAAATATTTGTTTTCTTCAAACTAGGATAGTTTCAAAATACAAAATCATTTCCTTCCTTTTATTTTTATCCCAAGAGCATTTTCATGCCAAATGAACTGAAAGAAAACTTTCAGAAAACAGAGGCAGTCATGTAGATTACTCTTGAGATGCAATGTTAACTTGATTGATCGTTTCAGCGAGCATGTCAAATGTGCTGCCCCCAATGCTAGCCTGCAGAGAGTGCTGGTTCCAAACGACCAGCAGTCCGTCAGCACCGACGGAAGAGAGTTTGGTCACGGCCTCCCTGCCTCCTGTGTGGATGAGGAGTTGGCTGTCGAGAAGGATGAGAAAAGTTACATACCGTAGTTTTAGCTAATTATTCCATTTTTTTTCTTTCAATGGGGATAAAATGCAAAGCTGACCATAAATGAGATGACAGGTATTTTGTCAAGATATGTTATGTCGAGGGCCATGGAGGAAAACCAAACCAAAACAAAACACCACCATCACCAATAAGAAAGGGGTATAAGCCTGTAAATAAGCAACTATTAGCCACCCCCAAAAAAAAAAAAAATGCCCAAACTGCCCATGTACCATTATATGCTATATTGCAGTGTAAGCTTGGAGTCTAGCGCCACCTAGCATGCATGATCATCTTAGGGGATTCCCCACTTTCTTACACTGATGTAACTTTTCATGACCAAACTGAGCAAAATAGTACAAGTTTTCAGTGACTGAATGGCTACATTATGGGTATGGGCTACAAACCTTTACATTACTTTCAGGAAACAAAGGACTTAAAGGAAAGAAAAATAAAAGAGGTACAGAAAGAAAGATAATTACAAGAATATTAGATAGCTATACTTACACAATAGAGTTCTGGTGAATGGAGGTCTTCTTAGAATCGTCTTCGACTGTGGCTCTCTTGTCCAAACTCTGAAACATGGACATGGCACTACAAAAGACAGAAGATAGAAACAACAATTTTTTTTAAATAGGTATCAGGATTTATCACTAATCATTTGTTTACATTGACCTATCAACAAAAATTTTGCATAGTAATATCCACATGTTAATCTATATTATAACATTCTATTGGGAAAATTGTGTTTGTTGCATATACCTTCATCATAAAAAATGCTATAAATGCAAAGTTGTACTTGTAGAGACAACTGTGATATAAGTACAGGCATATTTGTATGCTCTGCTTCAATACAGATTCATATTAATTTTTTTTTTAATTAATAGGTAAATTCAAGAAAACATACGTGGCATATTCCACAAGGGCAAATAAATATAGTTATCTTTGTCAAACTTACGTTACTTTCTCTTCAGTCCTCTTTCGGGAGAAACCAACTCTCCTCAAAGGTGATGTTGTTACTGTCATCAACAGTGAATCGCAGCAACCAGCAATCATGACCCTAAAAAATCGAAAAGGAGAGCATAATACAAAAAGTTAGAATGTTGTCATATTTTCATCTTTATGCAAGAAAATTGATAAATCATTGCATGAGCCTCAACTGTAGCAATTACTGGAAGAAATGACTAGTTACTTAAATCCAATGCATACTTCCTAAGAAGGTTATTTTACAATTGTAATTTTTTTTAATTAGTGCACCAGGGTATAATTTACTTGATCTATAATCAATAACCTGATCTGATGCTTATGAGCTATTTCACACCTGCTTCTCATGATCCATTTGTCATAAACTGTGGTATACATTTGTAGTGTGCGAATGTAAAACAACAACGGTAAAATCAAGTACAGAATTGATAGCAATGATACTTTGTTTAAAATGAGTTACCCTCTCAAGGTATATATGGTAAACAAAAATTTTAACATTTTCATCATCATTCTCTTCTTCAAAACCATCACTGCCACCATGCACCACCACCACCACCACCAACATCATCATCATCATCATCCGTCTTCACCCCTACCTTAATTACCACCACCTCCAGCATCATCATCACGATCATCATCATCAATCATCATCGTCATCATCATCACCACTGATTTCATCATTTTAACTATCATCATTTTCATCCGTCTTTACCCCACCTTACCACCACCTCCAGCATCATCATCACGGTCAAAATCACCACTGATTTCATGCATCATTATAATTATCATCATCATGAATGGGGAGTAAACAAAAACCCAAGAGGTTTTCTTTACTTACTCCAGCTACAATACTGTCTGGTCCCACCCACTGCAGGCTGTGGCAGGGAAGATTCTTGAGTTTAGTTTGGCTCTCTGCAAAGTTGGCAGAAGCATTCACCATGTTGATGGTGCTGTCATGGCTGACCCAGGCCAGACGGTTACCAGTCGCATCAAAGGACACACTGTGGACCCATCCACCTACCAAACAATATACAAAACAAAAACTAAACACAAAGCAAACCAGGTTCCCTTGGAATATATATTTTTAAAAATCTTCTTGAGCAAGGCATTATATCAAACATTTACGTGGTAATTGAAGAAGGTATTTTATCTACATTGCTCCTCTCTACCCATGTGTTGATAGGATACCTGGTAGGATGCTAACTTCAATGTGATTAGATTAACATGTCGGCTCAGTTACAGCATGAATTAGCTGGGATTATCCCCATAGGAGAGGAGCTAGAGTATATGCACTGTAACATGCATAACTCAAACTGTAATTGAATCAAGTGACAGGGCTAATAAAATACTGTAAGTGTGTTTTTGAATGGGTTTTTAAAGTTGTGTATCAATCAGATTTTTGTCTGGGCACCAACCTTTAATCCGAAAAGACATGACTCAGTTTCGAACCGAGGTGCGCCTGAGTCAGTTTGTAGGTGAAGACAGAGAGCTGACCAAGTCAATGTAAGCATTTTGTCGGCAATATCTTAACTGGTAAGGTGCTATTAAAAAAAAAAAGTTATTTATTATCATTAACATACCACTTCCTCCAAACTCCATGAGGCATGCACCGAGGGGTAGCTTGGAGCCCCACACGTTACCACTTGGTTTCGCCTCTACATCCTTCACGTAGGCAGAGAACACCCTGTTGAAAAAAAGAAAAAAATTTATGTTAATGATAGGATCAGTAATAGCTGTGTTCCTGCATTCACTTTCATAAGCTCTGCAAAAAAATGCGTTCGTGCAGTAGAACAGGATCAGTTCATGAAGTGCAAAAGGGAAAAAGATATGATTAAACAACACAAATCACTAGCTGTTGATACTCTTACATATTTCTGTATCTTATAACACACTGCTCAATGAATACGTGTAAGTCCGTTGTTGCGCGAAGTTAATTGCCATTCATTTACATGTAAAAATAATGTAGCAGCTTTTTCCGAGGCAGCTTACCACGCCATATCTGAAGAAGAATTTTGGATTACAGAACAGTTTTTTTAAAAGCAGAAATATGGAACTGTATAACTGTTGTCCGTCATCATCACCATCATCAGCAGCATCATCATCAACACCATCATCATCACCACTATAATCACCATCCTCATCTTCATCTTCATCATCATCATCATCATCATCATCGTCATCGTCATCGATCGATCAACATCATCATTATCATCGTCATCTTCATCATCACCATCACCATCACCATTATCACCACCACCATCATCATCATCATTCATCAGCATGCACCATCATCACCATTATCACCACCACAATCATCATCATCTGGTAAACTGACCTGACTTTGAAGTCTGTTGAGCCACATGCCAGGAGAATGTTGTTGGGATGCCAATCAACGGTGGTCACGGTTGAACGGATCGGCTTTTTGATGTGCTTGCTTACCCACCTGAAATTGCAATATAAATACATGAACATAACATTTTATTTCAGAGTAAACTCGTAGGATCAATTCAGTAAAACAAAGGAAAAAACAAACAAACAATTTGGTGCATTATCAATTCAAATTGGAGAAAATATATTGCCTTTTTACTTCTTATAAACATATACATGTACGATGGTAGAACACAATCTGGCATAATGTACAGGTCACTTTCTATCAACAATGATAAATATATGGTATAGCACTCTTGTGCACCCTATACCAGTTACTCATGCCTCTCTCTCTCTCTCTCTCTCTGCCTGTCTGTCTCTCCTCCCCACCCCCCTCTCTCTCTCTCTCTCTCTCTATATATATATATATAGACATGTATATGTCTACTGACCTCTACAGCCCACAACAAATACAAAGTGAAGTACAAGTAAAACTGGAACAACAACAAACTCGATCTTGTGGTCCAAAAACAACAGCATCCATTTAAACCGATTTTCAATTATAGTCCATGCAATATGAAAGGAGAAGAGAAGAAAAATATTGTACACAAATATGTAATTACATGCTCCACAAATATTTTAAATCCAATAACAAATATTAGTCAATATGTTAATATTAATGTTAGTTAATACCCCAAAATGACATACAACATGAGTTTATAAAAGCCTTATCCAATCAATATGAAACATTAAAAGAAATGAGACAGAAAGATGAAAAAGAGGAGTGAATTTGACTGAGATGAACTGGAAAAACCCATCCCAACAAATATAAATGACACATCATTTATTTGGAGCCAGAAGGGTGTTACTTCACATACTTGAACACAGAGTTAACTCCGTTCTGACTCTTAACAGATGATATTAAGTTGTGCAATTCAGTAGTCCCTAACATGGAAAATTCATGTATGATCATTCTTACCCTATATGCATGCATGCAGTTCAATCAAGCCATCGATGTGCTAAATTACCCCAGATGTAAAGAGTGGAATAAGATGTCAGGGCAATATTTTGAAAGAGGTACATGTTTTTATGGAACTGTTTGTTTTCACTCACTGAATAACAACAAAGGGATTTTCCCTTCAGACAATTAAAGGGGGAGGGTGGCAGTTTCCATGTGCAGATCGAAGGCCATAATTCGCTGACACCATAGACTTGGTGGAAATGAATGGGTGTACAAGTTGATCTGCACACAGCAAACCCGTTGTCCTATCAAGAAATATCCCCTTTAAGTCTCTCAGAGAGTCTTCTGGTAAGGGAAAAGTAAGATAATTACTTTATCATATGGGGGAATAGGTGGAAAATGCAAGCATTACATGAGGCCTGTTGGTCATAAAACTGTAGGCTAATCCTGGTGATAGACAAAACCTGTTATTGGGTAAACACCCGAATGGTGTCAAATTCCCCATGCACTCCTATGCTCTTTAAATTTGGCAGTGCAGACCTTTTGCCCTTCAGCTATTTTGTTGTTTTAGGTATGTTTTGACGTCAAAAATAACTTTAGTGTTATAAGAAATTGTACACATTTCTATTTATTCACAATTAATATTGATACATGAAAATCATTAGAAATACACATATATGGATGGAAAAGGCAAATCTTTTGAGATAAATATGTATAATCTGGTCAATTACACACTAAACGATCATGCTCATTGTATATTATACAAGTCTGAAGTCTATTTCAGTCAATGTCTCTTCTAGTATGAATGCACACGAGAGATAATTGTCTTACCAGTCGTGGTCTTTATCAAAATAACAGATGGAAATTAGTCTGGAACCGCTACCAACAGCAAACTTGTTTTCTGCAGAGAGAATACAGAAAGTTAAATCTAACAGTGACCGCTGCTAAAGTAACAGTATATAGTAAAAAAAAAATCAACATACCGGGTAGGCAAAACACCCATCACTGTATTGGCAAATGTACTTCAATCAATGTATATGGTAAAAATTCAACTTAGGCAAAACACCCATCACTGTATTACCAAAAGTTGCAACACACGCTTCAATCAGTCTAGATCGCTGTTTATTTTGCCTGACAAATCACTAATGATCGTGAGTCATGCAAGGTGAATCAATCTCTTTCTCACTCTCTCTATTTAATAAAGTTTCACAAATGAAGAAGAGCATAAAATCCTACATGATCATACCATTTTGTGCCAGGCAGAAAGATGCAAACACAGATGGTGATCAAATTTTCAAATTTTGTATAGTTTCCTCATGAAAGGGTTCAACAATAAAATGAAGTTATAACATATCAATGTACGGGCTAAAATGTGTTAAGTAAATGTTGTCAAAGACAGATAGATAGGGATTCATTCTATGGCTAATCTTACATCTCTGAATAAAGTGAATATTAAGAAGAAAAAAAATCATAAGAGGCAAAATCTTCTCACCCAATGGTGACCAGCGTACACAGGTGGCAGCTCGGTTGATACGCAGGATAACAAGAGAGGGCTTCCACTCATCATTGCCATTCTGAATCCATACATAGGCATTACGATCCTAGGAATAGAAATAAAGAAATCACCACTGTTATCTGAGGTAGTTAGTAAAATGTGCATATTGTATGTGTGTGCATGCCAAAGTTTGCATGGCTCCCTACATGTAGATGTTGATCTACTCGTTCAGAGTGTATAAACTTGTCATCGGGCAAAATTATTTTAATTGTTTATCTCCTCAAATTCATGAAAATCTAACATGTGTTTCAGCATGGATAAAAAGACTAATATTTGCAGTCAGGCCAGTTTAGAAATAATTGTTTGAATCACAATATTTACAGAATCTGTCCAATTGATCTCAAGTACCGGTGAAATGGAAGCAAATTGCTTTACCCCCACCCGACCCCTAAAATGAGATAAATGAATACAAGTTAGAATTGTAAAATACAAGCCCTGGCCAAAGATTGAAATGGACAAAATCACAAAATACATGTATTCATATTACTAAATCAATGTTTACAAAAGAACAAAAAACAAAATCAAATCAAAACAAATCAAATAGACAAACAAGCAATAACAACACTAACAAACAGAAGAAACAGCCCTTAAAAATAGAAAGTTTATCCCTCATTCTTTTGCAAATATGCAACCACTGGGGCTGGTTTCTGGTGGTTTCTGGTGGTTTCTGGTGGTTTCTTCTACACATCACTCAAACAATGAGCATGATGAAACACAAACAAGGAAGCCCCCTCCCAATATGTCAGAGGTTGAACAAGATGATGTACAAACAAATATTGGGATTACTTATGACACATGTGAAAGGGGTATTATACTCACGGATCCACATGTGACAATCATGTTGCTCTCGGGAGCCCAGTCCACGCTGGTCACTCGCTGGGTGTGCTAGAGATACAGAGAAGTTAAGTTTCATTTCAATATTGTGTTTACAAATCTGAAAAATGAGTGTGATGGAGATTCATAGTAGCTAATTCATAGGCTTGGAAACAACATCATTGTTGCAATACGTCAAATTTATCCTATCTTATTCAAAACATTTTCACTCTAACTAAAATTCCATAGTGTTTCTTTATGAAGAATGCATTATTACAATAGATTTGTAAGGCAGGGTATCCCTGCAGGTTTGAATGGATAATACATATGATTGTGTGTAAAATGTAAATTATGAAATACATCTTTTAAAATGTAAATTATGAAATACATCTTTTAAAATATTGATTCGAGACAAAAAGCATCTCCAGAAAGAGGCTAAACATGGATTATGGTAGTGGTTTTATCTCAGACCCTCTCTAGATGCAACAGAATTATATCTTTTTAAAAATTGCCACCAAAATGAACATGCATAGTACATACCTCATTCAGGGTGTGTGTTTTCTCCCATCCTTCCTCACTCTTTTGATAGATGTCAACCAAACTGTTGTTGGCAGAAATTGCTATTTCTGTAGAAAAAAAACAACAAACAAGCAAGCAAATAAACAGACTTGTAAGACATGTATTGTATAGATGATATCAGTGCTAAATGTTTGTCCACCCACATTTGATCTTCTCTTTATACTCCTATTGGCACGTATGGATGGGAAAACAAAAAATATGTTCACATTTCTAGTTTATGCAAGTGATGAAGTACTACTTGGGCACAATAGAAGTTAATGTTTTACATAATTGATACCAGAAGCAAAAAGCTTTCAAAATACTGCCATTTTTGGTAAGACCCATCAACTCAAATGGTGCTGTAGACTTGTAGACTGCATGGCTGAAATATATCTCAATTATAATTGCCAATAAAATAAGTCATATATCACATTTTAAGTTTTAGCAGAAAGTGTTGTTTACTGACTAAAATACATCTCAACCATAATTTCCAATAAAATGACAGTCACCTTACACAGAAAATTAGTGTTTTCTACTAACTGTTATCAATTTACATTAACTAACTGATTTATGAGCAGAAATGAGAAGACCATTCATAGTGACAAAATATAAAAAAGAAAAAAAGAAAGAAAGAAAAGAAAAGTTTTGCATACTATAAAAATGTCATGGATAAAGATAAGTATAGTAAACTTACGGGTTCGGTCACGATTCCAAGCGTGTGAAGTGATAGGGTCCACCCCAAAACTGAATTTCTCCATCTTTCTGGTTCTGTGGTTGTGTATTGCTTAATGATAGAGACACTTTTTAAACTGCTTATCAGTAGATTCTTTAAAAAAGGAGAGTCAAAATAAAAATACAATAATTGATAAACAGCAAATTTAAATGAAGATCTTTAGTATTAAGTTAAATTTTAAAATACTGATGATACAGATTACTTCTTTCTGGCGGACTGTAAGGTTACAAGTTGTGATGCAACTGTATATTCATGTACGCACATGCATATCTCTCTGGTACGACTAGTATGAGAGACTTGCGTTGAAAAGTCGCACAATAAAGGACTATCGAGCCAATACGTAAGGAATCTATATCAATTGTCTCCACTCTCCAGCTTTGTCATTAATTGACACTTTTAACCTAGCACTCTAGTCTCTAGGAACACAAAACACAACAGGGAGGGGTTTAGGGAGTTTCCAAACACTGGCTTGATACCTTTTTAATGTTTACAACTGATGTAACTAAGTAAGATAGACAAGTTTAAATAATATTTATTCCTGCACTGCACTGCATGGCCAATGCCAAGCCAAGCCATGCCCAATCTGTTGATGATGATCTAATATAATATCTCTTAAGTCTTACTGTTAGTGATTAGTCATCTACTGAAGTAGACCGAAAATTTCTGTCTCTTTCGTTCGTTAGCCTCTGATTTGGGTAGGGTCGGCTCCTCTCTTTAGAGACAGAAGCCGACCATAGGCGCTCCTGTGCAAATGTTTTGGCCATTTATGGCCAAAGAACTTTGCCCAAAATACTCAATTTTGGCGGATTCATATCCGTTGCATTTATGTTTGAAAATTAGGCCTAGGCTAATATACATCGGCTCCACTTACCAGATTGACTGTATGATGCGTTTAAGGGTTTTTTTCCGGATTTTCATCGCCGAAATTGAGCTCCGTGTTGAAATTCTTGCAGCCGTATTTTAAACTGTTACTGCGCATTAAGGAAGATGGCGTCATCCATTGACAGTAACTGTTTAAAATACGGCTGCAAGAATTTCAACACGGAGCTCAATTTTGGCGATGAAATCCGAAAAAAGACCCTTAAACGCATCATACAGTCAATCTGGTAAGTGGAACCGATGTATATTAGCCTAGGCCTAATTTTCAAACATAAATGCATCGGATATGATTATGAATCCGCTAAAATTGAGTATTTTGGCAAGTTCTTTGGCCATAAATGGCAAAACATTTGCACAGGAGCGCCTATGGTCGGCTTCTGTCTCTAAAGAGAGGAGCCGACCCTACCCAAATCAGAGGCTAACGAACGAAAGAGACAGAATTTTCGGTCTACTACTGAAGATGTAAAAATACTTTAAATCAGCACTCATTCTCACCAAGCCAAGTCAGGCTCAGACTAGAAAGGAGAAGATTCATTAAACATGTCATTTTCCAAATGTTTCATTGGAATCAAAGCCTCAACTGGACAAAAGAAGCTGAATTAAATACTTTAAAATGAGCAATAATCCAATATTTTGAACTTGAAGCGAATCGAACATGTAAATGTTTTGTCACGACACGTTAAATTGTCAGGCGATCAATCAACACACGGTTGTAAATACATGGGACAAAACTGAGTTTATGTTGCTGCACACGGTCGCGGTTCGCTGCAAAATAATTTTTTTGCTCAGTTAATGACCGTAAAAGTTCGCATTCATATATTATTTCACAATTAATCATCATATTATATAAATAATATATGTTTAGTACTCACATACTCACGAAATTTCGTCGCAAGAAATTCGTGGACTCTGGTCAGTCTACACGAATTACGTGTGTTTCCCCGTTGATGAGCGTGTGTGTGTATATTTATACAGCTAATAAATATAGTCTGCACACAGTACAGCTAGCTATATAGCGCGCGCTAGGCATGCCGAAAAGCTACAGCTTGCTAGCTAATGCATGCACATGCAGCGTATAAATTGTGTTGATGTCGAGGAGGTCAATTTTGACGTCACGATAACGCCATTGGTCTCATATTTGGAATTCCTGAAATCTTGAAGAAAAAAAAACTTATGCTATATATTTCAATCTCTCTCCACCTTCATATACAACAACAATATTTTTTTTATCTTGAAGGTTATGTTGATCGGGTCGTGCAATTTCAATGCAAAAGAAATTATATATGTGGAATGATAATTGTAAGAAAAAAAAGAAAAACAATTTATTGTGTAATGACAACGATTCGCTGGAATTCGAACTTTTCAAAATGAATAAGATGCACATTACAAATGAAATAAATTTTGAGAAACGAATCTTTCAACACAAGTCCAGAAATGAATACTTGGTTTTAACAATTCCATGCCATTTGTATTGAGCATGCATGAGCATGAAAGTGACATGGGGCCTATACAAGTATTGTCTCATCATTCAATGGTTCAATAGTTTGCCACATTCAATAGCCAATAGGCCTATGATAGCTTGTGACAAGATAGATGACTTTGAATGTGAATCATTATGGATGAGTAACAATTTGAGCTTGCAATTAACGTTGAACCAAATAATAGACCTAGAGTCTACATGGCAGGCATTTATATCATGCTCATGATACATGTACAATTACTAAAACAAATCTACTATTTTCATGCATGATGATGATCATCATCATTGTTATTGTTGTTGTTGCTATTGTCGTTATTATCATTAGGCCTACTATTATTATCATTATACTATTATTATCATTATATTGTTATTATCATTATCATTATTGTTATTATTATTATCATTTTTGTTGTTATATTATCATTGTTATTGTTATTATCATTATTTTTGTTCTTCTTCTTCTCATTATTATCATTATCATCATCATCATTAGTATTATGGTTATGTATGAATGCTCTAGATACTTCTTCATTCATCTATAAAGAGATGCAAACTATCAGGCTGGATGAAAAAAATCATTCCAAGAACTATTATACATTCATGAAAGTGTATAACGCTCCACTGACTCGATGGATGAGAAGTGACAGGTCGTTCACGTACGGCTTGATAATCGTGAAGACATGGAACCTATTTTGTGCATTATCTAGTCCAAATTCACATTTATTATACATAATAGACTAGCAGAAATAAGTAGGCCAAAGCTATATATTATCAAAATCTTGGTCGAATATCAATGGGTTATGGACCCCATCTCTCTCTCTCTCTCTCTCTCACTATCTCTCTTTCTATCTCTCCCCTTTTCTCTCTCTCTCTCTCTCTCTCTCTCACTCTCTTCTCTCTCGCGCGCTCTCTGTCTCTGTCTCTCTCTGTCTCTCTCTCTGTCTCTCTCTCTCTTTCTCGTCCTCCCTCTCTCTACCCATTTGAGATCAAGTCAACTATTTTAGGAGTTATATTAGGGATCATTTCGCTTTTTAATCCACTCCAATAAGTGAAGTTCACTCCAAATATGATTGTATTTCAATAATACGCTTTTGAGGCTGAATTCCAAGTTTTTCGCGTGAATTTCAACTCCAAGGCGAAATAATCCCTATTATTATATGACATTCAAAGAGTGTATTTCCACTCCCGTATATTTAGAAAACTATAGGCCTACAAAAATTGACCAAACCATTTTTGTTAATGTTTTTGCACAGTTATGATGATGTGAACAGACCTACTCATATCTAAGCCTGAATACACACATGGGTTGATCGAAGCCCATACGAAATTCGGGAAAAAGTATTTTGATTAATGCCGATCATTTCGAAAAGTACAATAATTGAGTCAAACTTCATGATAGAAACTATTATGAACATGAAATGATTTATATTCTTGCAACTTTATCAATCAGATTATTGAAAATCTGTTTGATTAATGATTATTTTGACTAATTATTGATTGATTAGGTGATTGATGATTATTATTGTATCGGTTGATATTAAATGAACAAAAGCTTGTGAATAAATGTCCTTTTATTAATAATATCCTTCCAAGTGGCTATAATTATTGGGGAGAAGTCATAGGCGTATATAGGCATGATTTTTTAGCATAATTTTTTGGTATAATTTGGTTATTTTGGTCATAATTTTGGGCAACATTTTGGGCATCATAAAAATTCTGGATATAATTTCGGGCATAAGTTTGGACATAGTCACAGTTTTGGGCATAATTTAGCCGGTGCGAGTATGATAATTGAGATGCTTCGGGATAGTGGAGGCGCAATTTGAGAGGATTTAAATAACCTCTCATGTCTAAATATCTTCATTACTATATAGAGAGCGAAGCGAGGCGATCTAGCAAATTGGTATAGCTATATACATAGTTATTAACCACACGATTAATATTAGGTAAGGATCAGAGGCGGCGCTCCCGGGGGAGGGGGCAGGGGGTACAGTGCCCACACTTTTCAAGGTACCCCCAAAGTGCCCCTTTTTACATAGGACAAGTGCCCCTTTACCTTTATAAGAACTACCCCTTCCCCTTCTAATAAGTGCCCCTTTTCCATGAGATAAGTGCACCCCTCATTTTTTTACATAACATCCGCATCACTTTCTCATAAATTTCCCTTTTCACGTCTGATAAATGTCCCTTTTAAAATATGTTAAGTGCCCTTTTCCTTCGACAACTGCCCCTTTTCCTTTGCAATGAGTGACCCTTTTCCATTCTCATAAGTGCACTTTTCATCTCTGGTAAGTGCCCCTTTTCAGGTGCGAGAAGTACCCCTTACCACCTCTGAGAAGTGCCCCCTTCACCTCTGATAAATGCCCCTATTCAAATAAGATAAGTACCTACTTTTCCTTTCTCCATAAAATGCACCCCTAATTCAAAGAGGCTTAGAGGCCCTTTTTCTTTGATTTTCCTATATAGAGCTCGCTCGCTACGCTAGCTCGCATTGATATTTTTATAATTAATAAATTACAGTACGTCTTTCTTCATTAAGGTTTGTTTTTGTCCTCTTTATAAGATGAAATTTTTGCTCCCTTGCTTCGCTCGCTCGAAAATTAATATTCAGACCATCACATCCAACTGCAAAGTATGTCGCTTAAGCAGTATCTTGTACCACGTAAGGAGAGAATCAAATATCGATGTCATCCCTGGTAGTGTATTCACAAACATGACGATGTAGGGGTATATACTAATGTCTAAAACTGGTGTTTGTTCACTTTGAGGTTTTCCTTTGTAGGTGCCCTTTTTGTCCCCCCACACTCTGGAAGACGCTCCGCCGCCCTAGCGGGTAAGGGTGCCGGAGTGGTTTCACATTGACTCATCATTTCCCCCATCACACATTGGGTTTCCTCCGATTGTTATCTATGTAAAGTCATGTATTAATATTTCATTTTGTATATTTTTCTTCATATAATATTTTTAATAATAATATTCACTTCTTGTATAGCGCATAATACGTTGTGAACTAACATCTCTATGCGCTTTAAAAGAGCTTTGGAAATTATTACCCTAGCTTTAGCTCCGGCAGCCGTTATCAGCGCACAGTGCATTTCAAGGAATAATCCTACCAGGTACCCATTTACCTCACCTGAGTTGAGTGTGGCAAAAGTAGATCAATGTCTTGCCAAAGGACATTAGTGCCGCGGAGCATGTGATCGACAGTCTGGTGACGTATCCACTCGACCACAACACCTTTTATCTGATTTCGGAAATTAAAACAACAACAACAACAACACTCATATTTTCTATTTCAATTTTCTTTTTGGAATGATCAAGTCGACGTTTATAATAAAAGTCAAACTGATAAAAAGAAAAAAATCAGTTTCGATTATAAAATCTTATATAGGCTTACCTTCAATGGACAAAGTTATATGTGCGCTATACTAGTATAATTATGGTTGTGCGCCGCGCGCGTTCCGTCCAATCCATCCTTCATAACATACACTCAGAAAGAGGGAAAAGATGTTTCTTTAGCGATGGGAACAAATTGGGAAGTCATTTAGAAATAATCAGTTATAGACGATTAATTCTCTATAAATAGTTTAAGGAGTTAGCGCCAGCAGAATCAATGTGGGGGCTTTCTGAAACATTGCGAGTATGAAATTGAGATTTTCGGGTTAGTGGAGACACAATTTGAAAGGATTTATCATCATCTCTAGCCTTAGCAAACAAATTGACTTCATAATTTTATAGTCATCTCTTTCGCGCGCTGCAGTCTTTCCGATGTTCTTTAGCAGTGATGCGTTGTCGTCTGCGTGAACATCTTCGGATCATATTGCTCTTTAAGACTTGGATGCCTCTGGATACATCTGAATGCCTATAGGTGCTTGTGTCTCCAAACCTCTAAGACATCGCCATCGAAACCCTTTATTTTGAATCTGATCATCGTACCTCTCTGAACGTCAGCCTAAACTCCATTGGTTGGCCCAAAAGCGGGCCCAAAAGACGGGTGTCTTCAATCATTTTAGATACTCCTTATCTACGACATGCAGGTCTGTTTTGAAATTGATGCATTGTTCAGACACGATTTGCCGAAAGTGGACACTATGTATAAATGCGCTGATGATAATTATAACCAAGACTGATGAACATCGTTTCTGGCTGTGCATTTGATAAAAATATTCTTATTGGATTATCAGCTTTTCGAGCGATTTCGAAAAAGGAGCAAATGTATCATTACTATTGTTTTGTGTGGAAAGACATTGGTACATCACTATAGCATTTTCCTGACTTGTGGAATAATTTCAACACTCTCTGCATGGTGGTTGCGTCGGTGTAAACAGGAGAAGTATTATATCGTGAAGCACAAAATGAGGATGAAGTGATTTAAACAGAGAAAAACAATTCGAGAATCGTGGAAAAGAACACGCAAAAGAAAGAATCAGCGAAAATGAGAAGGGGATACGTATAAGAGAATTTAGTGTTATAAGCGGGCTAGAGGTCACAAGGAAAGCAAAATAAAGGATTTGTTACTCAAAACTCGAGGATAGGAAGAACAAAAGATGAAGAATAAGAACATTACTTTGTTGGGGCTGACGATCTGGGCGGTGGCTGGGTCTTATATAACACTATTCCTAGTTGGGATAGCTACCTTTACAAACCAATGGATCTTCACGAAAGAGATCATTGATCGAGATTTCAGTAACGGCACCCTCAGAGTCACCGTTAAATTGCACTCCGGATTGCTGGAATTTTGCCGAGATAAAGGTATTTTTCACCCCTCAATTTTTCTTCTCCCCCCTCCCAATAAGATCACAAAAGCTTTAAAATAATCAACATAATGCAACTCCAATACAATGCGTCATATTGAAATGTCTGAATATGACAATGGTATTATGTAATACGAACGTGATGTCTATATGGGCAATATATAGAGTATTTCATTCTTGAAAGCCTTTGCGATTGTGTTTTCCATACATTATGATCTTGATTTTCATAATTTAAAGTACATTATAATTATGTGAATTTGTCCAGCAATCCTGTCCAACAGCATTTTGAGCTGAAATTCATTATATTAATATTGCTTGCTTCTGATAAATGATAAAATAAGCATTGTTTTTATTCATATATTTTTTAATACGGGGACTTGCTTTCTCTTTTCACCAGAAGTTACATCTATAAACTAAGCTGATTAAAGAAAACTTTAAATAGTTATAGTTTTGCATAATGATGTGTAGAGGAGTCGTGGGCTAATGGATACGTCATCGGACTGTTGATCACGCGGTTCGAGTCCCATCGCGGCACTAAAGTTCTTTGGCAAGACATTGATATGCATTTGCCACTCTCTACCCAGGTGTTAAATGGGTACCGGTAGAAAGGAATTCCTTGAATGCTGTGATCACAGAAAACGGTAGCCTATATAGCAGAGCCGGGGTAATATTGGAGCGCCTTGAGCACCTTACGTGGTAAAGTACTGTTATGTATAAAAAAAAGAAATATATAATATATAAATCCAATATAATTAAGCCTCAAGAAAGTACCCAGAACAATGAAAGACAACCAAAAGCACCCAAAGCAGGGCCGGGTGTGCACGTGTAGATAAAAGATATCATTTATGTATTTGGCAAAGCCAATTTGCATGATAAATTATAATCGATTGCACAAGCGGGCTGCAGAGGAGTTCACTTCTAAAATGAAAGAGCCGTTTTACCCTATCGATGAAACATTTTGTTTTACCTGCCGTCTTATCAAAATATGGGTTGGTACTGATCGAGTCAAACTTGCTTTATTTCTAATTTGATACTAGTGATTTACGAATGTTGCTGAAATGACATGATTTTCCGGGGGTTCTCACTTTTTTGTGAATTATAATTTATGCGTTTGTTGGAAAGTGATAAATATATTCCCAAATTTATAGTCAGGCGGTGATGCGGATTTTGTTCTGCCCCCAAGGTCTTGCTCATTACACCACTGAGTCCCATGGCATAGCTGCAAGGGAGTACAGGGGCTCGTGCATCAAATCAAATGACAGAAGGAAAAATAGAAAAAGGAAAAGGATTTATTTTTTTTTTAAGAGAGCAAAGGTAAAGAGAAATGGGAAAAGGAAGATAAAAGAACTAAACTTGACCTATCCCATACCCTTGCGCTAATCAGAGCCTCAGAGGCCCTGTAAATTAGCATAATAAATTTCCGAGTAAGACTGATCCCCCCTTCCATGGTATCAGTGCCCCTCAATGGTTGGACTCGCGCTATGCCTCCGATCGGGTCCTTTAAAGTACTAGTGAAAGTACAGCCTTCTTGCTTAATTCTAAACAATAATAGATCTGCACACGAAGGAAAAAAAAACTATTACAAAAAAGTGTTGTGGCAAATTATTTTCGTATACTCATGCAGAAGACTGGGATTATTTCTGCGTTCGCATCACGATTTCAATTTGCTTTTGTTGCATTTCGACGCCTCTAAATACCCTCGGTTGATTTCTCGTGATATTTTAGCCCTAACTGCAATGATTACCCCCGTCTTACGAGCTTCCATCATCTGGCGAAACTCTCTCGTGCAATCAGGGAGACGCCATCCTCATTCAAGTGATTAGTTAAAGAGAATATGATTATCTAGTATGCATACTAGAATAATATATTTTTTCCCTTCATTTTATACACAATGGTGTTACAGTTAGAGTTTGGATGTGTTATTGGTTGCGTGGTAAATGTCCACCAATAATTTCGTATCTTTGAATTAATATGATTTATGGGAATAAAGGGAGATAAAATAGCGTTGAAAGGTACGACTTACCTACCCCCCCCCCCTTTTTCTGGGGGGAGGGGTAGTAGTAAGAAATCCCAAATGAAGGCGATCGGGTTATCAAAATGGCCAATAGATAGAAACATCTTCTGACATAATTCATCTATTAAAAAAAAAATGAAACTATAGTTTTACATAATATATTTTGGAATTTTACCCCACGCAACGCCTACTGAAAACACAAAGAGATGCAAAGGAGGCATAGTTTTCGTATAACACACTACACTGTTATCTATCCTGAAGCCTGAGTCTTCAAGGCCCCCGTATAGAACCCCGTCAGTTAGGCACCCAAAAGCATATTAATATCGGGCTCACAATGTGTAAATTATTGATCTATTTCATTCTGCCTGTTAACGACTCAGCGGACAGACTGTCACGATGATTTTGAATTGATACGTCATCAGCTTTTCTTTATATACACGTTGGGCGGATGAACAGAAAATAATACGTTAATGCTTTTTTTAATAATTAAAAAAAATTAAAAATAGATGTAGGGGATTCTTTTGACGGGATAAGGAGAGAGAGAGGGGGAGAGGGGGGAGATGGGAGGGAGGGGGCAAGGGGAGGGAGGGAGAGTGGAGAGAGAGTGGAGGGAGGGAGGAGAGAGAGAGAGAGGGAGGGAGGGAGAGAGAGAGAGAGAGAGAGGAGGGAGAGGGGAGGCAGGAGGAAGAGAGAAAGAGAGTGAGAGAGTGAGAGAGAGAAAGAGAGAGATAGAGGGAGAGAGAGAGAGAGAGAGAGAGATGGGGGAGAAGGGGGATCTGATCGTTTTTTCTATTATTCATAGACACCATTATGTCGGAGACTACTCAAACCACAAGGGAGCTACTGATAAGGTGTAATCACCATTCACTTTCTTTTTTCGTTGTTGCCTGAGTCATCTCATAATATTAAGCTGACCAACTCAAAGGAGACAGTAACACCTAGCACTGGCGCAGCGAGTGTGCAACCATGTGGAGGGGGTGCACTGGCCTACATGGGAGACGGGCCTGACTGTATATCAAAAATATGGTCAAGGGTCCTACTTGAAGATAAAATGAAATGCAAAGGGGTAAAGCGACCCAACGATGTAGAAAGGGTGATGGTCGTATCGTCTTCTCTCATCACCCATCTCTTTTTCTTTCCTCCCCATTTTTGTCATTCAATTCGAGTGCACCCAGGGCCCATTATTGGAGCCACTGCCCCGATGTCATGCATCAAAGATTGAAAATCATATATTTTATCCCATAGTTAGTCTTACCTATTTAATTGATGATTTTTACAAATTCGTGTAACTGGAGAGCACGACTGCCTGTTATAGTCCTCGGGTACCTTCAATGGGCATTCGGTCTTAGGGTTCTTTACCTCAACCTCGCAAACTCAATACCAATACTGCATGGTATGTTTTTTTCTCTTCAATTTACAATTTGAAACATGAATGTTTCTAAATTGCAATTTTAGCAGAACACATTTGTGATGTTTTCAGTTCAACCATTTTGTACATTTAAACTTTATGTATCATTGATGCATTTCGAATGACTACTTTGTAACCTATTTCGAGATATATATTTGTATGTATATTTTTGTATGTCTTGTGTATTGAAGATAATTCCAAATTATGGATTCCATTTCAATAAAATTTGATTTTGTTCATTTTGTTCATTATTTTGTTCATATATATGTTATGTATATTTGTACATAATGCTGCACGATAATGTTTGGTACAATTTTGATCTCTTCTCAGTGTAATCTAACTCTCAGTCATGTCATTTGGTTTCATCAAATATGCAGTGTCGTATATTTGGATCGGTGCTCCGTCATTCACTGCAACCAAGAATGTCTCGGAGGCCACCATGAAAACCCTGTATGCTGCTCCAGGTTTGTAGATGAATGTAATGATGATGACGTTTTTGGTGCTATGGTGATTATGATGATGATAATGATGATGGTGGTGGTGGTGATTATGATGATGGTGATGATGATGATGGTGATGATGATGATAATGATGATGATGATGATGATGATGATAATGATAATGATGATGATGATGGTGATGATGATGATATTGATGATGCTGATGGTGGTGATGATGATGATGGTGATTGTGATGATGATGATGGTGGTGATGTTGGTGATGGTGATGATGACAATGGTGCTGATGATAAAGATCGTCATGATGTCGGCCTTTGATATGTTGGGTGTTGATGATAAGTCGACCGTGATGATGATAATGAGGATGATGATGATGATGATGATGGTAATGATGATGATAATGATGATATTGATGATGATAATCGTGATAACCATTGACGGTGTTGACAGAGATAATGACAATGGTGCTGATGATAAAGATCGTCATGATGTCGGCCTTTGATATGTTGGGTGTTGATGATAAGTCGACCGTGATGATGATAATGAGGATGATGATGATGATAATGATGATATTGATGATGATAATCGTGATAACCATTGACGGCGTTGACAGAGATAATGTTTACAATGTATAATGATGATGATGATGATAGTGATGATGGTGATGATGATGATGGTGATGATTATGTACCTTATGGCAGAGACATGTTATAGACAGTCATGATAATATCTATAACATGTCTATAAAATATCGGTAATATAGGTGATCTCGATGGTGGCATAGGGATGGACGAAACTGATAATGATGTTGTTGGTGATAATAATGGTGGTGGTGGTGGTGATGTTGCCATGTTGTGCCTGAATAGTGTTACTATTTTGTCATTATATCACCATGATGTATAGCATTGTATACATCGATGATTTATAACATGTGATGATAATTATTATGCCGATGATGGTGGTGACCGTTGGAGGTTAAGATCTGAATATCTCCATGAAAGCTCAAAGAATGAAGACAGTGGAGTTATGATTAAGAACTAAAAACGGAGAATTTCCGTACGAAAATGCTCGATGTATATCACGTTGATGATGAAGAATATCATTCTAAAATAAAATATTAGCATTATTTACAGATAATCTTTACTCTGAAAATATAGACGCAAAGAGTATTCAACAGACGAAAAGATGAATATTTGCCCCTTCTTTATACGCTTATTATTAAGCGCTTTATAATAATATAAACGCGGAATATTATATAGATATATCGACTGCGAGAGGCCTGGCTGTTTTTATAGGCTCATTGGGACGTTGCATCCTGCCATGACCCCTCGGCGCGCCTGGGTGTCCCCGCGAGCCAGTATAGAAACAGCCAGGCCTCGAATATTAAAGCAGTCGATATATCTTTTATATACCGAATTTACACAAAAATCTACCAAGAATTCTTACCTTATCCTTTTCTTGAGTAAAGATTGGTTAAAACATCACAGGAAATCTGAGACACTGTCTGTTAATCTTCGCTGGAAAGATGACTGAATGTTACAATCATTTGGGAATCGCAGACAAAAAGCACTGTATGGTATCCGCGCTCGCACAAAGTAAATTTTAACACGTAAACCAATGGAGATCGCAGCAAAATTTTACTATATTTTCCCGGTACCCGGAATCTTGCGGGAATCTCACTCATGAACTATTGACCGTTACTGGCATTGTTTGTTTCTTAACGGGAATGGCTAAAATCACGACTCCAATTTCGACCAATCAGATGGCTAGATTTCTAAAGAGAGGTATATAATTGTTATTATTTTTAAAAATCCATACGGCATCATAATATAACCTTTATCAGTATGTCAATACTTTTATTTTCGTGTTTATTCCATAATAATATTCTAAACCTTTACTTTATACATCATGACGCATAAACGCAGTAATCATATATTTAAAAAAAATGTTAATAATAACGTATGTGGGCACCGTTGGGTAATTATGTTTGTGCTATTGAAAATCAGTCTCCAGGAACACAATGTTCAAAAGCAAAAGAAATATCTTAACACCTTTCACTAACATTACAAATAACATTCTTAATGACAAGATGGTAATATACAGCGTGGTTTTGGCTGCTGAGAAATAATGTTGATTTTGAAAGGGCACTTCGTACATAAACATGCACGATGTGGTTTAATACGTCGGTCAGTTTCTCAAACTCTCTCTATATCCCATGCATGCTTCTGCGTCTCCCTATTATCCCTGCCATCATAAGGCATAATTCATTGCCGTCACGACCGCGGTTGTGTATTATTCATGGCAGTCATTGAGCTTCAATTCCCTGGTCGACCTCGCCGGCGATGATGCATTCACGAGATCAGATGGGGTCCGTGTTTATGTCGCTTGCTCGCGAGTCCCAATATCGCAAGCCGCGCGTTGAGCAGAATTCATGCATTTTGCAACGCCCTAATTCGGATGCTGAGGAAAGACAACTACGGATAGCATCATGCAGTGCACGAAATGAAGATGGCTGGAGGAGTGGGAGGTTAGGGAGGGGGAGGGGGTAGAGAGATGAGGGTAATTTGGATTTGGCACAGGAGTATATAATCCAAACATGACTGCCATGATAATGACCATATCAGGAAATATGTTTTGCCCGAGGGAGGTATAGAATATTATAATTCTTGACTGTTTGGGATAAGGTGTGTAAACTTGGTTTGTTTACGGCATCATGACCAAGTCCCGGGGCAAACAAAATGAATGGGGTATATTTGGAAAACTCAATTTGAAATATTCTCATGACAAATATTTTACAATCTTTTCGAATTTTCTGTGCATTCTTCTTCAAATACCGTGTTATTTGAACCATATTATCTTTTAATTTTTGTCTCTGTTAAATATCTTTCTCTTGAAAATGCTCTTTGTAATGAAATGCATTGTTATTTCATAATTTACTACAATGTGTAAAAGCATATCTCAATCAATGTTAAATATCGCATAATGTCAATATCATAACTTGTGTGCTCCGGAGCCTAATTCAATTTGGTTTCCGGGCCGTGGTCACGATCCCATATGATCTTGAATTTGGTACCTCCTTTCGATCTTAAGAACATTTGCCTGTGAGATATTGTAAATCATTGATAGGAATAAATATACAAGTCGGGAAGGGAGAAATAATTTAAATATCGATGGTTTAATTGAGCTAATTCACACGTCGTCGCCTTCCAAACTTAAGTTCAGGGGTCTCAATTAAGGACCGATCTCTATCTCTATGAACGTAGTACTTTGTCAAACATTTCCTCTGAATGATAATTACATAACAAATTATAATTATACTCTATTATACTCTCCCTACTCCCCATTGCCCCCCTCTCTCTCTTTCTTTCCCCCTCTCTCTCTCTCTCTCTCTGCCTGTCTCTCTCTCTCTCCTCTCCCCATCTTTCTCCCCGCTCTATCCTCCTCTTTCTTTTTCTCTCTAGATGTCCCGGGATGTTTTAATATTCGAGCATCTCTTCCAAAGCCGAGTGAGCCGCCAAAGATGTAAGCTCGGCCGTTTTACGTAAGTCTTCTTCTTATCTCTTATTTGCAATATTATTGTTTTATCTCCAAGAAATATCTGCCCTGGTTTTCACGAGTGTTTTGATGACTTCAAGAAAGATTTATTAACGTCTAGTCTTTCAAGTAAATTTATTATTGAAAAAAATATATATTTCGATGTTCAGAAGATTCTTGGACATACAATAAAAATGAGAGAGGGAAAAAAAAAAATCTTTTTAGAGTCGAATTTGTATCTTCAGTAGGCCCCTATCATTGAACAATAATCATGATAATTTTTGATTGAGTGTTGGTGATAGGTCAACAAACAAAAGAATAATCATGTATTCTCTATATATCATGCATGCGATCGTTATGTCTATTTTTACCAAGATAAAGAGAAAGAGAAAGAAAGAGAGAGAGAGAGAGAGAGAGAGAGAGAGAGAGAGAGAGAGAGCAAGAGAGAGAGATATATAGAGAGAGAGAGAGAGAGAGAGAGAGAGAGAGAGAGAGAGAGAGAGAGTGAGAGAGTGTGGGGGGTGAGAAAGCTAGGACGAGGAGTCGTTTAATAAAGGCATAATAGAGATATAGAAGGGCATCAATTTGAGCCAGACTTGGGCGGGGCCTACCTATCATGCACACAATTGAAGTAATTGCTACCCCATCTTATCCTGAAGCCTGACGATTATAAATTCCGTTTACAAACCTCGCGACCAAACCGTCATTTCTCAACGTGTCACACAATAGTCCACTGTGGCTTACGTTGACGTTATTTGCTGTAGGTCGCCATAAATCATCTAACTGTTGTGACAATGACGTCACGGCAATGCATGTACGATTAAAATGGAATAACATGCTAAATCTGTTATTACTTGGAGAAGTTAATATCAAATATGTTGGAGAATCTTAGTCACTATTTTTTTATCGGGGTGGAGGGTCGGATCAAACTTTTATGTTTGCCGGCAAGTTAGATAAAACATTTTAAACAATATAAAAGAAGAAGGATTATCCATAATATACTTTTTCACCTTCTTTTTATCACTGTACAATAATTTTCTGCAGAATACTGATACATTTCTTTTTATTTCTTGATCAACTTACAGAGCACGTGGTCAAAGTGTTTCCCTTGCCTATATGTAGTTTTCTTCTTCTTGTGATTACGTCATCGCTCAGTACCATGGGTCTTTTCTTCCCTCAACGTCGCTGTTTTATGTTCCTTACTGGAGCGGGTCACATTCTTGCAGGTAAGAGATCTAGGGGATTCCCCTAAATTCACATGTGTGGCATATTATAATAATTATGTATGTCCAGACATTGTAATGATTAAGGGGGCACCTCCGCACCTGCCTTATACTGGCGGCGAATGCAATATGCGAATAAAAAAAGGTCATGCACTGGTTAAGGAGAGGGTGTGGAGTATATGGGCGGGGTCGTATCACGTTCTGTTTACGTCCCCCCATCCTCTCTCCACCCTCTCTCTCTCTCTCTCTCTCTCTCTCTCTCTCACTTTTACCTTCCCCCTTTTCTTATTTTTTTCGCAATTTGATCCACCTCCCTTCCAACCTGATCAATATCCTCTCTGTCACGCCCATCTTACGTCGAATACGCCAATGCCTATAAGACCTCGACCGTGCAAAAATATTTTCACTTGTACATGAGACTAGTTTCCTTCGAAACCCTATTTTGTTGTAGTTAATTTGTAATATACTCCCACATTTTTCTTAAGAAGATGATCGAATTTGCTTTTGCAATACCAGAAAATATATTGAAGGCATTTATTGCACCCTTCACTTGCCTTGAAAAGATTTCAGAATGTTCTGATACAATTTATGTTAATGCATGATTTTTCTTTAAAATGTAAAGCACATAATTATAGAGGATTCTACGAATTATTATGCGCTATATAAACACTTTCCATTATTATCATTATTTTCCCTTTCCCTCGGTTTGTCAAGCCCCTCATCAATATAACAATCCTGCTATATCGTCATATGAATACATAATATAACTAATATTAGATGAAATAGATAAATGCATTGTTAGCTCATGACGTGCAATAAAGTTTTAAAAACATTCAAATGTTGGTTGAGGATTATATAGTAATCATGATACTATACATGCTGAAAAGAGAAGTTATCAGCTTTTCCTCTTATTTTTATGTCTTGTGATCGTTTACTTTCAATTTTTGTTCACATTTGGTAGGATTGTGTTCCTTGACGGGTCTCATCCGGTACATCATCGCCGTCAACGATGCGGTGATCGAGAAGCACCCCGTATCACAGGACAAGCTCTTCGAGCACAAGTACGGCATTTCATTCGTGCTCGCCGTGCTCGCCTTCTTCCTCATCAACTCCACCGGCGTGGCCAGCCTCTATCTCTACATTCGACTCGAAAAGATGGCGGTTCGAAGCGAGCAGGATCGGTACCGTCATCAGTTCACCATGAGCTCGTGTGTCACCAGCTCGCCCGACATCGAGATCACCGCACACGACGTCGATGAGGAGAACGATGCCGCGGATGGGAGTGGTCGCCGTGGTGGCCGTGCCGTTGATGACAGGACGAGTGAAGAGAATCCCCTGCGACCTCGTCCGGAGGGGATCGAGCGCGATTTACATATCGACGGCCAGCAGAGGCATTATGTCAATTATAGTAACAACGAACCGGTTAGTCAACCGACTTCGATCGAACTATAAAGGACGTTGTTTAAAAAAATAAAAATTAGCAATAGTCTATATCGAAATTTATTTGAATAATAATTCTGAAATTAAAGGTTTTTTTTTTCTTATGTGAACATGGTGAAT